>ML788003.1:152431-170671 GCA_009831015.1 Picea engelmannii
AACTCATCCCACTTTCATATATAAGTGTAAACATGTCATTTTTCCAATATTTAAACATAAATTCACTCAAAAACACTAAAATAGATGCATTGGAAAATAATATGTCTAAAACCCATGTAATCATGAAAATGGTTTAATGTAAGTGTATGGGAAAGAAAAATATGGTTAAAAGTGAAGTGAAAGGTTGGTAAAAAGATGGTACTTTGGCGACCCAACAGGAACATTGACAATTACAAGATGGAGCTTGCAGCTTGAGACAAGGACTATAAGTATTCCTTAAAATGATGACATGGGAGCGACAAAATGGATAATGGGAAAGTATTGAGGATATTTGACTCTCTCCTCTACAAAGTCTCCTCCTAAAAGGAATTTAGACTTGGAACCTCCCTCTTAAGAAACCAAATAACAAAGGAATGGTAGACTTCAAGGTTGTCTTACATTCTATATCATGTAAGACATACATAAAAATACTATGTCACATGGAGAAAGAGATATCTAAGGATAGATGGGTGCTTATTAGCATCACCCCTCGTTGCTTATTAGCATCACCCCTCATCACTTATCCTTCCTTGTCACACAAGATTGATGAAATGGGAAATTGTCCCTTGGTTATTTTGGTTATGCAAACCAAGTTTAACAAGAATATATTTGATGTTGGGAGTGATTTAATAAGTGGGTTGTAACATTTCCTATCCCAAATAAGGAACATTACATGCAAAATACTCGTAAAAATTAAATTTTCTTTTAGCTAATTAATTTCCTGTAGCTTACCAACTACAATTTACACACACATATTTAACCATAGTTTTATAAAGTTAATTAAATACATATACAACATTTTAAACAAGCATGAATGTAGTTAATAAATTAATACAACACCATTTAAAACTTTTCTCATACATAGAGTTCATGCACAATAATTAAAACTCATAATGCAAGACAAAAACAAGATTTTTGAAGATAAGCGTTGCTCCAAGAAATGCTTCATAATATTGAATGATTTGTTTTTACTTTGAAGTGTCTTCCTATTAGGTAAGGGCACCATTTATGAATTACATGTAGTATGACCAACATTTCTTTTTCATAAATGAGTTTAATTAAGTTTTTCCCTTTAAGTTGGCTGCTTTCAAAGGCAAGGGGCCTTCCTTATTGCATTAAAACTTCACTAATCCAATGGCCTAAGACATCACACTCCACAATAAATGTTTTTGTGAACTCAAGTGTGGCCAAGATGAGATTTGTACACATAGCCTCCTTAAGACTTTCAAAAGATTGGGTTTCTTCTTCAATCCAAGAAAATGCTTCCTTCTTTAATAATGCTAATAGAGGTGCTGCTATTTGACCACAATTCTTGAAAAACTTGCAATAATATCTTGTTAATCCTAATAATAATCTAAGTTTCTTCAAGGTTATTAGAACTATCCATTCCTTTATAGCTTTAAATTTGTTAGGGTCCACTTTTACACCTTCATGAGATACAATATGATCAAAATATTCCACTTGTTGAACCCCAAAGGAACACTGGGAAGGATTTGCATAAAGTTGTTAGTATTCCAATAGTTGTAATGCTTTGTCAACATGTTGTAAATGCTCTTCCCATGATTTGCTATAGATTAGTATTTCATCAAAAAATACTAACATAAATTTTCTAAGGAAGATCTTGAAAATATAATTCATCAAGCTTTGAAATGTTGAAGGTGCATTAATAAGTCCAAATGGCATGACCCAAAAACTAATAATGAACTTCATGCGTTCTATAAGTTGTTTTGGGAATGTCTTCCTACCTCATTATGTTTTGATGATATTCTGAATGGAGATCCAACTTAGTAAATAATTTTTCTCCATGCAATTCATCTAATAATTCATCATTGATAGGAATAGGAAACTTATATTTGATGGTGATTTTGTTGAGTTGTCTATAATCATGACACATACACCATGAACCATCCTTTTTTGTAACCATAACCATTGGTGAAGATAAATAACTTTGGCTAGGTTGAATGATGCCAACCTATAACATTTCTTGGATCTTATGCTCAATCTTAATATTCTTTGCATATGGATACATGTAAGGCACAATGTTAGGTGGTACACTTCCTGGTTGCAAATGAATAGAATGAACATGATCTCAAGAAGGTGGGATACCCTTAGGAATTTCACCAAATACCTTGGAATTATTGTTGGTAACTATTTGAAGATCTAATGAAGTAGAGTATATAGATGTTTGAACATCAAGTGAGCACAATTTTGCAATTATACCATGGTGTCCATTTTTAAGTAATTTTGTCATGATATTAGAGCTTATCACCTTAGAGGATTTACCTGGGATACCTCTAAGATCAATTTCCTTTCCATCCAAGGAAAATATCATAAAAATATGTTGAAAATTAAGGGCAAATGTTCTCAATGATTGTAACAATTAGACCCTTAATAAAACATCAACACCACCCATTTGGATGGAAATCACGGGACTATCCAAAAAATACTCCCCCATGCTGAGCTTAATGCTAGGAACTTCCCATAACAATTAATGGTACCTCCATATACAATCATTACTTGAAACTCGGGTGTTGGATATACAAAGTAATTGAGATATTTTGCTAATTTGTAATTGATGAAATTAATGGGTACTACCAGAATCGATCAATAATATTTCCTTTCTCTTTTTTGATGTATCCTTATATCTTGAGGGTTTGTGGAGTATTGATGCCAGCCAATGCACATAAATATATTGTTGGAGTAGTCTCTTCTATATCTGCATCTTGTCACGGTCCCAATTCTTGATCTTATTCCTCTTCAGAGTCTATGTAGAATTATTTCTTCTTGTTGGATTTATGCCCCTTACTGTACTTGCTGTCACAATTGAAACATAGTCCCCTTTCTCTTCTTTCATCCACTTGTTGAGGTGTCAACCTTTTCGGTTGAGGTACGATTGTATTATGAACCCCGAGACGATCTCTACTTCTTTTATACGCTCCAATGACATACTTGTGTAGAGCATTATTCTTGGCTTGAGTATGACGAGAAAATTGCATAGCTTCCATAATATTTGTAGGATGTCTTAAGAAAAGTTCAGTTTTAATGTCTTCTTTTAATCCACCCATGTAAGATTCCAACAAATGTTCATCACTTGTGTCATCCACCCTTGTGGTCAATACATGAAGTTATGAATTCTAATATTCAATATCACCTACGTTCTTGATTCTTGTCAATTGAATGAAGTAGTCATTTTCCAAAACTTTCCCATATTTTTCTTTTAAGTCTCTTGTAAATAAACCCCAATTATAATGATACAAAGGGGGCTTCCTTTTAACTACCCATTGATAGCACTGATATGGTTTTATCTCGAAGTTTAAAGTTTCTATGTGAATCCTTTTCTTTTCATTTGTAATATTATGCAATTCAAAATATTGTTCTATCTCGTTCACCCATGTAAAAACCTCTATTCCATAAAACTAATTTAATTATATCTAGGGAAAGTTGAATTTAGGGCCCCCACCATTATTAACTCCACTATTAGAGTTAAATCCACTTGAAAATTGATTATTATCGACAAGTTATTCAACATGAATACTACCTTTATTTTCATGAGTTCCTTGCATTTTGATATCTCCTTTATGGAGTCTCTCATTTAGATCTTGGATGATCATAGAAGACATGGAATTTTGCATTTCCTTCATGGAAATTTGTATTTCTTCTTTATTTCCATCCATTTTATTTCTCATATTATTTTCAATTTCATTCATCTTCTTATCCATCTTATTTTCCATTTATTGAATTTTTCTTTGTGATTTTATTAACTCATCCCTTGTTATTGACCTAACACTCATATCATTAAGTTGTTCCTCCAAATTGGATATCTTGTTATGTATGTCCTCATTTTCTTCATGAGTTATAAATGAGAATTATGGAGGTTTAATTGGTGTTAACATATTTTTTGGAGCCATGTGGAATAAAAATAATAATACTCATCTATTATGTCTTTATCACAAATTTTGAATCACCAAAAAAAAATCTTCCAATACAAAGTTATGCCAATTGTAAGTTACACACCTTTAAAACCCTTAATTGAGTATGTCCTCCTAACCAACATTCCTTATGTTGTATTTATGAAATTTAAACCCATTTGAGTTTGAAATTTTGTCTTGTAGTACTCTAATATGTCTGCTTTGCAATGCCGTAGGTCTGACCAAAATTTGATGTCCCAAGTGAAACTTATGGTAACTTTCCCAAACCTTGTTGATATTTGGACTCTTATGGAGAGAGAGTTTGTATAGAATGCCACGTGTCCAATATTTGATACTAAATTTTGAAAATTATACCAAAACTACTATGTACTTTCTTCTTTCAAATTCAACTAGTCTTGTCCCCGAGGTATAGGACAATTGGTGGCAGAGTGTGATGTTAAGGAACTCCGTGATGTTAAAGTCACTGGTTCGAAACCCACGGGGAATAAAAATCTAGCCATGTTAAGGGTTTTTGTGGCTCAGGATGGGTGCGATCCCCAGGTGATTTTGATGGCTTAGATGCCCCTGAGTTGTGGTTTATCAACCATAGGCTAGTCCCACAGGTCACAAACAAACTAGCAAAAAAAATAAAATCAACTAGTCTCACTGAACTTGGATCTTCTCTGAAAAATATATGATGGTTTTACTTGGAATACCTATTTGAGACTAACAATAGGGATAGAAAAACACCCTATATTTCATAGGGTATATCTCTAAAATTATAATGACCCAAAAAATGAAATTTGTACCAAGGGTACCCTGATATGTATTATAAATTTCCTCTAAGTTTCACTATTTAAATCATTCTAAAAAAAATTTAAAGAAAAAATCCCAAGATGACTCGTTTAAAATTGAATTTAGGATGAGTAAAAAACCCTATATTCCATAGGATGTATCTTTGAAATTATAATGACCTAGAATCTAAAATTTGTACCATGATACCTTGATATGTTTTCTAAATAAACTCCAATTTTCGCTATCTGACTAGGCACATAAGAAACTTTATAGAAAAAATGCTAATATTACTTTTTTAGAGAAGAAACACCATAGTATTGTTTCTTTGATACCAAATGTTATGATCCAATGCCTTAAAAATGATTAAAAGTAAATGATACAATACACTTCGACGGGGAAACCTCCTTTTACAATATATGCAATTCATAATACAATATGACATGAGATAAGATGATCATGAGACTAGGTCTTCTTGGTATATATACATGAGAGAAAGGGTGCAGTTGAAATGAAATGGTATAATGAAGGGTTCTAGTCGACATACAAATATAAAAATAGAAATATAATAATTCAATATATAGGGCTTAATAATGGGTTTTTTACATAACATGAGGATTTTTCTAGAGCTTAACATTGCACCTTGAGATAAGGACTATAACATTCTTAAAATGATAGTATGAGAGTGATGAATGGATAAAAGGAAAGTCTTGATGAGATTTGACTCTCTTCTACAAAGTCTCCTCCCATAAGGAATTTGGACCTGAAATATCCTTCTTAAAAAATCAAGTAACAAATGAATGTTGGACTTAGCCAAATAATGGACTTAGCCAAATAACATATAGCAAGAAACAATAACATCTCACATAAAGAAACCACAACACAAGATGTTAAGTGGCATCCAAAGTAGGTGCCAAAACTTTATTAATGAAGAATGTTAAAAAACAAAATTAGAACATAGATTTCGACCACTTCTTGTAACTCATTTTACAAAATCATAAATAACCCAAGACTCATTTTCCTTAGTACCACTTACTTGCATAACCAATCCCTAATATTTCTCCATACTAGAGTCATTTTACTATATCTAGAAGTAGGTCGGCCATGTTATTGTTCAATGTGCATGTTGGTGAAGCCAATAAGAAGTTACGAGGTCCATATATGTTTTTCAACATTAGATGACCACGGTATAGATTATTATGATTTAAAAGAATAATTTTATGTATTGTATAGGATGTATTATGAAGAATTGCAATACAAAATTTTTATTAACATTTTTTATTTTTATATGGTGTTGGGAAATTATTTTTGGTTAATTTTATTATGCTATTCCTTAAGACTATATAATATTAATATAATTATATTATAATAAATTCTAAATGATACATAATTATATTGTCACATTTACTTACATATTATTTAATAATAATAATTTATTTATTAACCAAAATGATGTTCTATGTTATTTGTTTTTGATTAGCTTCAAGATATTATGTTGAGCCTAAGTTGATGATGTACAAGCCTTTATGTTGGAATTCTTATATATATCAAAATGCATTATCACGTTTCATGTGTAGCTGTATCATTTCTTAGTATATTATAAAGTATTCTAACCCAACCTTTTTTTTTTAGGCTATCCAATCATAGTGATAAGTTTTATTCGAATTTGTTTTTATGTTTGGATTTGTCTTATGTATGTTTTTTTTTTTTTTTAAGGAATATGGTTAAATGTTTTATGATTTAGATTTTTTTTGGTTTTTCTTCATCATAATCTAATTATGAAATTTTTGTTGAAATTGTAATTTTTTTATTATTAATGGTATTATTGTTTTTGGGTGTAGAAACTGATTCAACATCCTCGAGTACCCCTACTATAACCAAATTGTACAGTGTTAACATTTGATATCTACAATTTCATCAATCCAAAATGATAAATAGTTTTATTAGTATTGGTTGGTGTGAATTTGTTGAGTAGACTACTTGCAATATTCTATGTACTCTTAAATAATGATTTCACAAGTATCTTAACATAAAACTATTGTATACTATGGGTTTATAAATGTTATTTATTAGATTTTATTATATGAATGGTTTTGATGACTCATTTCCATGATAAAATTGTGTCCTATAATCATTATGTGGTTTAGTCACCTTTTTATTTCACCATGGCTTTAATTCCAGGATAAACATTATCCACATTGGTAAGAAAAATAAAGATTTATTTCATAGATGTTTTGCACTTTGAAAAGACTTATCCATAATAAAAATGTTCACATTTGTGGAGTACCTTTGAATTAGTCAAGGGATTGTTTAATGTCGTAATGTGACATAATTTTGAAGTCAAAATTTTATTGTCAACCATTGTTAACATTATCAATGTTGTGATGCAACATAATCCTTGATGAATGTTCAAATGCAACATAACCATTCGATATAACTCAACCAAGATAAACATTGCAATGCGACATAAATATTAATGAACATCAAAATCCAACATTATAATGTGTAGGGAACATCACAATGCGACATAACCATCGATGAAAATCACAACGCAACAACACAATTCATGAATGTATTAATTCAACATAAGTCAACCAAGATGAAGATCGTAATGTGACATAGCCATTGAGGAATGTCACAATGCAACATAACCCTTTAAGAATGTCACAATGTGACATAATGTTAAAGACCTTAGGAATTCAACATAAGTCAACCAAGATGTATGTTGAAATGCAACATAACCATATTCAATCATAGTAATCCATAGAACACGTATAATTGAATGTCGTAATGCGACATATCCATACATGTCACAGTGAAAATTATTCATAAACATTGTAATGTAACCTAACCATTAACATTGCAATGCGTCATAACCATTAAGGAACATCACAAATGTGACACAAACCTTCATGAATGTTTCAATGCGACATAATCATTGAGGAACATATCAATTCATTATAATCCAACCATAGTTCACCATGGTGAACCAAAATCAAACATAGTGAACCATGGCTAGATAATGACAACCATGGTTAAAAAAAGGAAATGAAAGTCAACCATAGTGAATTGTATTCAATTAAAGATAGCCATTTTTAACATAAACCAAAACATAATGTCACAATGCAACATTACCATATAATCCATGGTTAAACAAAATCAACCATGGTAAAAATTATTAATGTTGCAATGCAACATAACCCTTGATGAATGTTGCAATGCAACATAACCATTCAACATAATCCAACAAAGATAAACATCACAATGCAACATAATCATTAATGAAAATTACAATTCAACATAATGCTTCAAGAACATCATAATGCAAAATAACCATTGATTAATGTCAGAATGCAACAAAACCATTCAGAAATGTAGCAATTTGTTGAAATTACTAAGACAACTGAGAGGGGGGGGGGGTGAATCAATTATCACTGTGCTTAAACAATATTAAGTCTATTAAACCATTTTTAATCTTTCACCAAGTGACCATTAATATTATACATCATATGGAAAACATAAATAATGAGAATCAGTCACACATAAGATATACACAGAGACAAATTTTCACAAGGAAACCCATAAAGGGAGAAAACCTCTTCTTCTTCGAAATGATAGGAAGTCTTTTAAGTTCTGTACATCATATATGTTTGAGAACCAAATCAAAGTGAGGCTACTACCTCTATTTTACAAGCTCCAACTTGTTGAGAGCACCAACTCTCTGGTTTCTCTAGCACCCACTAGAAGGAAGCACCAACTCCCTAAATATTCCAGCACCAACTGGCTTTATACAAGCACCAAATTGTATATGAAAAACTATGTTTTCCTGAGAACCACCCTATTTTTCTAGCCACAACTAGATGGAACATACAACTTCCAATATTCAAGCACCAACTTGAATATCAGAGGACCATAGTCCTCCATAGCACCACCCTTCCTCCCTGATTATGAATAAATGATTGACAAACAAACAATACAGGTATCTCAATTCTTACCCCTTCTTCACTGTTCTGCAGTTCTTCTCTGGTTCAAAAACTATTCTGCAATTCTGCTCTGCTTCATGCTATTTTTCTCTTGCTTCTGTCTGTTCAACGACTGTTACTCATCTCTGATTTTTATCTCATGCTCTGCATACTGTAATTTTACCCTTCTTACAGTTCATCTCATTTTTCCGATTAGAAAAACCAACCTTACATAGTCCCTGCATCTCTCCTTTTATACACACCATCCTCATTAGTTACACCTCGAATCTCCTTGGGAAAATACAAAAACGTCTCAGCAACTGAATTGCCAACCAATCAAGAACCATGATTTGAATTTCTAACTGAATCATAACTGAGCTTATTAATCATGAAAATAAACAATGACCCTTCGATCATATTCCTGATTAACCTGCATAGTTGGATTATGAATGATGGATCTTGCACCTACTCCATATGCCCACTGGCTGTGACCACGGGCCTAATCAGAATGCCTTTTGCATTTCTCATTTCGGCAATCTTGTGTCGAAGGGTCTCGACACTGCAAGTTGCGATCGTCGAAAAAGATCTTAGCTCCGCCAGCTCCACCCTCTGATATGATCACCGACGGTGACCACAGGCTACACAAAAAGGAATTTTCACATTTTGCATTTCGGTAATCCATAGGTGAAGAGTCTTGAATCTTCATGTTGCGATCTCCTAAAAGGGGCTTAGCTCTGCTATCTCCTGCCTCTCACATGACCACTAGCGGTGACCACAACCTATACAAAAAGGCGTTTTCACATTTCACATTTCGGTAATCCATAGGTGAAGAGTCTTGACTCCTCCAACTCTTGGTATCCGAAACTTCGTAATGGAGTGAGATCAATGGTCCACAATCCATGGTGATCGAACGACTCTCCTCCACCCCGGTACTTGAGCCTTCAGGACTTTGAAGCTGAAACTCCCGAAATAAGAACTCATGAAGTGAAATCATTCTTGCATCACTCAATGACGTGTCAAGAGCTGAGTGGTTGCTACATGTCACTCAGAATTATGATTTCCAGTGGCCTGAAAAGCTGAATCAATTTGACACTTGTCCTTATATGCTCGTTCCATGTGTCCTTGCTGACATAAGTTGCCACCTGTCCTCGCTGACGTGGTCTATCATGATATACCTCCTAGATTTGACGACCCATATTTGTCTTCAATCCAATAGCTGAGATTATATTGTAATTTCACATATCACGAGTTTGAGAGGTTAAGAGCCTCCTTCCTTTGACCTTTCAGTCATCGAAAAAAAAATCGCTTTCCATGTGTCCTCTGCATCCAATGTTCCACACCATACCTCGATCCAAAGGTTCAGATCAATCCTCGATCCAATGACCTAGATCATTTTAGGATATCGCATATTGAGAGTTCAAGAGGTTAGATAACCTCCTTCCTTTGGATTTCCCGATCTGCGAAACTCCAAAACAGAGTCTTTGACATGCTCTGATATTTCACCATGTGTCATCTTTGATAATGGACAGTCCCCCTACTTTCAGGATTTTGTAGGCCTCCTTCATATTGCACGTAAAGATCGTGATCCTTCTTATGGATCCAATGACGGTCGATCTTCAGGCTCTGATCAGACGCTTGAGATCTGTTCTCTTCTACTGCGTGCCACTCCTATCTGAATTGAGATCTGACGGTCATCAAGGATTCTGAATGAGATCCAACGATCACTATTTCTCTTTTTAGTTGATCTTTCCATTTCCATGCCATCATCACTCTATTGATCGTACTGATCTTTTCCATCAATGACAAACATGCATACTCTGCCTCTATCTGAAAACAAGCCAACAATCGCCCCCTTTGGAATTGATGGTAACCCCTTGAAGAACATCCAACTTTACCACTGTATTGAAATTACCACACTTTCTCCCCCTTTGACATCAATGTCAAATAAGAAATAAGCTCTCCCCGAGCTGTTGCAATACATCTCAAAGGTATCAGATATTGACAAGCATATAATCCCCCTGAGCTGTTGCAGTATTCTTTGGAGGCATTAGATATTCAACCAACACAAAATCCACCTGATAGGATGGACCCTCTTAGTTTGATAGTGAGGTCATGCCCAACTTCTGGTGAAGATATCCAAAAGGTGTCACTGCTAACAGTTTAGTAAAAATATCAGCTATATGTTCTGTGGAAGGAATATAATTCACCTAAACAATTCTGTTTGTAACCTATTCTATGAGAAAATGGTATTTTATTGGTATGTGCTTATATTTTAAATGAAGTACATGATTCTTAGAGAGATTGATGGCACTGGTGTTATCACAGTGAAGTGGAATGGGATCAGTGTACGTTACCTTCAAATCTGCAAGAGTTTGTATCATCCATAAAATTTGTGTGCAACAAGTAGCAACAACAATGTATTCTGCCTCTGTAGTTGATAATGAAATGGATCCTTGCTTTTTACTAATCCATGCTACTAATGAGTCACCCAAGAAGAATGCTCCTCCACTAGTGCTTTTTCACTCATCAACACAATTTGCCCAATCAACATCTGAATAAGCAGTTAACTGAAAGTTTTGATTTCTAGAATACCACAGACCGTAATTCATTGTGCCCTATAGGTACTTGAATATCCTTGTTACCACTACTAGATGACTTTGTTTAGGAGATTATTGATAATGACCTACCATTCCGACAACTTGCATTATATCAGGACGAGATGCTGTGATGTACAAAAGACTGCCTATAATTGACTGATATGTTATTTGATCAACATCAGGTGAAATATCATATTTACTGAGCTTGCAACCAACCACCATAGGTGTGATAAAAGGAGAAGAATCTTCCATCTGAAATTTCTTCAACATCTCTTTCAAATATTTTTCTTGAGAAATAAATATTCTTGTAGAACTCTATTTTACTTGTAAGCCAAAAAAGTATGATAGTTCTTCTATCATGGACATCTCAAACTCTGTTTTCATAGAGTTAGCAAACCACTAGACAAAGGGTTCATTAGTACAACCAAAAATAATATCATCTACATAAACCAAAACAACTAGTAAATTATCACCTTCAGACTTAACGTAGAGATTGTTGTCAACAATACCTTTCTTGAATCCTTTGTCTTGTAACAATTTGTTGAGTCTATAATACCAAGCTAGTGGTGCTTGTTTTAGTCCATATAGAGCCTCCTTCATCTTGCAGACATAGTTAGGATTATCTGTCAATGAGAATCCTTCAGGTTGCTCCATATATACTTCTTCCTCTAGATCTCCATTAAGAAATGCCGACTTAACATCCATCTGATACACTTTAAAGTTCTTATGACATGAATATGCAAGAAACATTTAGATATGCAAAATTTTCATCGAAATCTTGAACTTCAACTTGTGCATACCCTTTACAGACCAATCTGGCTTTATTTCTAACAACTTGTCCTTTTTCATTCATTTTATTTTTGAACACCCATTGGGAACCTATTACATTCTTGTCTTCGGGTCTAGGAACAAGCTCCCAAGTATTATTCTTCTCAATCATATCAAGCTCTTCATCATTCATAGATCTAATCCAATCATCATGCTGGATGGCTTCATCAAAATTTTTAGGTTCAACCATAGATAAAAAAGCAACATTGGATTGTTCTGAGTCTTTAATCAATTTCCTTCTTGTCTGAACTCCTTTATTTATATCTCCAATTAACTGATTTTTAGGATGATTCTTTCTAACAATTTTGAGAGGTGATTTTGCTTCTTTCTACTGATTTGTGTCAGTTGGAGTATTAGTATCTTCATCTGATTTAGATTCTTCTCTTTCTGATCCTTGGACCTGTTCATCTTCATTTTCAATTATATCTTTTGTGCTTGGTTCAACGCTGCTTACATTTCCTATCAAGATTTCTTCATCAACTTTTATGTCAATGCAATCAACCAATTTATGTAGCCTCTTATTGTAGCATCTATAACCTTTATTGTTTGTAGCCTAACCTAAGAATATACCTTCATCAACCCTGTCATCATATTTTCCAATATTTTCATCATTATTATTAATATAACATTTACTCCCAAAGACTTTAAAATACTTGATTGAAGAAGGTCTTCCAAACCATAATTCATAAGGAGTCTTGTCACTATGTGGCCTAAGATGAGCTTTGTTCAGGATATGAACAATTGTATGTATTTCTTCCACCCAATATGTCTAAGAAATATTTTTTTCATTCATCATTGATCTTTCCATTTGCTGTACTGATCTATTCTGCATCTCAACAACTCCATTTTTATGTGGAGTCCTTGGTATTGTGTGCTCTCTTTTGATCCCATGTTTATCACATAACTCTTTGAAGTTCCATGAGCAAAACTCTCCTCCTCTATCAGACCTTACTGCCTTCAATCTTTTTCCTGTTTGATTCTCAGTCAGAGCCTTAAACACTTTGAATTTTTCAAATGCTTCATATTTTTCTTTCAGAAAGGAAAACCATGTTAGTCTAGAATAATCATCAATAATCAACAAAAAATAGTTTTCTTTTCCTGTACCTTCTTTTCTTGATGGTCCACATAAATCCATATGTACTAATTGGAGAGGTTTTCCTTTTGAAGGAAAGGTTTTAGACTTGAACTGTGTCTGAGTAAGCTTTCCTATCTGGCATGGTTTACAAACAAAATCATATGGCTTTGATATCTTTGGAAGATCCTTTACTACCCCACTATTTCTAAGCTTGATTATATGATAAAAATTTAGGTGTCCAAGTATCCTATGCCATATCCAACTTTCATCATATTTTCTTAAGTGGCATTCTTCTTTTTCTTCTTTTAACACATATACATTGTTTTCTGTTCTTATTCCTTTTGCAACCAACTGTCCTGAATTCACAGACTTTATTTTACAATCTTTAGAAGTAAAAACCACTTCACATCCTCAATCACAGACTTGACTGACACTAAGCATATTATGTTTCAGACCATCTACAAATAACACATCTTGAGCTTTTCCTTTTCCATTACTCAGACTTACCATTCCTTTACCTTTTATTTTTCATGGTGCATCGTTTCCAAAAGTTACATTTCCTGATTTGTTTTCACTTAGAGTTAAAAACTTACTTTTGTCTCCAGTCATATGTTTGGAACATCCACTGTCAATATACCAAGGATTATTTTTCTTTTGGGATGATAAAACTAGTCCACACTTGTCATCTTCTTTCTTCTTCCAAACCTTGAAATTTTCAGCAGTGGACTTCAAATTTGGCTTATAATTTCTTAAGCGACAATTTGTGGCCTTATGTCCATAGTTATGACAGATGTAACATTCTGGTTCACTGAATAACAGACTGTAACGATTTTTATTCTCATAACTGTTATTATGTTTGTTTCTTAGCTGTCTCAATCTTTGTTGTGGTAGATAAATATTCCTTGAATAACTTGTTTGCTCATATCTACATCTTGAAGAACAAGTTATAGCTTTGTGACCAAAGTTATAACAGAAAAAACAATATCCATAGAGAATACTTTTGTACCTAGGAAAAGTCTATATTCTCTAAGTGGATTGATTTCTTTCATGCTGATAGTTTCTCTGATCAGTTTTGGTACCTTTTCCTTCATTCCTTCTTGGTGGTTGATTTTCTTTCTTTGTTTTTGCAGAATGGTTGTTGTCAATGATTGTAGATTTAACAAACTTGATGGGTTCCATATTACTTGGATGATCACTACCTGATCCTTCTTCATAGACCAAGCCAGATTTCAACTTTGGATTCCTTTGTTGATTTAGAATGGAAGTTAGTTCTTCTGAGGCTTTAATACTTGACATGTTTTGGTGATATAATGCCTTAAAATTCTCCATTTCTTTTCTGGTTTTTACTATCTCTTCTTCTAAGGCTTCACACCTCGCTTTTTTCTCTGACAACTGTTGTTTCAGCATGTCTTCTATTTTATTTGCCTCTTCTAACTCCACTTTTAGTAGAGGAAAATTTTCATCAGGTTTTTCAGCATTCATTTTAAACTGCATCAACAACTGTTTTTGTTTTCTCTTCTTACATCTGAGTCTGTCAATCTCTTCCAAAGCACTGGTTAATTCACCTTCCATATCCACCATAGCTTCTTCATTATCCATTTCACCTCCTATGTGTTCATCATCAAGATATCCCATAGCCATAAGCATAAAATCATTCACTTTTTCTTCACATGATGAATCACTATCTATGTCTTCTGAGGAGTTTTCATTGTTTGCACGCAAACTTTTCTTTTTACTATATTTCTTGAATTTGTACTTCTTTTCATCATCAGAGTTCTGGTCCTTTTTCTGGTGGGGACACTTAGATTCAAAGTGACCTATCTTACCATAGTTAAATCATTTGAAGGGAATCTTGCCTTGATATTTTCCTTATCCTTTCTTTAACCTTCTCACAAATTTTTCCTTAATGTCATTGTTAGGACCACACAATGTACCTTTTTTCCCATACTTTTTGCCATTATTAGACCCTTGATCACCTGTATTTAGACTCATATTACCACTTCATCTGATCATTCCAAGGTATACAACATCCTTTCTCATTACTAGATGCTTAATCTATTTTGCATAATATTTTACATCACTTTTGTACTTAACCATTGATTAGACTGCAGACTAGCATTCAAAGCCTGTTGCCGAAACACGGAGCCGTTACACAGTCTGAAGTTCCTGCTGCTGAAACACAGTCCAGGATGCAGATGCTGAAACACGGAGCTGTTACACAGTCTGAAGCCCCTGATTGCCGAAACAGAGTCCGAGGTCCCTGTTGCTGAAACACAGTCCGAGGCCCCTGGTGCTGTAACACAGAACTATCATATAGTCCGGAGTCGCATAGGATGAGACACAGAGCTGCTACAAATCTTAGAGCTGCAGATGCTGAAACACAGAGGAGACCGCAAGAACCAATGATGCTGAAACACAAGCCGTTACAGTTAGCGGTCAAGGCCGACACAGTCAAGAGCGCAATTCACGTGGCTGAAACAACCCGTAAATTGCGATGCTGAAACAACATCAGCAACGATGAGAAGGAGCTGTTACACCAGTCATAACAACAATACCTCGTTCAGCTCCTGTATTAGCATTCGGTTGCGTGAGAATAGGACATCCCATGTTGATTTAGAAAAAAGATTCGATTCAGGATAGGATTCAGATATGCTTTGTAACGATTGTATCGAAGGGATTTCCTCTTTAAATCAGAGGAATTCACCATTCGAGAGAGGGAAGTTTTGATGTATTGAAGCAACTCTAGAGAAGCGGGACGTATTCTATCCTTTCAATTTGTAATGTGATATTTCGACAGATGAATATAAGATTGCTTTGAGTACCCTTCTTTAGCTTTTCGTTCAGGGGAATCTTGTGAGAAGGGAGGGCCCACCTTCTTCACAAGATTCACCCATTAGTTAGAAGTGTGTTAGTATAATTTCTATTCACGCTTTGTTTAACTGTCGTTTGATGAAACACTGTTGCTAATGGATTTCGCTTTGCTGAAACACTACTGACTCTGTCTTAGTTATTGAATGGAATTTGTAATTCTTTTTATCAACAATCTTGTGTGATGATTTTATGAGGCTAGCAGAGAATTGGTTAAAGGTTCCTACTCAGACAGAAGGGGATCGGAATATCATACCCTCTGTAGAATTCATTTACTGCTGCGAGTGTGCTAGCCAGAGATTTGGTTAAGGGGTTCCTACTCAGACAGGAAGGAATCACAACACCTTGTCTTCTGTAGGTTTCGTTTACTGTTGCAAGTGTGCTAGCCAGAGATTTGGTTAAAGGGTTCCTGCTCAGACAGGAAGGAATCACGACACCTTGTCTTCTGTAGATTTCATTTACTGCTGCAAGTGTGCTAGCCAGAGATTTGGTTAAATGGTTCCTACTTAGACAGGAAGGAATTACAATACCTTGTCTTCTGTAGAATTCATTTACTGCTGCGAGTGTGCTAGCCAGAGATTCGGTTAAAGGGTTCCTACTCAGACAGGAAGGAATCGCAACACCTTGTCTTCTGTAGATTTCATTTACCCCTGCAAGTGTGTGTTAGCCAGAAACTGGGTTAGGGATTCCTGCTCAGAAAGGAAGGGATCATACTGCCCTGTTCTCTATAAACCTCAGTCTCACAAGTGTGCTAAAACAGAAATCAGGCTCAAGGCTCCTGCTTAGAAAGAAAGGAACTAGGTGGCTTTGTTCTCTGTTAGATAGAGTTAATTGTTTTCTGGATTATTGTTTTCATGAAAAGAGTGTTAATGCTGAAGTCTCTGTTTGAGAGTAAGGGTCCTGTTCTCTGATTGCAAAATAGTTGTTCTTTCCCATTGCAAGTGTTATTTTAATGTAATCTAGGATTCTTAGATTGACCTTTAAAGGATTGCAATAGGGAGGTTACTTTGCTGTGATTTAGTTCAGAGCTTTAGTTCATTCAAGCAAGCATAATTAGTATGAGTTTCTTTACTACAACACTAAGTTTCTTTTGGAATTGAGCATATATTGTGCGTGGTTATCTTTGAAATACAAGACTTCCCTGGGTTGATAATTTACGTATCACTTGATTGTTTAAATCAATTAAGCAATTATAGTGACCAACATTTTGGCGCCGTTGCCGGGGAAGATAGCTATAGATTTCAAAAGAACTTGTGATTTATTTAGATAAAAAGAATGCATGAAAGACCCCAAAGACCCCAAGGAGACTAACCCTACAGGTGGCAAGGGAAAAGGAAAAGGAGGAAGAAAGACTTTCATTGACGACATTGCATCCAAGTCTGAGTCTGCTGCTCAATGACCAAACCTTCAAAAACAAAACTCCCAGCCTTCATTTCGAGCAATTTTTTGAACAGGGAAAGAATTTTGGAGTCCGGAGACAGTCCAGAAGCCAGTAGGATACATTGAGGACAGAGCAAGTGCGGCAGGAGAACAGACAGAGGAAAACATGGATGAGTTCAATGAGCGATTGCATCATGAAGAACAGGTAGATCCTGAAGGAGAGGTAAAAGATGAAAATTCTTTTTCTACATTAGGATTTCCTATTGGTGATCTCCCTAGAGGAGTAGCCCCCATCAAAAATATCCCACTCTCAGCATTGCCAAATTTTCATGGGTTATCTTCAGAGGATCCTGATGAATTTATGTTTGAGTTTGATATACTATGTAGAAGTTATGATTATGTTTCTAATGCTCAGAAGCTGAAGTTATTTCCAACAACACTAAAAGGGAATGCACTAAGATGGTTTATGAGCCTTGGAGGCCACGTAATCACAACATGGGACGAAATGAAGCAGAAATTTCTGAACAAGTACCAGGACTACTGCAGAACAAGAGAAAAAAGGGAGGAGCTATTTAAAATTATGCAGAAAGAAGACGAGAATCTAGAAGACTTTGTAGAGAGGCTTCAATACAATATGCAAAGATCCATTCATCCCAATGTAAGTAAGGATATCCTCAAAACTATTTTATTAAAAGGGGTAAGGGATGACTCTCTGGATATGCTGAACATGCTTGGGAAAGGGGACATATCCAAGGAATCATATGATGAAATTGTCAATTTATGCAAAAGAT
>ML788003.1:186810-204283 GCA_009831015.1 Picea engelmannii
TAACTGTATTAAATTCATTTAAATGATCTGCAACAGACCCACCTTCCGACATCTTCATATTAAATAATCTCTTCATTAGAAATACCTTATTGGACACTGAGGGTTTTTCATACAATTTGGCCAACGTGTCCATCAAACTCTTCATTGTATTTTCTTTCGAGAGATTGAAAGTCACCGATGCTGCCAGGCTCAACCGTATCATTCCTAGAGCCTTTCTATCAAGAATCTCCCATTCTTCGTCCTTCATGGCCACCGAATTCTTTGCTACTCCGCTTAATGGTAGGAATAGATCCTTTTGATATAAATAATCTTCCATATGCATCTTCCATAACTGGTAGTTTTGGCCGTTAAATTTCTCGACCCTAAACTTTCCATCTTCCGACATTTCTCCCACTCGAATCAGGAACCCTCTTTTCTTGCGAGTTACCTTATGCTCTGATACTAGTTGTTAGAAAAACAGGACCGCGGAGCAATAAAATAAAACAAATGCAGAAAAAAAACACAGAAGACACACAATACAAGAGAGACACAGATTTACGTGGTTCACCCAATGTGGGCTACGTCCACCAGAGAAATTGCTAAGTCCTTTCTTTATTGTTATCCAGCAAAATGAAGGGATACAACCTACAACAAAACCCGCTGTAACTTCCTCTTCTTTCTCTCACAGTCTCCTCCCTCAGAATACAATATTCACCATCATCCATAGCTGCAATACATTTCCCTCATAAAAGAGGGTTTCCTTCTAGGGCAAAAAACCCTAACATAATCTCTACCGTTAGATCTGCGACCTTATAATGAACGGTCCAGATTTACAATGAAATTACAATATACTTTTACAAGGCAATTTTTGCTTCGGGGGCTTCACCCCTGAAATCCCATGCCCCCGAACCCTCGCTGGGGGTCCGCTTGCCCCCAGACCCCCTAGCCGGGGGGATAGACCCCCCAGACCCCGCAGAGGGGGTACCCACCGTCTGCACTCCCCCCGCATGGAAGAGTGTACATACTTCTGGGGTGTAAATACTTCATGGGGTATAAACACGGCTAAAAGAAAAAGACCTATAAATCAGGAAGATAATCAGGCTTCACAACCAACACTCTCTAGTTTCTCTAGCACCCACTAGAAGGAAGCACCAACTCCCTAAATATTCCAGCACCAACTGGATTTATACAAGCACCAACTTGTATACAAAAAACTCAGTGTTTTCCCAAGCACCACCCTGCCACCCTATTTTTCTAGCCACAACTAGATGGAAAGTACAACTTCCAATATTCAAGAAACAACTTGAATATCCGAGGACCACAGTCCTCCCTAGCACCAACCTTCCTCCCTGATTATGAATAAATGATTGACAAACAAACAATACATCTATCTCAATTCTTACCCCTTCTTCACTATTCTGTAGTTCTTCTTTGGTTCAAAAACTGTTCTGCAATTTTTCTCTGCTTCATGGTATTCTGCTATTCTTCTCTTGCTTATGTATGTTCAACGACTGTTACTCATCTTTAAGTTTTATCTCATGCTCTACATACTATAATTTTACCCTTCTTATAGTTCATCTCATTTTTTCGGTTAGAACAACCAACCTTACACAGTCGCTGCATCTCTCCTTTTATACACACCAACCTCATTAGTTACACCTCGAATCTCCTTGGGCAAAGACAAAAACGTCTCAGCAACTGAATCGCCAACCGATCAAGAACCATGATTCGATTTTCTAACTGAATCGTAACCGAGATTATTAATCATGAAAATAAACAATGAACCTTCGATCATATTCTTGATTAACCTGCAACATTGGATTACCAATGATGGATCTCACGCCTACTCCATATGCCCATTGGCTATGACCACGGGCCTAATCAAAATGCCTTTCACATTTCACATTTTAGAAATCCTATGTCGAAGGGTCTCGACACTCCAAGTTGCGATCACCGAAAAAGAGCTTAGCTCTGCTAGCTCCACCCTCTCATATGATCACCGATGGTGACCATAGCCTACACAAAAAAGAATTTTCGCATTTCACATTTTGGTAATCCATAGGTGAAGATTCTTGACTCTTCATGTTGCAATATCTGAAAAGGGGCTTAGCTCCGCTAGCTCCTCCCTCTCACATGACCACTAGCAGTGACCACAGCCTATACAAAAAGGCATTTTCGCATTTCGCATTTCGGTAATCCAAAGGTGAAGAGTCTTGACTCCTCCAACTCCCAGTATTCGAAACTCCATAATGGAGTGAGATCAATGGTCCACAATCCATGGTGATCAGACGCCTCGCCTCCGCCACGGTACTTGATCCTTCGGGACTTTGAAGCTGAAGCTCCCAAAATAAGAACTCATGAAGTGACGCCATTCTTGCGTCACTCAATGATGTGTCAAGAGACGAGTGGCTACCACGTGTCACTAAGAATTATGATTTCCAGTGGCCTGAAAAGCCAAATCAATTTGAAACTTGTCCTTATATGCTCGTGCCACATGTCCTTGCTGACATAAGTTTCCACTTATCCTCGCAGACATGGTCTGTCATGATCTACCTCCTAGATCATACGACCCACATTTTTCTTCGATCCAACAATTGAGATTATATCGTGATTTCGCATATCGCGAGTTCGAGAGGTTAGGAGCCTCCTTCCTTTGACCTTTCATTCAGTGAAAAAACAATTTCTTGCCATGTGTCCTCTGCATCCAACGTTCCACACCATACCTCGATCCAAAGGTTCAGATCAATCCTCGATTCGACGACCCATATCATTTCGGGATATCGCATATCGCGAGTTCAATAGTTTAGAGCACCTCCTTCCTTTGGATTTCCCAATCTATGAAACTCCGAAATAGAGTCTTTAACGTGCTCTGATATTTCACCACGTGTCCTATTTGATAATGGACGGTCCCCCTACTTTCGATATTTTGTAGGCCTACTTCATATTGCATGTAAAGATCGTGATCCTTCTTATGGATCCAATGACGGTCGGTCTTCGGGCCCTGATCAGACGCCTGGGATATGTTCTCTTCTACTGCACGCTACTCCTATCTAAATTCAGATCTGATGGTCATTGAGGATTCTAAATGAGATCCAATGATCATTGTTTCTCTTCTTAGTTCATCTTTCCATTGCCATGCCATCATCATTCTACTGATCATGTTGATCTTTACCATCAATGACAAACAAACATACTCTGCCTCTGTCCAAAAACATGCCAACAATCTCCCTTTTTGGCATTTATGGCAACCCCTTGAAGAACATCCAACTTTACCACTATATTGAAATTACCACACTTTCTCCCCCTTTAACATCAATGTCAAAGAAGAAACAAGCTCTCCTTGAGATATTGCAAAACATATCGAAGGTATTAGATATTGACAAGCATATACTCCCTCTGAGATGTTGTAGTATTCTTCGGAGGTATCATATATTCAACCAACACAAAATCCCTCTGACAGGATGGACCCTCTTAGTTTGACAGTGAGGTCATGCTCAACTTCTAGCGAAGATATCCAAAAGGTGTCGTTGCTAATGGTTTAGTAAAGATATCAGCTATCTGTTATGTGGAAGGAAAATAATTCACCTAAACAATTCTGTTTGTAACCTGTTCTTTGAGAAAATGGTATTTTATTGGTATGTGCTTAGATTTTGAATTAAGTACAGGATTCTTAGAGACATTGATGGCATTGGTGTTATCACAGTGAAGTGGAATAGGATCAGTGTAAGTTACCTTCAAATCTGCAAGAGTTTGTATCATCCATAAAATTTGTGTGCAACAAGTAGCAACAACAATGTATTCTGCCTCTGTAGTTGATAATGAAATGGATCCTTGTTTTTTACTAATCCATGCTACTAATGAGTCATGCAGGAAGAATTCTCCTCCACTGGTGCTTTTTCTCTCATCAACACAGTTTGTCCAATCAACATTTGAATAAGCATTTAACTGAAAGTTCTGAATTCTGGGATACCACATATCGTAATTCATTGTGCCCTTCAAGTACTTGAATATCCTTGTTACCACTACTAGATGACTTTGTTTAGGAGATGATTGATAACAACCTACCATTCTAACAACTTGCATTATATTAGGACAAGATGATGTGATGTACAAAAGACTGCATATCATTGATCGATATGTTCTTTGATCAACATCAGGTGAAATATCATATTTACTAGGCTTGCAACCAACCACCATAGGTGTGCTAACAGGAGAAGAATCTTCCATCTAAAATTTCTTCAACGTCTCTTTCAAATATTTTTCTTGAGAGATAAATATTCCTGCATAACTCTATTTTACTTGTAAGCTTAGAAAGTATGATAGTTCTCCTATCATGGATATCTCAAACTCTGTTTGCATAGAGTTAGCAAACCACTGGAAAGAGGGTTCATTCGTACAACCAAAAACAATATCATCTACATAAACCAAAACAACTAGTAAATTATCACCTTCAGACATAATGTAGAGATTGTTGTCAACAATACCTTTCTTGAATCCTTTGTCTTGTAAGAATTTGGCTAGTCTATAATACCAAGCTCGTGATGCTTGTTTCAGTCCATATAGATCCTTCTTCAGCTTGCAGACATAGTTAGGATTATCTGTCAATGAGAATCCTTCAGGTTTCTCCATATATACTTCTTCCTCTAGATCTCCATTAAGAAATTCCGACTTAACATCCATCTGATACACTTTAAAGTTCTTATGACAATTCCTTATAAGTCGACCAAAATGAATATTAGATGGTTTATGATGATTCAGGAACACATCATTGAAACATAATCCTTAAGGAATATCGTAAGGTGACACCCTTAATGAACGTCACAATGTGACATGACCATTGATGAACATAAAAATTTGACATAGCACAATGAAGGTGAATGTCACAATGTGACATAATCATTGGGGACATGACAATGCAACATAGCCCTTAATGGATGTCGTAGTGTTACAAAACCATTGAGGACTATCAAAATGTGACACAACTATTGAGGAATGTAATAATTTAACATTAGTTAACAAGATGAACATCATAATGCGCCATTGTCATAGTAAACCATGGTTTAACACAATTGATTTTTATCAATTAAATTCAACCATAGTCAACTATGGTAAACCAAAGTCAACCACAGTGAACCATGACCAACTAAAGGCAACCATTGTTAACTTGAGTCAACCATAGCAAACCATTTTTATTAAAGACAACCATGGTTAACATAAGTCAACCATAGTGAACCATTGTTTATTAAAGAAAACCATGTTTAACATATGTCGACCATAATATTGCAATGAGATATGACCATAGTAAACCATGGTAAAAAAAATCAACCATAGTCAACCAAATACAACTATAATCAACCACAATCAACCAAAGTCAAACATATTCAATCATGGTCAACATGAGTCACTGAAAATCAACCATAATAAACCATAATCAACCAAAGTCAAACATATTTAATCATGGTTAACACGAGTCACTGAAAATCAACCATTATCAACCATAGCCAACCTTGGCCACAGTGAACCATGACCAACTATATACAACCATGATTAGCATAAATCAACCATAATAAACATTACAATATGAAATAACCATTGAGGAACACCACAATCTAACCTTACCCTTGAGGGACACCACATTGCGACATAATCATTAAGGAACACATCAATTCAACATAATTAAACAAAGATAAATATCACAATGTTACATAACCATTGAGTAACATGTTAGGGTCCTAACCCACACATAGGTAGAACAATATATTCGGATGTAATAAAGGTCAATATTAATAAGACTTTTCAATAAAATAGAATAAGGTAGATGTAATAAGACCTAATAGAAGCTTCCTATTCTAGAAGGATCTTCCTCTAGATGCTTCTTTTTAGTATAAATAGGAGTCGAGGGTATGAGAACCCTAGCTTGGATATTATTGTAATAGAGCTCTGCTCAACTGGAGGTTGCCCCCTCAAAGAGGCTCGTGAACATTGCTTTCAGATTCAAAGTGCTATTTCTGTTGTTATTCTTATATCATTTAGTGTTATTGTGGTGAATGTTCTGGTTATATTGTTGTTATTCTGCCATTACTAGCATTTTATTTTAGTTCTGCATAGATTTTATATCTGGTATATTACTAGTGGTATCAGAGCACTTTCCTCGATAGAAAGTGTGGGTTAATTTTTTTTCAGGGTAGAGACATATTCTGATGTCTTTAAGCCACATATATCTGTCGTTACACGCATAAACCCATGGTTGATGGATTCATACACGCAAGAAATACAAGTGGTACTTAAGCGCACACCCTTGTAACCCCTGTTGGTACCCCTTCGAGTGGTAGCGCATTAGAAAACACTTGTGTACGGATCGACCTAGATTACTTGAAGCCCTCTTTAGATAAACAGATCGGCCGCCTGACTGCTATAGTGTCACCGAGAACAACACTTGGGAATATACTCTCTAGAACTTGGGTAGTCGGGTAATATGACTAAGGGTACGGTCTATCCTCCTTAGTTAGTGCCTTGAGATATTAGGCCGAGTAATATTGTTGGACCTCGCACGTATATCAGAGAGCTATAGCATAGGGAAAACCCTTGAATACCTAACCCTTGGGGGACAGAAGCATAAACAAATTAAAACAGACAAGATCTATTGCCACACAACTATGTTTGGGTTGCCAAGTAAATACATATTTTTTTCTTGTTAAGCATTTGGGCATTTCCTCTCTACAATATTCTTCAGACCAGAGTATAACTCTTTGAAAACAAAAAAAACCATTTAATTCTGGAATTTTTTTCACCATTATTTGAGACCTATTCCATTGGATTCATCTCTTCGCCCTTATCACATTCATCCATATCATTTTTTTAGTCAAATTTGTTTACCTCGCCCGCCCCTTTTCAGTTTTCTTATCCTCATGGCCCATACTCGTAGCCAAGACTTGGAATCTCACTTCAAAACCTTGCAATCTGGTCTCATTGAGGCCCAAAAAGAAGTGAAACAACTCAGTGCCAATGTTACCGCCATCAATTCAACCATGTAGTCCTCAATGGGGGAAATCAAACAAGACCTGACCACCTAGCTTGAATCAATCTTTTCAACACTCTACACCAAACTGCCTATCCCTACAGATAACCCTTCCTCTTCCTCACCTCCACATACTGAAGGTGACCATTCCTCTCATTCCCATACCTTGCAGAACCATCACTTTCAACGTGACCTACGCCTTCTGCGGGTGGATGTGACCAAATTTGATGGCTCGGACCCCACTGGTTGGGTAACCCAAATGGAACATTACTTCTCTTTATATGACATTATAGATGACTTGGCCAAACTCCGGTATGGTGGTATCCATCTAGATCAAGAACGTTCACAATGGTGGCAATGGAGAAAAACTTATTGTCAAGGGTATATTGCTTGGACACACGTTGTGGCAGAGATTTATGAACGCTTTGACACTGACAACAACTATTTGGGCCGTTTGAAAAAGATGAAAGAATTAAGAATAATGGAAGACTTTATAGTTGCCTTTGAGTGCCTGGCTTTTAGAATAGAGGGCATGTCTGATGCCTTTTTTCGAGAGTGTTTTATCAACAGCCTCAAGGATGAAATTCGGGCCCATGTCCTCATGGCTCGGATTGAGATTTGGGTGGAGGCTATCAAAAGAGATAAAGAAACACAATAGGTTGTATCTTCTCAAAACCGCAAACCCTCCTTTATCCCTCACCCTAAACCATTAAATCCCACTACCTCCTCTGCTCCACTAAAGATCCAAAAATTGACTAGGGATGAAATGGCTGAATGCCAACTTAAAGGCCTTTGTTATAACTGTGATGACAAATACTTCCCGGGCCACAAGTGTAAAGAACAAAATATTTTTCTGGCTATCTTCGAGGAGATTTCAGAAGAAGATGAAGAAACTCCCTCTGTGTGTGAGTCACCTGAATCCACTGACATAACCCCTCCCTTAGACCCTCCCGAAGCAGAACCAATCATTTCCCTCAATTCTCTCACTGGATTCTCCGCTCCCCAAACCCTCAAGCTAATCATTTACATCAATCATCGGAAGGTCATCATTCTGGTTGATAGTGGCAACACCCATAATTTTATTCATCGCCGCATTGCCCAAGAAACTCATTGCTACATCCATGCTGTCAATAATTTCCAAATCATGATTGCCAATGGTGGTTCCATGAAATGTGGAGGTCATTGTGAAAATGTGCGTCTCCAAATTGGTGACTACCACCTGAAATCCCATATGTTTGCTATCAATATGGGAGGTTGTGACATTGTGTTGGGTGCAGACTGGCTAGGGACTTTGGGTCCCATTCTCATGGATTTTAAAGAATTAACCATGCAATTCAACCAGGAGGGACACCAATATAAGTTCCAAGGCATCACCACCGGTTCACGTGAGATCATTAGTTCCCATTGCATGGAAAAGCTACTCAAAAAGGGTCATTCTGGTGTTATTGCCCAACTCCATGCCATACAAGAAACATAGACACCCTCGGTACCGCAAGACCTCCAATCCATTCTCACTAAACATCAATTGGTCTTTTCCACTCCCCAAGGCATCCCTCCTTCCCATGGTGTTCATGATCATTCCGTTCCCCTTGTACCCAGAAGCCTTCCTCTCAATATTCTTCTGTATCATCACCCCTTTTCCCCAAAAAATGAAATTGAGAAAATGGTCCAGGGTTATCTGCCCTAGTATGAGCCCCTACTCGTATCCTGTGGTCATTTTCCTCAATAAAGAAGGTTCTTGGCGAATGTGTCCCATCTTCCGTGCCCTCAACAAACTTACCATCAAAGACAAATTCCCCATTCCTGTCATTGATGACCTCCTGGATGAATTGAGTGGTGTCGAATTCTTCACTAAACTGGATCTCCATTCAGGCTACCACCAGATACGTATGAAAGAGGCAGACATTCCCAAGACTTCCTTTAGAACTCATGAGGGGAACTATGAGTTTTTGGTCATGCCCTTTGGCTTGTGTAATGCCCCCTCCACCTTCCAAATCCTTATGAATCATGTCTTCCGTCCTTTTCTCCGCCATTTTGTCTTAGTTTTCTTTGATGATATCATCATCTATAGAAAAACTTGGACATACCATCTTTCTCATGTGGATCGAGTTCTCCATCTACTCTCTCAACACCAACTTTTCCTGAAACAGTCTAAATGTTCTTTTAGCACCTTAGAAGTAGAATACTTGGGTCATTTGGTTGGAAAAGATGGCGTCAGGGTGGATCCTAAAAAGATTGAAGCTATGCAAGACTAGCCTCACCCAAAGAATCTTAAGATCTTGCATGGATTTCTAGGCTTAACAGGTTATTATCACAAGTTTGTTAAGAATTATGGGATGATTACAGCACCTCTCACAACTCTCCTAAAAAATAACTCTTTCACTTGGAATCTAGCCACTGCTCAAGATTTTCAAACATTGAAGATGGCCATGTGCACCACTCTAATATTCACCCTTCCCAATTTCACAAAGACCTTTGTGTTGGAATGTGATGCCTCGGGGAAAGGATTTGGTGTTGTCCTTATGCAAGAGGGTCGACCTTTGGCCTTTACCAGGAAGCAACTATCTGAAAGAAATCTGGGCAAATCCATCTATGAAAATGAAATGTTGGCTATTCTGCATGTCGTGGATCTATGGTGTCCTTATCTATTGGGGAAACGTTTCCAAATTAAGACAGACCATTAAAGCCTCAAGTATTTTATGGAACAACACATTTCCTCCCCAAAACAACAAAAATGGTTGACTAAACTCTTTGGATATGATTATCATAATAAGAAAGGCAAAGACAATGTGGTTGCGGATACACTTTCCCAAAAATATGAAGACGAAGGACCCCTTTTTCTCTTTCATTCATTGTACCAGATTGGCTCCAAGCCATTCGCCAGGAATGGCTACAAGATCCCAAAAGTTCACAGTTGATCCACCAATTGCAGTCGAAGGCTCTAGCTTCCCTAGGGTACTCTTGGCTCCATGATGAGATTCAATACAAGGGCCGTTTGTATTTAAGTAAACATTCAAAGCTTAAATCCACGGTACTTTATGAGCTTCATGCTACACCCACAACAAGGCACTCTGGGTTCACCAAAACCTATGATAGGGTCAAACGTTCCTTTTTTTGGGATGGTATGAAACAGGACATTCGTAATTTTGTAGCTGAATGTGATGTGTCAACGCAACAAGGGAGAAACAGTCAAATCTCCGGGCACACTACAACCGCTCTCGATTCCACTTGCTATTTGGAAGGATATCTCTATGGATTTTATTACCGGCTTACCCAAATCGGGAAATAAATCCATCATCATGGTGGTTGTTGATTGCCTTTCCAAGTATGCTCATTTCTGTGCCCTTCAACACCTATTTACAGCATCTACAGTGGCTCAAATATTCATGGATTAGGTCTTCAAGCTTCATGGAATGCCACACTCTATTGTTTCTAATCGTGACCCAACTTTCACAAGAATTGTTTGGCAAGAACTGAGGCACCAAATTACATCTTAACACAGCTTATCATCCCAAGAATGATGGCCAAACAGAAGTTGTCAACAAGTGTTTGGAAAATATTTGAGGTGTTTTTCCTCGGAAAAGAAAAATCAGTGGGCTCAATGGTTACCCCTAGCTGAATGGTGGTAAAACACTTCATACCATACAGCTACATGCATGACTCCTTTTGAAGAGGTATATGGACATAAGCCACCTTCATTTCTCTCATATTTACCGGGTGCCTCGAAGGTCCAGGCGGTTGACCTAACACTTACAGCTCGAGAGGTTATTCTCCGTACCCTCAAAGAGAATTTGGTCATGGCACATAATTGCATGAAGCAACAAGCAGATCAAGGTCGCTCTAAACGTCAATTTGCAGAAGGGGATCAGGTGTTTCTTCGACTGCAACCTTACAAGAAAAATTCCCTCAAGGTCGAGCATTGTTAGAAGCTAGCGCCCAAATTTTATGGTCCTTATACTGTACTCAAGTGTGTGGGACAAGTCGCCTATCAGTTATCTTTGCCCAGGAATTCGAAGCTACATCATGTTTTTCATGTTTCATGCTTAAAGAAGGTGATTGGAGCTAAGTGCCAAATTCAAACCAACCTTCCAGAGTTAGTTGAAGAAGGATCCATTTGGCTACAACCATAAGCAGTTTTGGACCAGTGTGAGTGTCGCCTATGTCAGATAACCATCAAGGAAGTGCTAGTATAGTGGAAAGATACAACTCCAGCAGATGCCACTTGGGAACCAACTACCATTCTGCAACAATTTCCTCATCTCAAGCCTGGAGGAAAATGTTGTTTTTAAGGGGGCGGACATGTTAGGGTCCTAACCCTCACATAGGTAGAAAAATATATTCAGATGTAATAAAGGTCAATATTAATAAGGCCTTTCAATAAAATAGAATAAGGTGGATGTAAGAAGACCTAATAGAAGCTTCCGCTTCTAGAAGGATCTTCCTCTAGATGCTTCTTTTTAGTATAAATAGGAGTCAAGGGTATGAGAACCCTAGATTGGATATTATTGTAATAGAGATCTTCTCAACTGGAGGTTTCCCCCTCGAAGAGACCCGTGAACATTGCTTTCAGATTCAAAGTGCTATTTTTGTTGTTATTCTTATATCATTTCAGTGTTATTGTGGTGAATGTTCTGGTTATATTGTTGTTATTCTGCCATTACTAGCATTTTATTTCAATTCTGCATACATTTTATATCTGGTATATTACATAACATCACAATCCAACCTATCCTTTCATGAACATCACAATGCAACATAACCCTTAAAAAACAAAGATAGTGATAACCCTTCAAAACAAAGTTTGTTTTTTGTGGTTAGACGTTATGTTGGGGAAAACATAAAGAAGAGAATGTCTCACATTCTATAGGCATGGGATTTGGCAAGCAAATTTGTTTCCTTTAACTTTGAGCTTGACTCTGGTGTTCTATCATATATTTTCCTAGGTTTACTAGTAGTAATAGGATTTGCAAATATTGGGGTGGCATTAAAGCATACTCTAGTTCTTTAACCCTTTCTCCGAGAATAACGATTTTAGCTTCCATTTCATCCACATTATAGTCACAAAAATGGTGATGCTTAGATCTTTTAAGGTCCAAACAACAACCTCATGATGATATAAATATCCCCCTGTGTTTTAATAGAGGTGGCAGCCCTCTATATTTTCTTAAAGATAAATCTCGAATATCTTGGAACTGTAATATGAAAATGGGAAAATACTAAATATCAAACCCCAAATCTTTATCTCTTAGTAAAAATGTAAAAAAATTGTTAATTGAAAATAATCTACATACACCAAAGAATTACTAAGAAGAGGATTGGGAATCTTTAGTCATAAAAATATAATATTTGCAGAAAATATTATACATAAATAAATAACAGTTACAGGAAAAATAAAATAACTCTTGCATCCATCACAATATTCATAATTTTTTATAACATTCGAGGAAAGAAAGATATAGGCCCACAAATGAGAGAAATTTATAAGAATCTTTTCATTCAGAACATGATAGAAAGTGACAAGAAAACTTTAAATATGTTATGCTTAGAACTCAGAGTTCAAAGATATCATTAAATTTTTTCCAGTCATATTCTATCCTGATTTGAATGAAAAAACTCTTCTAAAGTTCTCTCATTTGTGGGACTATATCTTTATTTCCTTGAATATGATAAAAAATTGTGAATACAATGATGGATGTGAGAGTTATTTTATTTTTCCTGCAACTCTTATTTATTTATGTATAATATTTTCTACAAATATTATATTTTTATGAGTGAAGGTTCCTCATCCTCTACTTAGGAATTCCTTGATGTATGCATATTATTTTCAAAGAACAACATTTTTACATTTTTATTAAGTGATAAAGATTTGGGGTTTTCTATTTAGAATTTAATAAATCCCATTTTCATATTACAGTTCCAAGATATTCGAGATTTATCTTTAAATAAATACAAGGGAGTACCACCTCTATACTAATGTAGGGGGATATTTATATCCTCATGAGGTTTTTGTTTGGACCTTATTAGATCTAAGCATCCACATTTTTGGCGACCATACTGGGGATGAAATTGAAGATGAAAATGTTATGCTCAAAGAGAGGGTTAAAGAACTGGAGTATGCTTTAATGCCACTAATCCAGATTATTTTGAGAACAAAATGAAGGTGGATATATATTAATGAAATATACAAAGATATTGCAATAAACCCAAAGATACAATAATGCACAACTTTTATTAATGAGACAAATGTACAAAAATTATAAAATTACAGAGTGAATGACTCGCTAGAATGGTGGCAACTTATCTATGAGAAGAGTTGTAATGGATATGCTCATTCACAAGAAGATTGTGATGTTTACAGTGAGGCTTCAAAGGCCTTCTTAACATAAATAAAATCCAAAACCATAACCTTGGAAGATGAAACGTCAAAAGGTTTCCGGGCCTCGATGGGGGGTAGTTGATACATCAACTTCTCGAGGGCACAAATTTTGCATACGATCTTCATTTGGGGCATTTGATACCTCTTCAGAAAGGTCTATCCAAGAATTATAAATTCAGGTGGTGCTCAAGGAATGGATTTGACAACCCTTGTCCCCCCAAAGTCCCAAAAAAATTCATTTAGGGCCTCAAAACGACCCCAGAAGTTTGGGACTCCAAAAACTGTAAAAAAAATACCAAAATGGAAAATTGTTCTTTGAGCCAGTGGAATAGGTGGGTGGCCACCGATATCCATCTTAATCATTCCTCCCCCCTTAGGAAGAAATTTTCCCCATCGCATCAAGTTCTTGTTGTAGATGGGGAAGATTTTGTTGAATCTGAACTTTGGTGAGCTACTTGCCTTGTTGTAGAAGTTGTCTTTCTTAACTTGTTGAAGGGTGTGATGAACCTATTTTTGGAGGGGTTAGATATGTTCAACCAATTGAGCTATGTGATTTGCCTAAGTGTGGGAGGACTCTATCGATGAAGATGCAAAATGAAGAGTATGAAGGGATCTATTATACCTTTTCTTGACTGAGCAGTGTGGAGGCACCTTCGTAGGTATAGTAAGAATATATTTCTTCTCTTCTACAATCTTGTCGATCTAGTTCTGCTAGATAGAAAGGTCTTGGACCAAGGGTTTAGTGGTTGCAGTGTTCTTTTTTCTGTTGAAATAATGTAACTGCGAAGAGCATTCTTATTATTATTTTATTATTGGATTAAATCCCCATTGTGGATTAATCATGTCATTATTATTATTATTATTATTGGATTAATCCCCGTTGAGGATTAATCATGTCGGTAATTGTATAAGGACCAAATCCCCTTTTGCAGATTGGTCATCGGACAATTACAAAGTGCAGAATAAGAAGTCGGCCCCATCAGTTATTATGGAAGACCCAACATTATTTAAAGGTGGGTTTAACCACCCAGAGTGAGAGGTCGGCCCTGCCAGTTGTGACCTTTCACACGTGCCAGTCTTGTATAAATAAGAGGATAGCGCCTCACTTCAAACATACAACTCACTTGCTCATTATCTTATGAGGCAAGCTGAAATTACCAGTTGAGAGAGGAGAAGAAGAGTGGCACACCTCTTGGGGAGGACTATCTGTATTGGTTTGAGTTATCTCTTGAACATTGTATAAGCTAGTTATGATAAGGAAGTTTTTGCTGGGTTTTCTTCCCCTAGAGGGTTTCCCAGGATAAATGTTGTGTCTCTTGTGAATGTGTATTTCTCAGTGATCTTGTTCTTATGATGCTCTTATCTATTGAAATGAAAAGAACTATAATAATGGAATAAACATTAACATGGTATTAGAGCCAACCTGAAGGAAGCATATTTCGCAAGAGGAAAAACATCACTTTTACCATACCCAAAAATTAGGGTTTTGACAAAGTGAATCTTTTCAGCTCCCTAACCACCTAGAAAGCCGTGTCCTCCCCCGAGGATCATTTTGGCACTTAGAGCGCACCTTTTCAGTGGATATATCTCCTAGAAAGTGAAACCCTAGTTTCACAAAGTACCAGAAGTACCAGAAGTACCAGAGTACTGGAAGTACCAGAAGTACCAAAGTACCAGAAGTACCAGAAAACCAGAAGCACCAGTCCAGAAATCCACAGATCAAGTTTGAGGGGTAAAAGTTGGATTTTTGAAATTCCAACTGCACCAGCTAATTCGCCTCAGCTCAACGCATCTATCCCCTGAATTAGAATTTCAAAATTCAAAGTTTGAAAAATTAGGGTTTCCTCATAAAACCCTAAGTTGCAGTTGCAGTCTCAGAACCAGCTGCAGTTGCAGTTGTAGCCATAGAACTAGTTGCAATCACTCTTGAAGTTTTTGGTAATGATTATTGCTGCTACCAGATGGAGCCACTACCTGCAAATGCTATCCGAGGTATGTACTCACATATGGTTAATGGTTAAACCCTAAAGAGTATTTGCAGGAGAAGGGATCTCTTGCCATAGATCCAAAAGGATCTCAAGAACCAACACATTCAGAGGAATGATGCAACCCAGGTGTGATTATTCTGATATGCTTCTATTTGTTATGAAATTATCTTGATCAGTGTTGCATGTTGAAGCTATGATCAAATCATTAGAAGGATTAAAGGTTGATCATAGAGCTTATCCTCTAAACTAACCTTTTTTCAAGATAGCGTATTGTCTTAGTACAACAGACAGGTTGAAGAAAGTACTCGTCACTTGAGTGAAGGAGACCTGGAAGAAAAGAAAACACTCACTCTTGAGGACAAGGCTCTAGGTTTGATTTATCAAGATTCAAAGTTACACATGACAAGCTAATGACTTTAGTTGAGATAGCAATCGTTGTAAAGTATTATACTTGATAGCATGTGAAAATATAGAGGTAAATACTTTGCCTGATATGACTAACACCTCCTTTAGTAGAAACCTCATGTGTTAGTTCCAGATTTCCATGGAAGAATGCCTGGTCACAACACTATGAGAGTGTTGACCTCATTTCGTATTGTATTCCTTACCTTTAATCTTTGCTAAATTATAACTAATAAGCTCTAAAGGAGCTACTGTGATGATTGTTTGTGCTATTGCTTTATTATTACCAAGAAGGATATTATTCATGCTTGTTGTTTTTTTGACCTTGCTCCAGGTCACATGAGGAAGCTATAGCAAAGGTTGCAGAAGGAAACGTGCTAAAGAAGAAATCATAAATGAAGAAATCATCAGTGGAAAAGAAGAACGGTGGGTCACTCAGAAGCTACCATGACCCACACTATTGAAGAATCCATGTGAACTCTAGAAGATTAGCTCACACCAACTACAAGGCGCTACCATACATATGTAAAGCTATCATAGGTTTACCAGAACTCAAAGGTGACCATGAAGGCGTATGCGATGGATGTGCACAAGGGAAGAATGTCAAGAACCCGTTTCTGAAGAGGGACAACAAGGCAGAAGGAGTCCTAGAACTCATTCATTCAGATGTATGTGGCCCAATTCCATCATCCTCCAATAATGGGTATGTATACTATGTATCATTCATTAATGATTATTCTCATAAAAGACTTGGACATATTTGAAGTATTCAACAAGATCAAGGAATTCAAAGCCTTGATAAGAGAACCCTTCTATAAGGAAGATTAAGATACTCAGGTCAGATAATGGAGGAAAATATACCTCAAAAGAATTCGTGAACTTCTACAAAGATGTTGGGATCAAGATCACCAACAAAACGGTGTAGCTGAATGGAAGAACAGAACCATGCTGGAAGATGTGAAGACTATGATCCATGATCAAGATCTTCCTATGTGGTTGTGGGTGGAAGCAGCTATGGCAGTTGTTTATGTGTAGAACAGACTATCCCATAGTGCACTTGGGTTCAAGACCTTAGAAGAAATGTTCATCGGAAAGAAGCCAGAGGTAAGCCATCTAAAAATGTTTGGCTATCTAGTGTTTATCCATATACCGAAAGAGAAAAGAAACAAGATGGAACCCTCCGGAAAGAAGGGAATATTCATGGGATACTCTGAGGTATCCAAGGCCTTCATAATCTACATACCTGGTCACCTCCATATTGATATCAGTAGGGACGTGACCTTTGATGAAGAAGAAACACTTAAGAAATCAAGAAGATGCCAGCTTGAAGAGGTATATGAAGAGGAACCTGTAAATCCCAGGACGACAGAATCCGTGAGGGAAGTTCCCAGAGCTGCAGAACCTGTAAGGGAAGTCATAGCTTCCCTTGATGAGGAGACTCCTGAAGATCATGATATAACATAAGTTCAAGAACCTCCTCAAATGACCTTCTCCCATAAAATAAAGCCTGCTCGGGCTAGAGAGCTTATTCAAGATGGAGAGAAGTATGGTGTTCCAGAAGGAACCACAAGACAAGTGAAGAGACCAAAGCCATTCTCTATTTACATGGCTTTGATGTGCAATCTACTTGATGAGGAACCCACATGTTTTGAAGAGGCCATCCAGAAGAAGGAATGGGCAGATGCCATGACAGAGGAATACCAATCCATA
>ML788003.1:215333-251712 GCA_009831015.1 Picea engelmannii
ATACCACTTTGAGCGCAATACGAGAAGAATGAAAACAGAACTTCAAGCAATCAAGGCTTATTCAATCTCTATAAGGAAGATAAAGCCTTGCCTGCAGCATTGGCTTTGCCACTTTCCTCGTGCATTTGAGCATTTTAGGAAAGCAATTTGTCATCCAATCGGTTTAGAACTAATTCATAATTCATGGCAGGAGGAACCTAATCCATAAAGTAATACTCACAACAGGGTTGGAATTTATTAAATTGCCCCCAGAGGACTAAATCATGAAGGATTTTTTTTTTTCTCCGCATCAATGTTACGCGTTTATGCCACACAAAGCCAATCGTTACAGCCAATGGCAAGTTTCCAGGACCAACAATATATGCACGAGAAGGTGACAGAGTCGTTGTGAAAGTAACCAGTCATGTGAAATACAACGTGTCCATACATTGGCACAGAATAAGGCAGTTGCGGACTGGCTGGGCTGATGGGCCTGCTTATATTACTCAGTGCCCCATTCAAACAGGCCAAACTTTTCTCTACAAGTTTACCATCACGGGCCAGCGAGGCACACTGTTCTGGCACGCTCACATTCTCTGGTTACGTGCAACATTGTATGGACCCATTGTCATTCTACCCGAAAAGGGAGTGCCATATCCCTTCCCCAAGCCTGATAAGGAGGTTGCTTTGACTATAGGTGAATGGTGGAATGTAGACACCGAGTCTGTGATCAACCAATCGATGAGTTCAGGAGTAGCACCAAATAGTTCGGATTCCCACACAATAAATGGGAAGCCAGGGCTACTCTTCTTTTTTCCTACTAAATATACTTTTGCGTTATCAGTGGAGCCAGAGAAAACATACCTACCGAGAATCATCAACGCTGCACTCAATCAAGAGGTCTTCTTCGACGTGGCAATCACCATCTAACAGTAGTGGAGGTGGATGCAACGTACACAAAACCTTTCGAGACAAAGGCAATAATGATTGCTCCGGAACAGACCACCAATGTTTTGCTCCACACAAACAAAAGACAGGAAGGTATTTCATGGCCGCCCGAGTATTCATGGACGCACCCATATCCGTAGACAACAAGACTACAACGGCTATATTGCAATACACAGGAATCTCAATCTCTTCGAACCTCGTACTACCTCTAATTCCTGCACTGAACGATACCGCGTTCTCCTCTAATTTTAGCAACGCCCTGAAAAGTCTAAATTCTCCCCAATATCCTGCTAAAGTTCCCCAATCAGTAGATCGCAATTTGTTCTTTACTGTTGGGCTAGCCCTAAATTCGTGCCCGACCTGTATCAACGGTACGCGCGTTTCTGCAGCTGTGAACAATATAAGCTTTAATATGCCCACTGTTTCTCTTCTTCAATCGCACTACTTCAATATCAGTGGCGTTTTCACTACCGATTTCCCAGATAATCCCCCTGTGGCTTATAACTACACTGGCACACCACCAAAGAATCTGCAATCCTCAAATGGAACCAGACTGAGTCGCATACCCTTCAATTCCACAGTGCAGTTGGTGCTTCAGGATACAGGCACCCTGACAGTGGAGAATCATCCAGTCCATCTTCATGGCTTCAATTTCTTCATTGTTGGGAGAGGTTTTGGGAACTATGACTCTAAGAAGGACCCTGCCAAATTCAATCTCGTGGATCCTCCTGAGCGCAACACTGTGGGCGTGCCCACAGGTGGCTGGACGGCTATCTGATTCAGAGGCGACAATCCAGGTGTTTGGAACAAATATCTATTCTTCCTAGGAATTGATAAACCAGATATTCATAAATTATACATCGCTGAAATTACCTTCAATTCTCTACTATATCCAAAGCAATTTTCAGATCTATATCAAATTTAATAAATAAAATATAAAACAAATGAAATTAATTAAAATATTAATAATTACAATAGAATCGAAATAAGATAAATTAACAATGTAATAACAATTTAGCTAACAATTTTTTTAAATTGGAGGATGGGAAACGTCGGACCTTGCATGAGGTCCACGTGCCTCCCTCCACCATTCCCTAAATAGAAAGTTACAAACCCTAACCGAACCCTAATAGTTCACTTATTTGTTTTTCTCGTTTTCTATCCATAAGGCAGCCTCACCCTACCTCTGCCGCCATGTTTGTTTGTTTACAGGTTGCAGGTTTAAGGTGTGGTTTGGAGTTTAAACTCCAGGACGCGTAGAGCACACTAAACTCCCTTGTGCGCTTGGGCTCTTTTCTTTTGACTTGCTTTGTTTCGTGTTGACCCTTGGTTTGTGTATTGATGCAGGTACTCGTGCTGCTTGATAGTTTTAGAAGGGGTGCGGCCCATGCCCTCCCTGTGGGTGAATGGCTACAAGGAAATGTACGCATCGTGCACAATGCTTGCTTATTTCCTCTGTTGGCTTGGCGCTAGACTCGGGCGCCATTGGCTTGGCCCTGGGATCTGATGTGTTGATGCTTGGTTAGTTTGTGGATGTGTTGAAAACCCGTGGTTGTATATAAAACCTGTGGTTGTATAGTGCACAGGACTTTCTCTCTTCTTCGTTGGCTTGGCGCCGCGATTTGAGTTGTTGATCAAACCGTGTTGTATGTGCAGGTGCTGGTTGATGAAGTGACCCAAGGCTCGGGCTTTAGGGTTCGGTGTTAGCGCTGACTTTGGTGCTGCTTTGTGTGTAGTGCAAAGGAAAGGATCCCGTGTGGCAACCTTCTCCATGTGATTGGGTTCTTACGACGCTTGGTATCGACTTTCGTGTGTTTATTGTCGGTGTATTGAAAGGTGCTTATCCCTCTCAGTTCTGAAGGCAGATGAGAAATATTTCTTGGGAAACGACACTGCTATGCCGCCGCTGGGGCTCCATAGCTGCGTGGCCGTGGTTGTCAGATTTAACTGAACGCATTCTTATCCTTTCTTTTTATTAATCTTTCTGGTATATTTAGATTTTCTGCTTTTCCACTGCATTCACAGCGGTAATTTCTGTATTTAGACGAGAGCAGGGTTGTTTCAAAGCGTTATAAGTGTATAGTATTGAAGATTCCAGCAATTGGATCATGTAAGGTAGCATGCAAAACATAGATGTTTTTTTTTGTCCAGGTTTGAATCTTTTTGCTTGTTTGGGTTAAAACTTCTCGTCCAGAGGTTTAATGTCTTCTTGTTAAAAAGGTTATTAGATTTTAAACCCCATGATATAGATAATTTCATGCTTATTTTTGGGATCTAATGTGGTGGATTATTGTACACGTTGAATTTATGATCGTTTTGTTGGCAAGGCAGTGCCAATTTAGATATTTTAAGCTAGAAATAGCCACAATGCTCAATCTTGTGTATTTTTCCATTGTTGAAATGCTCGCTAGCAAATTTGCTATACTTACGGAGGGCTTCAGTGATTCAATTAATAGGATTCCAGTCAGTTGAGACCATTGAAGATTAATGTTGTGTGGTTTTGATTCATAATGTTTCGACCCTGCTCATAATATAAAGAGTTAAAGAGAGAATATTTGGTTCCGTCAAAGAATCTTCATTGTCTATCTCGTTTGTAGTTTTATAAAGCGCACCTTTGATTCAATTCTGAAGAGTATGTCTGTGTTGGGGAGGTGTGTATTCGTGTAGATAGTAACCATACCTATTTAGTATTGACCCATGGGATGATTATCTATATACAATATAAATGATCAGTTAGTAACAGTAGTTGAATACTATCATACAAATAAGTGGATATTCTTTAAGGATTTTTAATTTAGAGCGTATTCAAATCTGATCACACATGATTGTTGGTATCTTGTGGTTGATAGTTGTGCATTGGAGTGCCTTGCCACATGCTCAGAGCCTGGGCTTTCCTGGGAATAATGGTTCAAGTAATTGTCTTCTGCAATAATGATTTTCAGTGTTATGCCTGAAGTATTGTAACATAAGGTGTTCTTTTGTGTGTTTCCTTCTATTTGCACCCTGATGTTGGATACTTTACATTGTATATCTGAATGACTACAATTTTATGGGATAAACCTTGTTTAGATTACTGGACTCTGGACTCTTATATATTGCCTACTTGTTATGTCGTTCTCTCTTTTAGAAAGGATTTAGATTCTTTAGGAAGATAAGTATGCAAACCCAAACTGAGGTACCTAAGTGACTGGATTTCTGTGGGCTTGACAATTATTCGATTCATTAGGATTCACCAACTGAACAGAGTATCGTGGTTTTTTATAGATTAAAAGAGTTCAAAAACATCCAATATTCAAAATAGCCATAGACCTGGCACATCTTATGGTTCTAAAAGTGTAGTTTGACAATGTGAAGATATCCAAAATTTGCCTTGAATCATGGATTAGTTTAGGGTCATGGATGCCTATATTTCTAGAGAATACTGATCTCAGTTGCAAAAGATGATCACTGCATGAACATATCTATGTGCTAATTGCATCCGTGATAATAACTTGATAAAACAGTAATTCATCTGGAAATGACCTGGTTCATGGTGAGTTCAAACTTCACACTAAAATAATCCTTTGTTGTAGAGAGTTGTTTAGAACTTCAGATGAATTAACACAGAGTAGTTGGTAATCTGGTTCCACCCTTGATTAAATTGTATAGAAGTTAAATGTAATAGCCTAGTTAAATTAAGAACCATCTATTTTATTTTTATTTTTATTAAAGTTTCTATGTTTTGTGTGCAGGTTAAGCGGAGGGGAATTTGAGCTTGGAACGTGGCCCTTAAGGCTCCAGGGTTTCAACTACAACTCTGATACCAAATGTAAAGCCCAGAAATATATATATCTAAACATTGTTATCCTCACAAGCAATTATTTCTTAACTAAAACAATATTTATTCAGCATAATATCGATCTTCATACAAGCAACTTCAACAATTTAGATTCATCAAATATTAACGAATTCATAGAAGAATAAATAAATGCATAATTCAACAGGGTACCTGGTTCTGATGCTATTTCCGTTGCCCCCTGCCTCACTGTTGATGCTCTCCTGCTACCTGCTACACAACCCAGTCCTGTTGCAAACACACAAAAATTGCCCAAAACTATTGTCCACCCTGCCAACTAGGAAAAAAACCTAGCTCCAGGATATCTACGGATATCCTGGCCCTCCGAGCCCAAAACCTCTAGCAACCCCGGTCCACTGTGTCAATCCAAACACAAAATTTCTCCCTCTCTCCAAACACAAAATTTCTCCCTCTCTCCAATACTCAGAGTTCTCCCCAAAATCATGGCCCCCTTCCCCCGTAGAATGCCCCCTTCTTATTCCTCCTTCACTGCCTTCCCTTCATTAAATCCCCCACCAAATACCTTATCGCATTATTAAATACCTTATCCATTCATTTAATTTCTTATATCTTCTCGGGATTCTTATGTGATCCCCTCTTTGTGTACGCAACTTAATTTAAATATTATATTTAATTATTCACCTTTTATATAATACTTTATTAATTAATGAATTAATCAATAATTAAATCAATCTTTAACCATATTGATTAATGAGTTAATTATACTTAAATTAATCATAATCAAGAATAACTAATTAATAACAAATAATTAGTTAAGGTTAATTTAATAAATAAATATAGTTTAGCTAATCTTTTAGGATTACCTTATTAAATTAATTATAATTTATAATCAAGGGTCGTTACATGACATAACCATTAAGGAACATCACAAGTGTGACATAACCCTTCATGAATGTCACAAAGGGACATAACCATTGAGGAACATAACAATTCTTTATAAGTCTACCAAGATGAATATTAGAATGGTTTATGACCATTCACGAACATCTCGTTGAAACATAATCCTTAAGGAATGTTGTAAGGTGACATAACCCTTAATGAGCATCACAATGTGATGATACCATTGAGGAACATAACAATTTGACATAACACAATGAAGGTGAATGTCACAGTGTGACATAATCATTGAGGACATGACAATCCAACATAACCCTTAATGGATGTCATAGTGCGACACAACCATCGAGGAATGTCGAATTGTGACACAACCATTTAGGAATGTAACAATTTAAATAATAACATTAGTCAACAAGAATAACATCATAATGTGGATTTGTCATAGTAAACCATAGTTTAACACAATTAATTGTTATCAACCAGAGTCAATGAATATCAATAAAAAATTCAACCATAGTCAACTATGGTAAACCAAAGTCAACCACATTGAACCATGACCAACTAAAGGAAACCATGTCTAACTTGAGTCAACCATAGTGAACCAGTGTTTATTAAAGATAACCATGGTTAACATAAATCAACCATAGTGAACCATTATTTATTAAATACAACCATGTTTAACATAAGTCGGCCATAATACCACAATGAGATATGAACATAGTAAACTATGGTTAAAAACAATAAACCATAGTCAACCAAATATAACCATAATGAACCATAGTCAACCAAAATCAACCAAAGTCAAACATATTCAATCGTGGTCAACACGAGTCACTCAAAATCAACCATAGTCAACCATAGCCAACGATAATCAACCAAAGTCAAACATATTCAATCGTGGTCAACATGAGTCACTGAAAATCAACCATAATCAACCATAGCCAACCATGGCCAACTAAATACAACCATTGTTAACATAAATCAACCATAATAAACATCACAATATGAAATAACCATTGAGGAACACCACAATCTAACCTTACCCTTGAGGGACACCACATTGCGACATAACCATTGAGGAACACATCAATTCAACCTAAGTAAATGAAGATAAATATCACAATGTTACTTAACCATTGAGTAACATCACAATATAACATATCATTTCATGAACATCGAAATATGACATAACCCTTCAAAAACATTACAATTCAACATATGTCCACCAAGATGAATGTTTCCATGTGACATAACCATGAAGGAACACCACAAAATGTGACATAAACCTTAATAAATGTCGTAATGTGACATAACCATTAAGGAACATGACAATTCCATATAAGTTGACTAAGATGAATATCATGACCATTCAAGAACATTACACTAAAACATAACCCTTAAAGAATGTTGCAAGGTGAGATAACCCTTAATGAATGTCACAATGTGATGTAATTGTTGAAGAGCATAACAATTCGACATAACACAATGAAAATGAACATTGTAATGTGACATAATCATTGGGGAACATCACAATCCAACATAACCCTTTAGAAATGTGTCAATGTGACATAACACATGATGGACATCAAATTACAACACACCTATTAAGGAACATAACAATTTGACATAAGTCGATCATGAGAACATTGCAGTGTGAAATTACCATAGCAAACCATGGTTAAACATAATCAAGATGGTCAACCATATTACCCATTCCTAACCGTGTGTAGCCATGGTTAACTATAGTGAATAATAATCAACCTACATAAACCATGTTGAACCCTAGTGAAACATGGTCAACCATAGTAAACTTAAGTCAACCAAGGTTAACCATAATATACCAAACATAAATGAAAGTCAATCATAAGTCAACCATTGTAAACCAAATTCAACTACAAGTTGAGCATAGTAAGCCAAACATAAAAAAAATCAACCATAAGTAAACCAAAGTCAACCAAGGTATACGAAAGCTAACCATGGACAATTATGGTCAACCATAATAAAATGAAAGTCAAACATAGATAGTAATGGTCAACCCAAGATAACCATAGTAAATAATGGTCAACCATAGTCAATAATAGTCAACATGGTCACCCATGATCAACCATAGTAAACCATGGTTGAACAAAGTCAATTATAGTCCAACATAATCAACCATGGATAACAAAAGTCAACTATGGTCAACCATGGTCAAACATAACCAAACATGGTCAACCATAATCAACTATGGCAAACCATAGTCTAACGTGATCAACCATGGTCAACCATAGTAAATATCATAGATATTTTAATATTAATCATATTGATATTTTAATTCACAAATCTATTAATCCTCCCCACACATGTCAACCATGAACTATTACAACCACATAATTAAAAGTGGTTTATATATGTTGATCGACATCATTTTCCACTTTTAAAAACCAATAATGTAGATTAGCATATATCAACCACTTTTAGTTATGTGATTGTGTGAGTAGTAACGGTACATCAAATATTATGTGGGATCCTCACATCAAGTTAAAAAATAGTCCAATTTTATAAATTTATGTATATTGTTTAAAATTTTAATACAAAATTTAACTTATTATTAATTGTTCAATATATATTAATTTATAAAGTAAAAATTAATTTTTTAGCAGTTTTTCTTTTTTGTTTATTTTTTACTTAAATTATTTAAATAATTTAGACAAGATTATTAATGTGTAAAATATTTTTACACATTAAGGTATGATTGTTAATAGTGACAAGACTAAGGTCATGATCATTAAATACAATAAGATCACTTATTATACCTTTGTATAATAATAATAATAATAATAATAATAATAATAATAATAATAATCTATTTTTAAGGTCACGACCAAGCCACAACAAATTGGTGTATGAGACCCCCTTGTTTGTGGGACAAGGGACCCCCTCCGCCCAACGATTTGACTGGTAAAGTCTACGGAGGTATACATACCCTACCCCCCTCTGAATTTGAACTTGTGACCTCTTAAGAGGAAACACATGTTCTTAACCATTAGGCCCACTCAGGCTGTATGGAAAAAACAACTTGGAGGAAGTGACTTCATACAAATATCTTGGAATTGATATTCTCCACAAGCTCGACTGGAATTATAGCATTGAGAAAAGGATTATTGGGGGATGGAAAGTTTATTATGGGATTGAAAACAATTGTAAATCAGTCGATCTTTGGATATGGGATAAGAAGAAACTCCTCTTTGAGACTCTTGTACACCTGTTATTCTTTACGGATGTGAAGTCTGGGGATGTAGTATCTCTCGTGAATCCTAGAGAAAGATAGAGAAAATACAAAAGAATTTTATAACCTATAATCTGAAAATTAAAGGAAATAAACCCTATGCCATCCTCCTCTTAGAGGCAAGCCTTTCCCCCATTGAGAGCATGACTATGACTAGATACCTAATGTATAAGAATAAGTTAAACAACATGTAAGACAAGAGGCTTCCTAAAATTGCTTCCAAATCCAGTCGTAACCACCATCGACTCATGCGAGGATGGAATAAAGATGCCCAATATTGGCTAAGCTATTGGGGGATCATGGAAGACACCATTTTGCAGAATAAGGATACTATTAAAAATATCATCAAATCAAAATTTAAGGAGAAAATGTGATCTGTTAAAGAGTTAGAGGAAAAAATAAAATTAAGGTATTATAAGGATGTAATCAAACCTAATCTAGAATATCAAAATTATCTCTTTGTCTTGACAAGTGTAAAGAAAAAAATAAGTTTTACTAAGATAAGAACAAATTCTCACGAGCTCCATAGTGAAACTGGCCGTTGGTCAATTCCTAAAATTCCATAGGACAAAAGAGAGTGTCAGCTTTGTGACACTAAGAAGGTTGAATATGAAAAGCACTTTCTCTTAGATTGTCTAGCCTATACCCACATTAGATCCCGATTTCAAAATATTTTTCAGAGTACCAACCTTCCTAACCTTTTAACTCAACAAAACTATGATGATCTTGGAAAGCTTCTCTTAATGCTTTTCGAGCATAGAAACATAATTCTAAATAATTGCAAGTAATCCCTTACCCTTTTAAGGTACAATAGACCAATTCGATCTTAGTGGATGTTAATCATCATCAATATTTAAAAACTCTATAATTGAATCAACTTATAAAAAACTCTAAAATTGAATTAACCTATACTTTTCCTTCTATGTCACATCTCATGGCAAATGTTTGGAAAAAAGAAGTGTAATCCTCCTTGAAAGAATGTTGAAAATTACTGAGATTGCACCCCAAGATAAGTATTGTAATCCCTAAAATAATTTATACTTAAAAGCTCCCATTTGATAGACCAAATGACAAAGGAATGGAAAATTTCTAGAGTGCATTGGGTTTTATGTGAATAAAACATGTACAATAGTTTGATGGCACATGGAGAAAGAGATAGCTAAGGTTGGATGTGTAACTCATTACCCTCACCTTCCATCACTTATCCTTCCCTGTCACATTAGCTGATAAGATGGGTGAATGTCCCTTAATTAATTTGGCTATGAACGTCTTTAAGATCCTTAAACTAGTAATAAATGTATTGCAAATGTAAGAAGTCTCCTTATGTTTATATGTTATGTTTACAAACCTCATATGCTTTAGACATAGAAAGTGAGAGAATGAAAAAATTCTCTATTTTAATAAGAATATATTTGATGTTATATTAGTTGTAATATAGTTAATTTCAAAATTTTGATAATGAATAAATCGACTTAATTATTGAAAAAAAATATTTTAATTATTTATAAAAAATACAAAAAGTATTTTAATCATTTAAAAAAATTACAAAATTTAAATCCAAGTTTTTAATAAAAATAATATAAATTAATTCATTATTATAAATAAAACCATTTTAAATATTAAAATAAATTTAAAATTAAATTTTAAAAAAAATGTTTCTACTTTATTAAAATTTATAACTTTTAAGTTTTAACACATTTTAAATTTATTAATAAAATATACATAAAAAAACACATTTAAATGGTAAAAACACATAAGTATAACCTTTACATGAAATAAATAAATATAAAAAAGATTATGGATAACAAAACTATAAGCATTGACTTATAATTTCTGCTCCTAAAGTTGTGTTCATATGAAATTATTAATTAATATAATTATAATCTTAAAATTATTTTTATTTTTTTGGTTTTATAATTATTTCTAGTTGCTTTCGACATATATATTTTAACAAACACGAGATTATTACAAATACTTTGCCATAAAATAAAAAGTTTCGTTTCTCTGCAACATGCTCCAGGTGAACACACCCTATCTCTTTAGTTGTTGCTTCTCTTTTCCCAACCCCTTTTCTTCTCTTATCATGATGCATGGACACCAGCCATATGAGCCAACTGAGATTTCAATAAAAATATAGTTTAAAAGTTCAATTTTTTTAATTTTTTTTAAGAAAGTTTTTATTTTCTAAATTTTGTAGGAAATTCATAAATTTGTAGATTTTAGTAGTTGAGACTACACATTTTGGGTATTTTGGGGTTTTTAAGGGCGCTAAATCGATTTATGCATTAAAAAATATCATTTAAACAATATAAAATTATGATTTCACCAAAAATTATATTGTCAAATTCCAATGATAATTACCGAAAAGTAAAAAACAAAAAATGTTTAAATTACACCTTCAACAAAATCGTTTAAACTATGCCTTCAACAAAATCAAAAAAATAAATGAAGAGCATGCTTATCATGGTTACTATTTGACACATGGCATAGAAGCTTTACCATTAACCATTTGGTGTTATTGACATATTTCAATAATGGTTTCACAACTAAACTAAATAAATTCCTTCCGCATCATTCATATCCAATGAAATATATGTATATATATAATAATTCAATTGACAATAGCCATTTTGATCCCTAATTTGTCTTCTACTTCAGTTTGAACTTTAACATAAGAAAATTATGAAAAAAAAATCACCAAGTTCAAAGAAAGGTGGTCTTCCCGACCTCTTCCAATTTTAAGCTTGTGTTTTTTTTAATTATGTTGTATGCATTTCTTTCATTCATGTTAACCTTGTTTTTAAAACATGTTTTTTTTACAAAGATATTGTTGAGTTTGTAGAGATATTGCATGTGAGGGTGCTGCACTCACTCAAGTTGGAGACAACTAATAACATCAAAATTGAGTCATAGTGAGTATTTGTGAAATAAATATGGTGGTTTTGAAACAAATATAAATTACTAAAGTAAGAAATCAAGATACATATTTCATGTGGATAAAGATCCATTCATTTTAATGGAAGAAAACCACTTTGACTTAAATTTGGTTGAAATAAGTTTTTAAATAAAATATTATTAGCAACATACACAGAAATAACGGAATATTAAAGTAATTAAAAAAATAAAGCTATGGAGTGTAGACACTACAATGCAAAAATTATTCACAACCTTCAACACTAGTATATTTATATTTTGTTGTGTTCTTTTCGCTTGACATTAATCTCCAATGCATAATTTCATAATTTTGTGTATGAAGTGTAACATAAATGTTGACTTCTTATCATATAATATGGCTTATGATACCAATGTGTCCAATGATCAAAATTGAACTCGACAAAGCATGTCAATGGCTTTCCAACACGTCTTATAAGTATGTTGAAAAATATGTCAAAAAATGTTTATTTTATTTTTTGCTAATTTCTCGATAAATGTAAAATACTGTTTAAAATTTCATATGTATGGTGAATAGTGATCATATCCCCCCTAAAAACTATTATGTAATACATCTATCCAAAAAACTTTTCGAAATTAACTGCCATGTTCAGCTTAAGCATATCCTGCACAATATTATGCAATGATTAAATGCAATATATTTGAGAAAAGATCCAAATACAAGCTTCAAAAATATTGTTGTTTATGCCTTGAGATACAAACCCCACCAATTGTACATTACTAGGCAACTTATGATTTTTGAAAAGAATTTTGACAAGAAAAATAACTACTAATCCTTGAGCAACAAATATGAGATCAACAAAAATGCATGAAATTAATCTCAAAGTATACATGAATCATGTTTTGGAATTTTACATTGATATGTAGTGCGCTATGTATAGAAAAAAAATGGCCATCCAACTAATAACTTCAAAAAAAAAAATCCCTTCAATAAATAACTTATTAAAATCATTAAGATAACAAACCCCACAGAAACATCGGTTGGCAGGTGTAAGATGAATACAATTTTCTATTAGGATCCCCTACCACTAATTTGAAAGAGATTAACCTAGCTATCATACTTGTTAGGGTTTACAATATTGTATAAACCAACGTAATTTTTAGTTTCACAATCACAGGGATGCCCACAAAACTTATTAAAGATTTTGAAAATTAAAAAACATTTTCCCTATATTTTAAAAATATTGTCCAATATTAAACCTCCAAATAGAAAGACTAAACAACCATGAAATGCAATGCAAGAATTGGGAAATGGAAAATAATTTCTTCAATGCTAGTTGACCAGCCTTATAAAAAACAAAAATAAAGAAAAAATAATAAATAAGAATCTTTAATTTATATATATATATATATATATATATAATACTAAATAGTTGGGTTGAAACCATGAGCAACAAGCCAAACACAATTTTAATCCATGGCTTCATAATCCTTTATATGACCTAAACTTCATTAAAATATGAAATACCCCATGACTTTTAACTTTTAAAGAAATTCGAAGCTAGGAAAACAAAATGAATGCAACATAAAAAAAAATCAGGGTTTTCTACTTCAAAACGAAAAGTAACTTTCAACAAAGAAATTTTGTACGTTTTCAAAAACAAAGAAAATATGAAAGCCACCAGTATACCTCATTTCTTAAAATCGTGAAACCAAATTTCATCTGTAGAGGCTTATGGGGATCGAATACAACACAAATACTTGTTAAAAATTCCATATGGAATGGGAAAACAAATCAATGTGGTTGAAACCCTTTAACCACGATCATGGTCGTGAAGCCATTTTGAACATGATCGATTTTAGATGAAATATAAGGCCTTGCTAGGATGCCTTAGTGAGTCAATCCCCTGCAAATCAACCACCTTTGGATTTATATTTGTTAGTTCCTTTACTCCATGTGGTTTTACCTAGTTTATTAAAGTTCGACGCAAGAGGGAGATGAAGCTGGTTTAGAATCTTGTTGGATCAACAATATTCTTATGAATGCACAATATATTAACCAAATTTTGATATCCCTTTGCATATGCTTTGATCCATGTTTATACACACATTAGATATAATGCAACAGTTTCAAAAAAATTCCAGGGCAGGGATGGAATGGGTTCACTAATCTCCAGGGCCCAATTTCATTTGTGTTATATATGATGCAGTAGTTTCAAAAAAAGTCTGAGGTAGGGATGGAACGGGTTCACTAATATCTAGGGATGAATTTCCTTTGTGTTATATATGATGAGGTAGTTTTAAAAAAGTTTGGAGCAGAGACAGAACGGGTTCATTAATCTCCAGGGCCCAATTTCCTTTGTGTTATATATGATGCAGTCGTTTCAAAAAATGTCAGCAGACAAAATTAAAATAATAATTTTTTTACGAGAATATTTTTCATCATACTTTTGGGATGTGTTGGAGGGAGATTGATGTGATGTGACATGCTCAATTTTGATCCCCGGGGGTGACTATTGAAAATGTACTTCACCCATAAAAAAATGCTTATTTTAATTTTTTCCTCGGACTTTTGTTGAAACTATTGCATCATATATAACACAAAGGAAATTGGGCCCTAGAGATTAATGAACCCATTCCATCCCTGCCTTAGAATGTTTTTGAAACTATTGCATTACATATTGTTATAACATACACCAATACTGAGAGGGGGGTGGGGGCGGGGTGGGGGGCAGAGGTGAATCAATATTGAACAAATTTAACACTTTTTCTCGTTACCATTTAACTATTCATCACATATTTAAACATAGGTAATGCAGAGAGTTAACCATGTCAGATGATATCAACAAAAAGCGATAGAACACAAATATTTTACGTGGAAACCCAATAAGGGAAAAAACCATTCAATTTTTTCTTATATTTAAACAAGAATTACGTTCTTTACATGCTCCAACCTATGAGGGACACCAATCCCTACAGTAAGAACCCACTTATGACTCAATTTGTTAGGTACCCACCAGTTTAGAAAATGAGGACACCAATCCTCACTGTAATGACCCACTTACAGTTTGCAAGAACCAACTTTCCAGGAACCAACCTGTTACGAAGATGATGACACCAATCCTCACGGTAAGCACCCACTTACAGTTTGAAGACACCAATATTATAGGCACCAACCTGTTAAGAAGACGGGAGCATTGCTACTCTCCCTTGCACCACCCTGCCACCCTCATATTATCTTATTTTCATTCTCTGGCATCCTCGGACCTCGAAGCTTCAGATCTTTTCTTGACATGATTTTCTTCTCTCCCATATGCACCCTATTCAAAATGATTTGGGAATTTTTATTTATACAAATCATGAACTCAATGATTTGTACACATACAAAGTTTCATGGGGTCGACTTTGACTCCCTTTACTTCTTTCGCAAATTCAAGCTTCAAAGATCCTTTGAAACCAGATCAGAAACCTTCCTTCTCACACAGTTTGTTCACAGATCTCAGTGTAGACTTTAACACTTAGAAACCGTCGGATCTTATTAAGATTCAATATCCATCGTTGATTTATTTCAATGTCTACCAAAACACACAATGCACCCTTAGTGCTCCACAACCGTTTGATCTATCCTTGATTTAATCTTGACTGCCAATCTTCTCTAGCATATTGGAAGCACTTGGTTTTACAACATACCACTCAGTACTCAATAGCTATCAGAACTTCTTCTCAAATCAATCGTGGTTGTTTATCCATTCTATATCCATCAAAACAAACAATGCAACCATAATGCATAACAATCGTTCGATCTGGGCCTCAGAATAATATCGATCGTTGATCCAGTTTTCCCATAGCTTGGACCTTCAACTCACAACCACCATCCGATATGATCTTGGATTGATATCGACTGTATATCTATCTTGATGGATTCATCGTGGGTCTGGGGCATATGTTTTCATACCTCCACTGCCTCCAAAATTCACCTTTGCATTCCATTTCACTCACTTTGCATCCATACTTAGAAACTTTTCTAAGTATTTCACTATGAGTCTATGAGATATCACGAGCCATCAAATTTCTCACCCTTAGGGTCGTCCAATCTATGACACATGGTGACCTCCTAAGTTTTATGATCTATGATAAGTGGCAACCTCTTGGGTTGTCCGATCGATTCTTAACACATAGTCGATTTTCAAACTCCTACTGTGGTTTTGTGGTACATTTATGTTATTTTCTTATTCATGACCTCATTCGTTCGACCGATTCTCAAAACTTAGTCAATTTTTCGATATCCTACCATGGGTTCACACTCATTTCTTCTCATGCTCCCGATTCTCTTCAGTGCTCATTATCTCTATTTCATTTTGACACCTTGTTAATTTTTTGAGTTCTTACTATGGGAAATGGATCTATGACACTTGCCTCTTTCTTCATCTGTGTTCAACCGATTTTTGGTACTTAGGTGATCACGTGGAAGAGAATTGACTTCTTGATATAACATATATTAAGGTAGGTAGGTTAAGGTAGGCATTTTCATCCTGCATAACATTGTATATATGTTGCATCTTGCATATCATGCTAGTATAGTTTCATTTTGCTTGGATTTTCATACATATTTTTGATTTACATATTGTTTTTATTGCATCCTTGCATATTGTTATGTTACATTTGTCTGGTTTTCATACTCATATTGATATGTTGGAATAAAATATCAGATTTTTTTTCTTTTTAAGTCTTTCTCTAGATTTTGGTAATTATCATTTTTTTTCCATATGAACAGGGGGTGAGTTACACCACTCCTCCAATTTGAAAAGTTTTCTTGAGTATGTGTAGGCACAGGTCATACACTACACCAACTTGGCTCCAAGAAGACAATAAGTCTTGCTTCATGAGGTAACAAGTCCAATCTCATGGTAAGTGTCACTTTAATATTTGAAGCATTTGAGCAGGTTGCAAAGAGTCTTTTCTTGATTAGGACATTTGCTTGGAAATTATATCTTTTTCCTGATTTCACCTTAGTGGTTTTCATGAAATCCTAGCAAGTTGGTCAACCTTGGGAAATTTTTTTCTACCGGGGGTTTCCTTGAAGGGTCATCATACCATTCTTGCTCATACTTACCACTTTCCACACTTCTTCCCCTTCGTTTCCTCATCTTTTGGGTTTTAGGGTACATTGACCCCAAGAAGAGATTATACCTCATTTCATGGGAAGAAGGGGATGAAGGCCCAAAGGTGTTGTAGCTGACATAATACATAAATTATCACCCTAAAGTCATGATATCCATGAAACACTTCTCTGAGTGAATAAAGCACTTTTAAACGAAAATAAATAAATAAAATGTCTCGCTTGATGGGGGAATGCATTGCGGTATTCTTTAATTTCCAGTGCACATAGCACTCAATATGTTCTAACTTCAATTGGCATTGCGGTTCTCTTTTTATTTCCATTGCACATAACACTCAATGTTCAAACTTAATAAAAAAGGGAAATAAAGGGTTTGGAAAAAAGTTGCATTGCAAGCAAAGGAAAACTCAAGGATGTAGCCCACCCTCCAAAAAGGAACCCATAAATGAGACAATATGAACCCTTTATAGGTCAATAACCCCATTCCCAAGAGTCTTTCCCCAATCCACCTCATACTCATAACATGGTATCGATAAGGTCTTATTGGGAAACATTCCTTAACTTGGGGATTGGCCTACCCAATAGGGCACCATGACACCCCTCCCACACCTAAATTTGGAAAAGTTTATAAGGTATTTGAGAATTTTTTTAATTTGAAAAGGGGGAATTTAATACACTTGTTTAGGTGGTTTTTTTATTAAATGTGGCTTACTTTCCATAATTCATATGACTTGTGGACCCTTGGAGGGAGTACTTGTTTGTATTTGCAGGACCTTGCCTGGTAAAGGATGATGAACCACACATGACATCACCTTCTATGCTCAGATGTAGTCTTTGAAGGCCTAGGATCTCATCCTTCAACCCTTGACGTCATCTTGGAGGCTATGGTTTGATGGATGAAGTGTTCCATAGGTGGTTTGACAAGAGGAGACACATGGCATGGAACTTTGGCATATGAGAGCATAAAACATGGCCTTTGGAGGCCCAAAGTTCTCTTTTTGAGGCTTGATGTCTCACTTTTCATCCCTACGTCACCCTTCTAGGGCATGATGTCACCCTTTTTAGGGTTTTATTTCATGTATTTTTTCTTTTTACATATTGTAAAGGAAAATGAATAGGGTCGACTTTCTTCTAATTTTTTGTTGACAATTTTAAGTGGAAAAAATGGTTTAGATGGCCTCATATAAATAGAGGACCATCTCATTTTCATTTCTCATCATTCATTCCTCACCATTTATGATAACAAGTCTAAAATTTTCTCCCTACTTGGCTACATTACTCTTCTACACTTATGCGACTTGCTTGGAGGATCGATTTGTGGATGCTTTTGTTGGTTTTTAAATGAAATTTCTGCAATTAGGGTTTCATCTCATGCTATCTTGGTGAAGTAAGTGAAATTTATTCAATTTTATCTTTGTTCTATCAATTCTTCATGGCAATTTCTATTTTCATGCTAGACGTCTTTCTTGGTGAAACCCTAAAAGAGGAGCATAAGTGCTTCCTCCTCTGACAAGGTTAATTTTATCCCAATTTTGTGAAGGAATCCTTTCTAGGGTTAGACTTCTAAATCCCTAAAGTGATATCACTTTAGAATCGTGTCCCTATACATTTGATTTTTTGACCTAGTTGAAGTATTAATAAGGGAGAAAAGGTTGTTAGAGCTCAAAAGTAATTGCACTCTAGCAATCCTTCTCTTTAAGGCTTAAAGTCTAAGGCCCTACTGTGCTAGCACCTTAGAGTTTAATCCCTACCTCTTAGTCTTTTCTATTCCAATCTTCAAGTATTGTATTTATGTTATAAAGACTCCATATCCCTCAAAGGCATTGATTTTACAACTCTCTTATGGTGAAATCAATCATCAAAACACTCTCTTTATTTCTCTCAAGCTTTCTACTAATTTTGCTAACACTAACACTCACTAACTCACTAGTAAACTTTCTTTTGTTGTAAGATTTTGCTACAACCACCTTAAAAACACTCTAATTTGTTGCATACACTCTTGTAAAGGTGGTTTAATTTTCTCATAATTTCTCCTAAACAATTGCACAATGTTCTATGTGGTACATGCTTAATTTTCTTGGTCAATTGTTGGAATTCTAAGATCTTTTTATTGTTGTTGTTACAAATTCATATTGTTATTATAAGACCATTGTACTACTGCAAATTTGTACCAGTCAATGCATTTTTTATTGTCTAGTGTCTTATGCGGCATTAAATGCATGTTTTTTCTTGGAAATCATCACATATATGCTATAAATTGTTCTTTTCTGGGAATGTACTCATACATATTTATACCTCTTAGTTTCCCTTGACCTAGACTAATGTTTTGGTGATCAAGAGAGGGGGAAGTAGGCTTGGATACTTTACTTACTACTTTGATCCCTTGAGTTCACCAGGGAAGCCTCCCCTGTGGTGGATCTCTTGCATCACTAAAACGAGGGAATTTATGACTAAGGTGATAGTGGTAGGATTTTACACAGTTACACATATTTGGGGGACTTGTGTTGGGATTGGCACAAGCACAAATCCTACGATAAAAGTTTGGCATCATTACTGGGGAGGATTGATTCATTCTCCTCAATGTCATATCTTTTGGAAAAATTTCCTCTAAGCCCTTATGTCTCGAGTTTACTTGGCGACTCCACTGAGGGTGATTACCTCACTTTCCTTTGATGATATAAGTTTAATCAATATCATATGGTGTCTCCAAAAAGTTCAAGGAGGTACATTAACCCTCCTAAGGCCTACAAGAGAAGGGTTCCTTGCAACTGACCCATAGTGAAATCCTTGTTTGGTGGAAACCTTCGTTTGTCTACAATGTCTCAAAATGAATGGACATCCAATGCCTTCAAAATCTTGGATATGTATGCTATCTTAGGGTACCCTCAACAGGTGCATCAGAAGTATGAGAAGTGGTTTCTCAAGTTTCCTACTAGTGATGTGACCACTACCACACAAACATATGAGTACTTTTTGGCCTTCTTTAAACCTAATCATGTGAGTGATGACACTGAAGACTTAGTAATAAAACTCTTATCAACCACTCTTACTGATTTTTCTAGGATATGGTACGAAAGTATTCCTAATAAGAGCATCAAGACTATGGATCAACTCAAGGAAACCTTTATTAAGATGTGTATTACTAAAGAGGATCCAAACATGTTGTTGACCCGACTTACCGAAATCAAGAAATCGAAAAATGAAACTATTAGAGAATTTAATGCCAAGTTTGAAAATTATCTTCAACATATCCCTAAAAGTGATCACCCTAGAGGAGATTATCTGCTCTTCCTCTACATCAAATATTTACAGTGAAATTTTGGATACTTTCTCAAAGACAAGGGTCCAAAAACAATCCATGAAGCCAAATAAATGGATATGAAAATTGAGGCTAATATTTCATTATGAAGGGTAAATCCTTTCTATGCTTCGAGAGCCAAGGTCGATACCAAGCCAAAGACAATATACAATTATGATCCCATTCAAGATACTAGCGCTCCATGGGCACAAATTGAATAGGTTATAAATGACCTCGCCAAGAATCAAACCATGGTGATGAATATAATTACTAATTTGGAGAGGGTGTAACAACAGGCCCCCAAGCCTCCTTTTAGGGGACCTCCTCAAAATCCTAACCAAGCATGGAGACCTAGTCCTTAAAACAAGAAAAGGGTTCCAAATACTCTATACCCTTCAAATGTTATAAGTCAAGAAGGGAATCCTTGGTGCTTGACTTACAAAGACTCATATTGGGAATATGAGTGCCCAAGGAATAATAGGAATCATGATCAAATGAATCCATTTGATGCTATAAACCATATATTTACAGTATCTCCTCAAGTGTGCCTTAATATCCCACCTAAAAAACTTGAGGAAAGTAAAAGGGAAGCAACTAAGAGGGATAGGATGGAATTTATAAACAACATGGATGATGAGATAAGGGAAAAACTTAGGAAGAAGGAATTACAAGTGTATACCAGACGAATAAATGCGCCACAAGCTCCTCCTAGTAACCCTAAGCTCCCTCAACAAGAAATTCCTTCTCCACCAGTAAGTATACCTCCTCCTAGTCCCACTTTTCCAAATACAAATGAATTAGAATTAAATATTGACATAGACAATGTCTTGGAAAAGATCAACGTACTTGTACCCTTGAAAGACATCATTGATAATCCCTCGATGAAAAACCAGGTTGACAAATTCTTCAAGGTGCAAGGTGAACCTATGGACCCTCCTATAATGCTGCAAATAATAATTTTGGACTACAATATGACGAGCACCCACAATTATTCATGTCATTACATGTAAATAATAATCTCTTGTATAATTTTATGCTTGACTCAGGTGCATGTACAAATATCATGTCCTTAAAGGTCATGAGGCAATTGAGTTTGTAGACCACAAGGCCTTACAAGAATATGTGTGGGATGGAATCAAAGTCCATTTCCACTCATGGTGTAGTAGAGAACATGAAGGTTTTCCTCACTTGATATCCCAATATATTTCTCCTAATGGACATTGTGGTTGTATATGTTCTCAATGTATGGGGAATGCTCTTGTATAGGAAGTTTGTTGCAAAATTGGGTTGCACATTATAGATGGATTTTACCAGTCTTGATATACCTATGGATGATGGTACTTATTCCCACCTTCCCAACATGACCATGGAAAAGAATCAGGTTGAAGAGATTGACCTTGAATCTGAAACGAAGGAACCCCCTGAAGTAGTCAAGGAATCCCTTTTGGATTTTTTCCTAGATTACTTTCCCTTCACCATGGAAGAATATTTTGATACTATAGACTGGACTAAGAAGGAAAATTACCAGCAACAACTAGAAAAGTATAAAGATAAGGAAATTGGATCTATCAAAATATTGAAGAAGGACAATAAGGACTTACTTATTAGATGGTGTTCTTACAACAGAATCCCATCCCCCTCCCTCGAGGAAATATACCAAGGTAATACAAGAGACAATTGAATATAATGGAGGATATTACGAACAAGGATATTTGGTTATAGAGTGGGATACAAGAAAGGGTCAGTCCAACACACGAAAGGAGTTTGAGAATTTCTAGCTAGGTCCCTACAATATTGTAAATAATTCGATCAATGATTCCTACTACTTATCGACGTTACAGAGGAGAAGACATCCACTATTAGTTAATGGGTCCCTTATCAAGCCCCATAATGGGGAAGAGACTTGAATTCTTGAGATAACATATATTAATGTAGGTAGTTTAGGGTAGGCATTTTCATCATGCATAACATTGTATTTATGTTGCATCTTGCATATCATGCTAGTATAATTGCATTTTTATTGGATTTGAATACATATTTATGATGTACATATTGTTTTTCCTACATCCTTTCATCTTGTTATGTTGCATTCGTATTATTTTCATACTCATATTGATATGTTGGAATAAAATATATAAAAAAAATCATTTTCAAGTCTTTCTCTAGATTTTGGTAATTATTATTTATTCCATATGAACAGGGGGTGAGTTACACCGCCCCTCTGATTTTAATATTTTTCTTGAGTATGCGTAGGCACATGTAATACTAGGATATGCTAAGGTTCTCATGCACTCTATGTTGAGCACATGTCCCCATGTAGGAGCCAAATGTTACCCCCCAGCCTAGGGGTAACTAAGGAGATTATGTCTCAAGGCTCACAGGTAGCAAACATGGAGTGTCAAGAGATGAATGCATAGCAATGCCCACAGAGCCCCTATTTTTCACCATGCTTCATCATCGTCATTGGTAGAAAATAAAAATACACTACACCATCTTATCTCCCAGAAGATAACAGGTCTTGCTTCATGAGGTAACAAGTCTAGTCTCATGATAAGTGTCACTTTAATAGTTGAAGCATTTGAGCACATTGCAAAGAGTCCTTTCATGATTAGGAACTTTGCTTGGAAATCATATATTTTTCCTAATTCCACCTTGGTGGTTGTCATGGAATCCTAGTAAGTTGGTCACCCTCAGGAAATGGTTTGCTACCAAGGGGTTTCATTAAAGAGTCATTGTACCATTATCAATCATACTTACCACTTTCCACACTTCTTCCCCTTTGTTTCCTCATCTTTTGGGTTTTTGGGTGCATTGACCCCAAGAAGGGATTGTACCTCATTTCATGGGACGAAGGAGATGAAGGCTAGAGGTGTTGTTACTGACATCATACATAAATCATTTCCATAAAGTCTTGAGAGCCATGAAATGATTCTTTGAATGAATAAAGGATTTTTAAAAGAAAATAAATAAAAATTGTCCCGCTTGATGGGGGAATGCATTACAGTGTTCTTTAATTTCTAGTGAAAATAACACTCAATGTGTTCTAACTTTAAGTGGCATTGCAGTGCTCCTTTTCTTTCCATTGCACATAACACTCAATTTTCAGACTTAATAAAAAGGGAAATGAAGGGCTTGGAAAAAAGTTTCATTGCAAGCAAAAGGAAACTCAAAGATGTAGCACACCCTCTACACAAGAACCCATAAATGAGACAATATGAAACCTTGATATGTCAAGAACCCCATGCCCAAGAGTCTTTCCCCAACCCACCTCATACTCATTACATGTTCTAGATAAGGTCTTCTTGGGAAACATTCCTTGACTTGGGGATTGGCCTACCCAATAGGGAACTATGACACCCCTCCCATATTGAAATTTGGAAAAGTTTATAAGGAATTTGAGAATTTGTTTAATTTGAAAAGGGGGGATTTAATGCACTTGTTTGGGTGGTTCTTTCATTAAATGTGTCTTACTTGGCATGTTTCATATGACTTCTGGACCCTTGGAGGGCATACTTGTTTGTATTTGCAGTACCCTGGTCGGTAAAGGATGATGAAAAACACATGAAATCACCTTTTGTGCTTGGAAATAACTTTTGGAGGCTTATGACGTCACCCTTCATCCCTTGACATCATCTTGGAGGCTAGGGTTTGATGGATGATGGGTTCCAGAGGTGGTTTTATACGAGGAGACACATGGCATGGCACTTTGGAACATGAGAGCATGACACATGGCCTTTGGAGGCCCAAAATTATATTTTTTAGGCTTGACATATCACTTTTCATCCCTACGTCACACTTCTAGGGCATGACATCACCCTTTTTAGGGTTTTATTTCATGTTTTTTCATTTTTACAGATTATAAAGGTAATGAAGGGGGTCAAACCTCTTCTAGTTTGTTGTTGACAATTTTAAGTTGAAAAATTGGTTTAGATGGCCTCATATAAATAAATGACCATCTCATTTTCATTTGTCATCATTCATTCCTCACCATTTGTGAGAATACGTCTAAAATTTTCACCCAACTTGCCTATCTTGATCTTCTACAATTATGAAACTTACTTGGAGGATCAATTTGTGGATGCTTTTTCTGATTTTTGGATGATATTTATGAAATTAGGGTTTTCTATCATGCTATCTTGGTGAAGTAAGTGAAATTTATGCAATTTTATCTTTTTTCTATCAATTCCTTATGGTAATTTCTCTTTTTCATGCTAGACGTCTTGCTTGGTGAAACCCTAAGAGAGGAGAATAAGTGCTTCCTCCTATCTCAAGGTTAATTTTGTACAAAATTTGTGAAGGAATCCTTGTTAGGGTTAGACTCCTAAATCCCTAAAGTTCTATCACTTTAGGATTTTATCCCTAGACATTTGATTTCTTGACCTAGTTGAAGTATTAAGAAGGGAGAAAAGGTTGCTAAAGAAACACATTACTTGCACTCTAGAAATCCTCCTTTTTAAATCTTAAACCCTAAGGCCCTAATGTGCTAGCACCTTCTAGTTTAATCCCTAACTCTTAGTATGTTAAGACTTAGAAAAATCCCCATGATATGTATAAAACCCCTTATTATGCCCTAGATAATGAATTATTACATTTCTAGTAGGTCGGCTAGAACCCTTCTTTGCACCCTTTCATTGTAATTGTAACCCCTTGTCTCATATATATATATCAAGGAGATCTAGTATTAGGATCATCTTATCTCATTTCATATTGTGTTATGAAGTTTATATATTTTAAAGGAGGTTTCCCCCTCGAAGTGGACTGAATTTTATTGATTTCTTATCATTTTTAAGGGGTTGGGTCATAACATTTGGCATCAGAGCTCAAGGTCTTGGGGTTTCACTACTACACCTGAGACACCTTGGAATTTTTTCTATAAATATTTTTCTATGATGTTTCAGAAGAAATCCTTTTGAGGATATTTAGTAGATGGATCAGGGTATATGGGGCTAAAATTTCAACTCTTGAGGCCTTACACTTTCGGATATATAGCTTGTGTAAGACAACGTTCTCGAATCATCCTGAATTTAGTCATCGCGGAATTTTCACTATAAATATTTTTCTGTAATGTTTTAGACCGTGGAATCAAGATCACATTCACATAAATTAGTAAGGTATCTGTGATAAAACTTTCAACTTCTGGGTCATCATACTTTTGTAGATACACCCTGTGGAAGATAGGGTATTTGACTAGTCCTATTGACTAGTCTCAAAAATGTGTTCCAGGTAAGAAAGTAATAACTTATTCCTAGAGTATCCAATTTGAGTGAGACTATTTGCATTGGATATTGGACAGTTTGTAGTATCTCAGGTAAAATTTTCAGAATTTATAGCAATTGTTTTGTGCGGGGAACACTATACAATTGAGATCTCTTGGAAAGTCCCGAAATAAGCAAGGTGTGGAGAAGTTACCATAACTTACACTTGGCACATCCAATTTTGGTCATCCTTGTGGCATTAGAGAAAAGAAATTTCAGATTAATATAGGTCGAAAATGTGAACTCAGAAGGACCAAAATTTAATAGATACACCAGAAGAAAGGTCAGCCAAGAGAAGAAACTCCAAATTAAGGTTTTTAAAGGTACGTAACTTACAATTGGCATAATTGTTTTTGGAATATTTGTTTCGGGTGATTTAAAATTTGTGATATATATAGAATAGATGAGTATTATTATTATTACTCCACATGGGTCCCAAAAAGGTGACAACACCTATTAAACCTCTAGAAGTCTCATCTATGACTCAAGAAGAAAATGAGGACATATAGAACAGGTTGTCCAAATTGGAGGAGCAAATTAACAATGTGAGTGAAAAGTCTAATAATTGGGTAAACTCACAAAGACAAATTCAAGTAATGGAAGGGAATATTTTTGGCATGGAAAAAAATATGGAGGGTATAAAAAACAAGATGAATGATCTGGAAAATAATATGGAAGAAAATAAGATTGGCATAAAAAAATAAATACAAAATTCCATGAAGGAAATGAAAAATATGTCTTCCCTGATATCTCAAGCTATCGATGGGAGATTCCCTAAAGGAGACAACAAAATGGAATGGACACATGAAAATAAAGGTAGTTTTCATGTTGAACAAACTATCAATAATAAGCCATTTAGTGAATCTAACTCTAATTGTGGAGTTAATTCTAGTGGGGGTCCTAAATTCAACTTTCCCAAAATTGAATTAAAGAAGTTTGATGGTACAAAGGTATTTACTTGGGTGAACCAAATATAGAAATATTTTGAACTACATAATATTATGGATGATAAGAAAAGGATTCACATAGAGACCTTGAACTTTGAGATAAAACCATATCAATGGTATCAATGGATAGTGAAAAGGAAACCCCATTTATATCACTACACTTGGGGTGTATTTACAAGAGACTTAGAAGCACAATATGGGAAAGTTTGGGAACAAGATTACTTCAGTCAATTGACAAGAATCAAACAGTTAGGTGACATTGAAGAATATAATTATGTATTCCTGGTACTGGCCACAAGGGTGGATAACCTAAGTGATGAACACTTGATGGAATCTTACATGGGTGGATTAAAATAAGACATTAAACATGAACTTTCCTTAAGACAACCTACAAGTATTATGGAAGCTATGAAAAACGCTCATCATATTCATGCCAAAAATAAGTCTACACACAACCATCGTTTTGCAAAGATCGTTTTGGGGGTCATAACACAACCATATCTCAACCAACAAGGTTGACACCTCAGCAAATGGATGAAAGAAGAGAAAAATGACTATGTTCCAATTGTGACAACAAGTACAGTAAAGGGCATAAATGTGGTGAGAAGAAATTGTTATACATAAACTATGAAGAGGAAGAATATAGTTTACCTAAACCAATAAGGTTTGCACTTCAACAAATGGATGAAAGAAGAGAAAAATGACTATGTTTTAATTGTGACAACAAGTACAGTAAGGGATTGTTGGCGGCCGGAAGTCACTCCTGGATTGCTAGCAGGAGCAGAGCCCGACCCCCATCAGTTTAATGTCACGATTTGTTTAAGGGTGATCAAATGGAGGAAGACTCAGAACAGCATCGTGTCAACTCAGAAACCAGACCAGGCATGCATGAAAGAGTGAGGTCTTGATAAACTCCAAACAATGGGTCGTAGTAAAAGGGTGAGTAGATGGAAGACCTACGCAAGAAGGGTGCAATGGTCTATCACAGACATCCGGTTTGCAACAGACTGAAGAAGAAAGCATTCGAACACAAAATCCTTTCACGTTCAAATACAAATACTAGAAACACAACAAAGTCACGAAAAATCCTTTATCATAACAAGATTGTTAAGTTCGCGTGAATCCTTCAACTGCGAACTCTCCGGCATAAGACAAAACCAGATGGAAAGAAAGAGGAACTGTTTGTTATAAACCAAGAAGTCTCAAACACAGAGGCATAACCCGGAAACTAGAGTATTTACTGAAACTTTACAGTCGGGAGCTTAGCTCTACCATCGATAGATACAAAAATGGAAAAAATTCCTTCATATACTCAAAACAACAATAGCAGTGGAACCAAGAAAATGCATTGAAAGCTTTGTGTCTGCATGGCTTCTGACAGTCAACATCTGAAAGATCGTGCAACTTATGTCAGACGCAATCTTAATTGTTTTGACAGTTCCAACGGCGAATCGACGTGCCTTAAATTCATGGTTGTTCTCTCCCATAAAGGCGAAGGTGATATCTAACCACCACCAACTGCTTCAATAACTGCTTCTTGGGATTGAGAACGGCTCAGCCAACTCAGCTTCTCGGGATGGGGAAGACTTCTCGCGCTGCCTCCTGGAACAACTGAATAGCTTGAGGGACGGGCATGGAGGCCAGCGCGGATGACATGGTGCATGATGATGGTGGTGCCGGGCTATAAGGGCGTGGAAGACGTGATGAGATGATTGGCGGCGGAAGACATCAGGTGAAAGGGAGGAAGACGGGAGGAATGAATTCACCTACGGGTGAGAGGCTGACGTGGCAAGGGACGAGTGGGTGGTGAGAAGAAGGCAAGACCACGCGGACCAGAGAGGAGGAGGTGAATGGATGACACACGGCAGCAGGGGAAAGGCGGAAGGGAAGATGAAATGACGGGAGGAGGGCCCACACTAGTTAAGCACCGGGCAGGTGAGAAGGGCGAGGCTGCACGAGCGTCGTTGATCTGGGCGCCTTGATCGTGGTCGTCGGAAAGCTGCATATGGAATTCCGGACCCCCCCCTCTGCTTAAAGGTAGAAAGGTGGGGGGGGGTCTGGAATGGTCTTCATCACCGTTGATCCAGGCGCGCTAATCTGAGCTGTTGGAGAGGTGCGCCCCTGATTCCGGACCCCCCCCCCTCGCTTAAAGGTAGAAAGGCAAGGGGGTTCCGGAATCCAACGCACGCCGTTGATCCGGGCGCGCAAATCTGGACCGCTCGGTCTTGCGTGCTGTTTACCATGGGCGCATTATCGTCTAAAACTTAGGACACATGGGTTTCAACCCATCCTTTCGCACTCCAACTCCCTTAGCAAGAAATATCGCTAACATCTGGCTTCATGGGGGATAGAGTCGTCCCTGTGATGCTCTAAGAACTCTTTTGCAGAATTAGTACCTTTGTTGTTGGGCTATGGAGTCATTTATTAGTCCGAAAAATAAAATAAAAACAATATTTACAAAACAAAAACAAAACGAGCCGACTGCAGCTCAAAGAAAACATTTCTTTAAGAAATGCCCATTGACTGGGCCATTAAAAACTTCATTGCCTTCCAGATCCTGCAACCAATAAGTGTTGTTTGAAAACACTTCAAGGATATTGAAAGGCCCTAACCAGAGGGCATCAAATTTATCGTGTTTTCTTTTTTCCTGCCTGGGTGCATCCCACTTGAGCACAAGATCACCCTGCTCGAACTCTTTCTTCTTGTTTTTTCTGTCAAAAGCCTTCTTGATCTTCTGCTGACGATTGTAAGCTCTGTCCAGGACCTGCTCTCTGATCTGCTACACGTCCACCATCTAATGAATTCTTCTGAGCACATGGTTGGGTTCCCCCTCATAGTCTTGGAGGAGATTTGCCACAGGCAAGGCAAGCTGAGTGGGGAAGACGACCTCAATCCCATAAACAAGCTGGAAGGGGGAGAGACCCAGGGATTTATTTGTTGTCACTCGATCGGCCCAAAGTGAAAATTTGAGCTTCGAGTCTCAGGCCCTTTTATTATCTTCTAATAGCCTTTTGATAAGCTTGATTAGACTTTTATTAGAGGACTCTGCCAGTCCGTTTCCCTGTGAATAGTAGGGAGTGGAGTGAATCGGTGAAATCCCAAATTGTTCACAAAATTTGATCAAAGGCTCAGACCGAAATGGGGAAGCGTTGTCAGTGACAATTTTGCTAGGGCAACCAAACCTAGCTATGATTTCCTCCAGGAAGCTGATGATTACTTTGTGAGAAGTGCTTCTGGTGGGGACAACTTCTATCCATTTAGTGAAGTAGTCGGTTGCTGTCAAAATCCATCGGTGCTGGCCACTCGAGGGGGGATGAATTTCCCCGATGAAGTCCAATCCCCACTGCTGAAAGGGCGCTGAGACCACCACAGGTTTCAATGGCAGGGATTTGAGCTGCTGCTTCCCTGAGAACTTCTGACATTTGATGCAAGCTCTAGTTTCCCTGCAGACATCAGGAAATAAGGTGGGCAAGTAGTACCCAGCTCAGAGGATCTTGTGAGCTGTGGTATTCCAAAAATAATGGCCTCCACAGAGACCGCTATGGAAATCATTCATAACCTTCTGGGCCTGCTTTGGGTCCAGACACAAGAGTAATACCCCCTGGGGGTCTTTCCAATACAACGCTTGGCCGATGAGACAATACCTGACAGCTTTGAGCTTTAAAGCTCTGGCTTTACCCTTTTCCATCCCATCAGGTGGTCTCAACTCCTGCAGGAAATACAAGATATCTTTGTACCAGGGGCATGCTGACAGTAGCACATTGCCTTGGGAACCCCTGTCGGATGTCTCGACTTGCTCACTGATGAAATTGATTTCCAGGGCTTTATAATTGGATTCGGTCAGTAGCTTGGCCAAACCCTGCCCCTTTATTAGTTTGGTGGGCTTAATTTCCAGGTCGAATTCTAGGATCTTGGCGATCCATTTACCTCTTTTCCCGTCTATGTCAGGCTGTATAAGAATGTCCTTCACAGAGGTTAAGGGGACGTATGCAATGATCTTTGAGTGTAATACATAGACCCTGAAAGCTTTGAGAGATTTCACCAAGGCATAAGCCTGCTTCTCCATGATCTCATATCGGAGCTCTGCATCTCTCAGTGCCTTTCTAAAGAAGGCAATATGCTGCTCTTGCCCTTTATCATTTTTCTGCAACAGAACCGTTGCTACTGTGTCAAAGGAAGCAAAAGAAAATATCACAAAATCTTTAGAATAGTCTGGACTAATCAGCACAGGAGCCTCGGTTAATGATTTCTTTATTTGTTCAAAAGACTTCCTGGGTTCAGTAGTCCATTTTATTTCATGGCCCTTCCTGAGCATGGCTATGATATGTTTCACCAATTCAACAAAATTTGAGACAAACCTCCTTAGGAAATTAATCCTTCCCAAAAATGCTTGGACCTCCTTTTTGGATCTGGGAAGTGACAGGGCTTGAATTTCCTCTACCCTGTCAGGATCAATTCTCACTCCCTTTGCTGAGACTATATGGCCTAAATAACTTCCCCTCTTGCATAGCAAACAATGATTTCTTGGGATTCAGGGAAAGGCCAAACCCGCGGCACTTCAGGAAAACCCTCTTCAAGTGGGAGTGGTGCTCAATATCAGTCTTGGAGAAGACTGTTATGTCATCTAAGTAAATTACCACGAACTTATCTTTTTCCCCGATGAAGGCTATGTCCATGGCTCGCTGAAACGTTGCTCCCGCGTTCATCAGCCCAAATGGAATCTTGGCATACATGAATGTGCCCCAAGGAGTGGTGAAGGTTGTCTTTTCTCTGTCTTCAAGCATGAATGATATCTGATTATAGCCAGAAAAGCCATCAATCATAGATATTCTAGATGCACCAGTGACCCTCTGCAATATATGTTCCATGTTGGGCAGGGGGTAATTGTCCTTCCTTGAACTCCTGTTTAGGTTCCTGAAATCGACATAGAGTCTGATTTCTCCACTCTTCTTTCTTACTGGGACCAAATTGGCTACCCAACTGGAGTATCTCAAGGGGACTATTATTTGGGCATCCAACAGCTTTTTCACCTCCCTCTCCATGACAAGTAACAACGTAGGATTTATCTGTCTCGGCTTTTGCTTGAAAGGTTTAGCCTCCTCTCTTAGTGGGATCTTGTGCTCAATGATTGACGTGTCGTATGTCTTGAGGTCTTTGTAGGTCCATGTGAACACGTCAACAAACTCCCTCAGCAATTCAGCATATCCGATCCTCTGCTCCTCAGTCAGGCTCTTTGACAGCTTGACCAACTTGGGCTCCTCTGGTGTGCCTATGTTGCACTCAGTCGTATCAGCATCATCTCCTGAAATTCTGCCCTTCATCGCCACATCATTCCCATCGAACAATCTTTCTAATGGGATCAGACTCCTTGGTATATGATTGCTCGGCAGTTGAATAGTCTGATGGTCAACAACTTCATTCAACAACTCCCAAGAGTGGTGGTCAGGTTCCTCGTCAGGGTCCTCATCTATATGCGATGCAGAGAAGTCATCGATGGATTGGAGGAATTTCTCAATCTCCTGATCATCTTCGAATACCTTCCAATGTTTGACATTGTCCGGTACAGAGGGTCTGTATCTTATTTCCACCTCTGACCTGTCAGCGGGCAGCGCAGGAGCTTCGAACAAACTAGTTGAGAAGGCTTGAAAATCGGCTGGAGAATTTTCTTCCCTTGGGATGAAAGAGATGTTAAAATCCAGGAAGAAACTGTCGACAAGGTCCCATACCTTGTTCCTGTAATTATTGAGGTGAGGGTGCTTGGTCTGATAGACGCTTTTAACCTACTGGACAATTAATTCTACATCCCCGAACACAGCCATCTCCCTGATTCCCATTTCTTTTGCAGCCCTTAATACTAGAACTAGAGCTTCATATTCTGCCACATTGTTGGTGACTTCAAATTCCAGCTTGTATGACAGTGATATGGTCTCCTGAGAAGGATATTTAAATACCACTCCGGCACCTGCACCTATACTAGAAGAGGCCCCATCAAAGAACATCTTCCAAACAGAGGTGGTCGGAGGAAGCATCCCCGGATTAAGATTGAGCTGCTTTCTGATCTGTAGAGGGGTCTCAGGTTCATCAGTGACCTGCAATAATCTAGATCCTAAGTCAATGTCTAAGGCATAGATGGGATGATTAGTGGGGTTTGCTTCATCACTGACAATGTAGGCTAGCTGGGCTTCTCTGTATAATCTCCTATGTTCCCCCCCAAAGACTGGAATGGTGGCATACGTGAGATCCATCTACAGCGTCCCTCCAAGTCGCTTAATCCAATACCTTGACAACAACATGCCAAACTTGGGGGGAACATTAGCTACCACTATATCCATGACCATACTTTTCATGGGTAGCTGAAACAGGGAGACTACCAGGTCCTTGATGACTCCCAAACATTGTACCCTCCTGGAGTCGAAGGAATAGAGGTCATGATAGGCTCTGGTGACCTTTAATCCTAGTTCTTCCATGACGGCTTTAGGCATGAGGTTGTGGGAGGCCCCTGAATCCATTAGGCAATTATGTAGCACTTTGTCATGTATGTTCAGGGAGGTGTAGAAGGGAAGGGATGAATCATCTCTGTCTTCTACCATGGGACCTAGGACCACTACAGGTCTTTCATCTTGGAGGCTTATGAAGTCTGTGGAAGGGCTAGAGGCTTCGGATTTCAACAGGTCGGAGAAACGTTTTTTGAATTCCCCATGTTTGATTAACTCAGTGAGGGGCACAGGGATTCTGATCTTTTGAATTTCATGCTTGAAATTGAAAGAAGATGTAAGCTTTGGAATTTCTTTAATCTCAGGAGCATGATTTTGGATAATAGGGGAGAGAGGTTGGGCCTTCTTACCTCTGTGGATGTCTGTTGCCTCATCAGAAGGCTTCTCTTCTCTGGTGGATGACTCAGGAACATCAGGTGCTGCTGCCTTATTATCTGACCTTAGGTTATATCTGCCTTGGCCACCGCCAGCTTTGTCTCCCTTGCTCAATTCATTTAGTTGGTCGTCCATGAGAGACTCCTTGTACGTTGACTTGGTCAGATAGGGGAAAGGAGGAGTGACTTCGACAGAGTGGATCTTGGGTTTAGGCTCATCTGTTTCTCTTTCTTCTTCATCAGCTACAAAATTGTTCTGGAAGGGAGCATGAATCCTTTGGTCATCTCTGTCTCTTTCCTTCTCTTTGTGCATAGTTGGAGGAGCAAAATTGTTTGGCCTTCTGAAACCTCCTCTGTTCTCGGTGTTCTGAGGGCCTTTGTTCATTTTTTTTCTTTCCGTCTTTAATCTCTCCATCTCTTCTTTCAGAACGTTCAACAGTTGGGTCAACTCATTTTCTTGAGGATGGGGAAATGATGGGCCAGAGATGTTGGAGCCAGAAACCGAGGCTTCTGATTTTCCCTTTCTTCTGTCAGTGTCGGCTCTGGTCCTTAGTCTGTCAGCTTCTAACATGTTATATTCTACCTCTATAGCTACATCTTGCATCTGAGCTAAATAGGTGGATCTTCTCTCTCTTAACACGAGGCAGAAATCAGGGTCGAATGCACTAGCATATGAAATTTGAGCAGAGGCCTCTGAAGGCTTTATTTCTGCAGGAATCTTGTTATACATCTTATTGAATCTTTTGGAAAAGTCAGAGACTGACTCTCCTTCCTGCTTCTTCAGGGACCCAAACTTAGTCATATAATAAATGTGATATTTCCTATCCCCCCACTGCCTCAGGAAAACATTATCTAGGGCTTCAATACCAGCAATAGATCCAGGGGCCAGTCCCTTGAACCACTTCCTAACCTCACCATCCAAGCTCTGGACAAAAACTCTCATCCAGACATCTTCGTTTTCAATATTGAGGTTGTCTGCATAACAGTAAAAAGTAGTTAAGTGCTCTTCAGCAGTTATATCTCCCTCCCCAGTGAACTTGGGCATATATTTCAAGTAGTCTCCAGCAGGGAGAGGATTCAAAGGCTGGGGAAGAATCAAAGGGGCATATCTAGCAGCGACTATAGCATCCATTATGTTCTGTGGGGGATTAACACCAGCCATAGGGACGTTGAGTGGAAGAGAACTCAGAGGAGATGGAGTGTGAACAGGTGAGGTAGGAAAAGAGGTCCTCATAGGAGATGACGGGGAACACAGAGAGAAGTCCAAGGGGCTTGAGTGTACAGGTGTCTCTCTCTGCGCAGCAGTAGTAATTAAAGGAGGAGTGGTGAAACCTCCTGAGGGGGGAGTGACAAGGATTTCTCCCTCTAATACTAGACCAGGAGTAGAAAACTCAGCAGGAACACTCCCAAAGTTCAGAAAACGGGAAACCTCAGAGGAAGTACGACTAGGAAGCTGAAAATCAGAGAATGGAGTTTTCATAGAAGGGGATGGCGTATTACCTTTTTCAGCGATGGAAGCTTCTTTTGCAGAGCCCTTTCCCTTTATGCGCACCGCTTCCAAGTCAACTTCTGGTGTGGCCAAAGGCAAGTGTGGATTAGACCTCGTGTGTCTGCCTCTCGAAGCCACAGTTGATAGAATAGGTTCTCCCCAGCGGAGTCGTCACAGTGGAGTCGCCAGGTGCACAGTAGCAATCTTCTAGTTCTGATATCTAATGCACCTTCATAAATCAGTTGATCTTTATCGTTCAATCCCAGGGAATATATTCAACATCATCCCTGGCAACAGCGCCAGAAATTTTGGCAGCCGGAAGTCACTCCTGGATTGCTAGCAGGAGCAGAGCCCGATGCCCATCAGTTTAATGTCACGATTTGTTTAAAGGTGATCAAATGGAGGAAGACTCAGAACAACATCGTGTCAACTCAGAAACTAGACCAGGCATGCATGAAAGAGTGAGGTATTGATAAACTCCAAACAGTGGGTCGTAGTAAAAGGGTGAGTAGATGGAAGACCTACGCAAGAAGGGTGCAATGGTCTATCACAGACATCCGGTTTGCAACAGACTGAAGAAGAAAGAATTTGAACACAAAATCCTTTCACGTTCAAATACAAATACCATAAACACAACAAAGTCATGACAAATCCTTTATCATAACAAGATTGTTAAGTTCGCGTGAATCCTTTAACTGCGAACTCTCCGGCATAAGACGAAACCAGATGGAAAGAAAGAGGAATTGTTTGTTATAAACCAAGAAGTCTCAAACACAGAGGCATAACCCGGAAACCAGAGTATTTGCTGAAACTTTACAGTCGGGAGCTTAGCTCTACCATCGATAGATACAAAAATGGCAAAAATGCCTTCATATACTCAAAACAACAATAGCAGCGGAACCAAGAAAATGCATTGAAATCTTTGTGTCTACATGGCTTCTGACAGTCAACATCTGAAAGATCGTGCAACTTATGTCAGACGCAATCTTAATTGTTTTGACAGTTCCAACGGTGAATCGACGTGCCTTAAATTCATGGTTGTGCTCTCCCATAAAGGCAGAGGCGATATCTAACCACCACCAACTTCTTCAATAAATGCTTCTTGGGATTGAGAACGACTCAGCCAACTCAGCTTCTCGGGATGGGGAAGACTTCTCACGCTGCCTCCTGGAACAACTGAATAGCTTGAGGGACGGGCATGGAGGCCAGTGCGGATGACACGGTGCATGAGGATGGTGGTGTCGGGCTATAAGGGCATGGAAGACGTGATGAGATGATTGGCGGCAGAAGACATCAGGTGAAAGGGAGGAAGACGGGAGGAATGAATTCGCCTACGGGTGAGAGGCTGACGTGGCAAGGGACGAGTGGGTGGTGAGAAGAAGGTAAGACCACACGGACCAGAGAGGAGGAGGTGAATGGATGACACACGGCAGCAGGGGAAAGGCGGAAGGGAAGATGAAATGACGAGAGGAGGGCCCACACTAGTTAAGCACCGGGCAGGTGAGAAGGGCGGGGCTGCACGAGCGCCGTTGATCTGGGCGCCTTGATCGTGGCCGTCGGAAAGCTGCATATGGAATTTCGGACCCCCCCCCCTCCGCTTAAAGGTAGAAAGGCGGGGGGGGG
>ML788003.1:265795-282309 GCA_009831015.1 Picea engelmannii
TAGCTACCTTTGGAAGTCATTACTTCCCTTGAACAAAAACTATTGATTATTTCTCATATATATTGTGCATGGTGTATTGTGGTGTATTGGTGTAAATCTTATACTATTGTTCATTGCTCATTGGATATAATTGAATGGTTTAATTATAAGTTGGAAAAGGTTTTTAAATTGTACTTGATACTGATTCACCCCCCTCTCAGTATCAACAATTGGTATATAGATTCTTCTTTTGTCTATAGAAATTTTTCTTCTTTTCAGTCTTACCCTTCTAGTATATTTTGAAACTAAAATCTTCTTTCACATTGTTGTTTTCATACTTTTCATAAGGACATTTATTAGCAAAGTGTCCTACTTCTCCACATTTAAAGCATTTGAAGGGAATCATATCTTTGTATTTTACGGTCCCCCTCTTGAACTTTCTGAAAAAGTTATCTTCTTCTGCGTCTGATTCACTATCTAAGCTATCACTCGTCTTGTATTATTCTGTCTTTATCTTCTTTTATTCCTTGAAGGTTGCTTCCTTACTTGATAGCTTTGTTGGGTTATCACTTCATATGCATTTAGTATTCCATGCAACTCTTCCATTGTCAACTAGTCTAGGTCTTTTAATTCTTCAATTGTAGATATCTTGGGATAAAATATTGAGGGAAGTGATCTAAATACTCTTTTCACAATGATGGTTTCTTCAATTTCGTCACCCAATCCTCTAATAGTGTTGAAAATCTCATCTACACAAAGAAAATAGGTCGTAATACTCTCTTCGTCATTAATCTTAAGGGTCTCAAATTGTCCTCTATGAATTTTTTATTTTTCCTTCTTGACCTTACCATCTCCTTCATATATTTTGTGTAAATTGTCCCATACCTCTTTAGTTGAACAACAATGCATGACTTTGACAAATACTAGTTTTTCTAGGCCGCATAGAATTATGTTCTTGGCCCTAGAATTGTTATTACAAAGACTCTTTCCATCTGTATTAACCGATGGAGTTTTTGGGGTGATGTAACCATTCTCAATTGCACTCCAAACATCACACCCAAGTGAAATTAGATAGGTTTTCATTTTGATGCTCCAAAAATCGTAATTTGATCCATCAAATAATGGAGCTTTGTTTCTGGAAAAGTATTCCAATTTATCCATCTGTGCTACAGGTATTCACCTTCCAATGGTTAGGTTGTTGTCGAAGGAACCCGCTATGATACCATATGTTATAATATACACCAATAATGAGAGGTGGGGGTGAATCAATATTGAAAATTTAACCACTTTTTTGCATTACCATTTAACTAGTCATCACATAATTAAACATAGGCAATGTAGAGAGTTAACCATGTAAACTGATATCAACACAAATTCATAGAACACATATATTTTACATGGAATACCAATAAGGGATAAAACCATGAATTTTTTTCTTATATTTAAACAAGAATTTCATTCTTTACATGCTCCAACTTGTGAGGGACACCAATCCCTGCAATAAGCACCCATTTACAACTCAATATGATAGGTACCCACCTGTTTCGAAAATGAGGACACCAATCCTTATGGTAAGCACCCACTTACAATTTTCAAGCACCAACTTTTCAGGAACCAAACTATTATAAAGATGAGGACACAAATCCTCATGGTAAGCACCCACTTACAATATGCAGAAACCAATCTTCTAGGCACCAGCCTGTTAATAAGACGAGCACACTCATACTCTACCTTGAACCACCCTTCCACCCCCAGATTATCTTATTTTCATTCTCTGAGATCGTTGGACCTCAAAGATTCAAATCTTCTCTTCACACAATTTGCTTCTCTCCCATACACACCCTATTCAAAATGATTCAAGAATTTTTATTTATACAATGCATGCACTCAATGATTTGTCCACATACAAAGTTTCATGGGGTTGGCTCCAAATCCCTTTACTTATTCCTCAAATTGATTTAGACACCTTCATTCTCACACATATATCTTGGGATTAAATCTTGAGGGAAGTGATCTAAACACTTTTTGCACAATGAAGGTTTCTTCAATTTCTTCACCCAATCCTCTGAAAGTGTTGAGAATCTCATCTACAAAAAAAAAAATAGGCTATATTAATTTCTTCTTCATTCATGTTAAGGGTCGCAAATTGTCCTCTATGGATTTGTATTTTTTCCTTCATGACCTTATTGTTGTGAGTGGTAAATCCCCCTATGGACTAGCATTTAGGGTTATATTATGCATGCATATGAGACCGAAAGAAACCTACTTTCTATCGTCGTCCCAGACCTAATCCCCATTTCTTTTAAGCAAATACATGGTTAAATGAGCATACCTTATTTTGGGCGTTCGATGTTGATCCTTCTTTATGCTTGATCACTTGTTGATAGCAGCTCTCCTTCCAAGGTTGACCTGCATTCACACAAAACAAGAAACAAACTCTACATGCATTTGATCTACAGATTAATGGGTTAGAGATTCAAACATATATTCAATAAACTATGAAGAACTCATATAGTGGGACGGGAAAAGCATTTCTTTATTATTAACTTTAATGAATCAACTTACAATGTCGAGATCGGCCACTGCTCCGCGAACCTGATCCTGGGCTCCTCTTCAATTGTCCTCCAACTTCTTTGCTCTGTATTTCTCCTTGCACAAGGATGGCTAAAGGGTTGGGACAATGGGAATGTGCAATTAGGTAGAGTTTCTTTACTATCATTCTCCTCTTCCAAATGGGACCCCTAGCCCTTCTTTATAGGCTAGAAGAAGCTAGGTATTTGGTCGAACCCTCGACCATGCATGGTCAGAAGGTTTAGTTAACTCACCCAAAGCTGTGTGTTCCATTGGCAACTTTCCTTTTTTCATGATTTTGTAGGTACATGCGGACTGTTTTGGGTCAACTAGCGTGTACACGCATGCAGTAATGGAGTAGGGCACGTGGGCCTTTATAAAAGAGGTTTTTAAGAAGAGTTGTTCAACAGTGCTTTAGCAAAGAAGGAATATGAGATGGCTTGATGCCAGGTAAGCATGTCTGGTGCAAATTAGGGTTATAACATTTATCATACCCTTCATATATTTTTTTTAACTTGTCCCATACCTCTTTAGTTGAAAGACAATGCATGACTTTGAAAAATACTGACTTTTCCAGGCCACACATAATTGTGTTCTTGGGCCTAGAATTATTATTACAGAGCCTCTTTCCATATGTATCAATCGATGGATTTTTTGAGGCGATGTAACCATTCTCAAGTGAACTCCAAACGTCACACCCAAGTGACATTAGATAGTTTTTCATTTCTATTCTCCAAAAAACATAATTTGATCCATCGAATACTGGAGATTTGTTTATGGAAAAGTATTCTTGTTTATCCATATGCGCTATAGGGATTTACCTTCTAGTGGTTATACTATTTCCGAAGGAACCCACTCTGATACCAATTTTTAGAATATACACCAATACTGAGAGGGGGTGGGTGAATATGTATTGAAAAAATTTAACCACTTTTTCTCGTTACCATTTATCTTGTCATCACATAATTAAACATAGGAAATGTAGAGAGTTAAACACATCAAGTGATATCAACAAAAAGTCCTAGAACACAAATATTTTACGTGGAAACCCAATAACGGAGAAAACCACAAATTTTTTTATTATATTTAAACAAGAATTACATTCTTTACAGGATCCAAACTGTAAGGGGCACCAAACCCTATAGTAAGCACCCACTTACAACTCAATCTGACAGGTACCCAACTATTTAGAAAATGAGGACACCAATCCTCACAGTAAGAACTCACTTACAGTATGTAGACACCAATATTCTAGGCACCAACATTTTAAGAAGATGAGGACACCGATACTCTCCTTTGCACCACCCTTCCAGCCTCAACTTATCTTCTTTTCACTCTCTAACATTCTAGGACCTCAAAGATTCAAAGCTTAACTTTACACAATCTACTTCTCTCCCATACACACCCTATTCAAAATGATTCAGGATTTTTTTATTTATACAGCTCATGCGCTCAATTATTTTTCCACATACAAAGTTTCATGGGGTTGGCTCCAACTACCTTTACATATTCCTCAAACTTGAGATTCAATGATCCTTTGAAACCAGTTCAGACACCTTCCTTCTCACACAGATATCTTGGGATTAAATCTTTAGGGAAGTGATGTAAACACTTTTTGCACAATGATGGTTTCATTAATTTCTTCATCCAATCCTCTGATAGTGTTGACATTCTCATCTACACAAAAAAATAGGCTATAATAATCTCTTCTTCATTCATCTTAAGGGTCTCAAATTGTCCTCTATGGATTTGTGATTTTTCCTTCTTGACCTTATCATCCCTTTCATATATTTTATGTAACTTGTTCCATACCTCTTTTGTTTAATGACAATGCATGACTTTGACAAATACTTGTTTTTCTAGGCTGCACAAAATTGCGTTCTTGGCCCTAGAATTATTATTATAGAGCCCATTTCCATCTATATCAACCAGTGGAGTTTTTGGGGGTGATGTAACCATTCTCAAATGCACTCCAAACGTCATACCCAAGTAACATTAGATAGGTTTGCATTTTTATGCTCCAAAAAACATAATTTGATCCATCAAATAATGGAGCTTTGTTTGTGGAAAAGTATTCCTGTTTATTCATCTGCACTGTAGGGATTCACCTTCCAGGGTTAGACTATTTCCAAAGGAACCCGATTTGATACCAATTGTTAGAATATACATCAATACTGAGAAGGGAGGGTGATTGGTATTGAAAAAAATTAACCAATTTTTCTTGTTACCATTTAAATAGTCATCACATAATTAAACATAGGAAATGTAGAGAGTTAACCATGTCAACTGATATCAACACAAAGTAATAGAACAAAAATATTTTACATGGAAACCCAATAAGGTAGAAAACCACAAATTTTTTTCTTATATTTAAACAAGAATTACATTCTTTACATGGTCCAACCTGTGAGGGACACCAATCCCTACAATAAGCACCCACTTACAAATAAATCTGATAAGTACGCACTTATTTAGAAAATGAGGACACCAATCCTCAAAGTAATCACCCACTTACAATTTGAAAGAACCAGCTTTCCAAGCACCAACCTATTACAAAGATGAAGATACCAATCCTCACGGTAAGCACCCACTTACAGTCTATAGACACCAATCTTCTAGGAACCAACCTGTTAAGAAGACGAGGACAATGATCCTATCCCTTGCACCACCCTGCCACCCACAAATTATCTTATTTTTCATTTTTTGACATCCTCATACCTCAGAGCTTCAAAGATTCTCTTCACATCATTTGATTCTCTCCCATGCACACCCTATTCAAAATGATTCATGGATTTTTATTTATACAACTCATGTGCTCAATTATTTGTCCACATACAAAGTTTCATGGGGTTGGATCCAACTCCCTTGACTTCTTCCTCGAATTCGGGCTTCAGATATCCTTTGAAATTGGTTCAGACATCTTCCTTCTCATGTAGTCTGTTCACAGATCTCGGTGCAAACTTTAACACTCAACAGTTGTCGGATCTCATCAATATTAAATCTCCACCATTGATTTATTCCAGTGTCTACCAAAACACACAATGCACCCTCAATGCTTCGCAATCATCTGATGTATCCTTTCTTTCATCTCGATTGTCGATCTTCTTTAGCATATCACGACCACCTGGTTTTTCAACATACCACTTAGTACTTAGAACCCGTCAGATCGTCTTCTCAAATAAATAGTGGTTGTTTATCCATTCTCTATCCACAAAAACACACAATGAAACCACAATGCACACCAATCATCTGATATAGACCTCAGATTGATCTCGATCGTTAATCAATTTTTCACATATCTTGGATCTTCAGATCAAAACCACTGTCTTATCAGATCCTAGATTGATCTGGAACATTGATCTATCTTAATGGATTCACCACGGGCCTGGGACAATATTTTCATACCTTCACAGCCTCGAGAATGTATCTTCATGTTCCACCACACTCAATTTGCATCCATACTTAGAAACTTTTCTAAGTATTTTGTCGTGAGTCTACGAGACATCATGAGCTGTCAGATCTATCACCCTCAGGGTCGTATAATCCATGACACTTGGAAACCTCCTAAGTCATCTGATATGTGACAAGTGGTGAGGGTTGTCCAATCGATTCTTGACAATACATTTCCATTCTTTTCTTATCCATGACCTCATCCATCTAACCGATCCTCAACACTTAGTCAATTTTTTGATATCCTATTGTGGGTTCACACTCATTTATTTTCATGCTCCCGATTCTCCATCGTGCTCATTATCTCAACTTCATTTTGACACTTGGTCATTTTTTTGAGTTTTTACCGTGGGTGGTGAATCTATGACACTTTCCTTATTCTTCATCTCTGTTTGACCAATTTTTGGTACTTATCCATTTCTCAAGATATCTTGTGTTGATATTGCAGATGAGGTGGTTTCCATGTGGACATATTTTTTTGTATTGGATGACCTGGCATCGACACATGTCTTGATACATGGTATTGTACATGGCATATACACAACTGCTTTTTATGACACTGACATGGACTCCCTATGATGTGACACTCGTTTTACTGGAAACATGGCACTGATGTGGAATTGATCTGACTAGACACATGGCACTGATGAGGTTGTTGTCATGGCGCTGATGTAGCTGAGCTGGACCACCAAGTCTTGGACCTCAATATTTTTTCTAACCATTGATCCATGGAGATGAATGGTCAGGATTTATCATGTTTTGGGTCCACCATTCTTTGCAAAAAAATTTAACGTTTCATGTAGGATTCGGTAGCTCGTCGTTAATATTCAAACTATGTTCTTTTAATTTTTCAATACAAACATTTTGAACTCTATTTTCCCAAAAAATGTGGGATACATCATTTTGCAAAAATATTTTGTTGTGCCCTCAGACTTCAACTCTGGTTCCCTTACCACACTTACTTCTTCCCAAACATGTAATGGGATCATCTCGTCCATCTTCCAGTTGCACGAATTCTCCTTATCCCTATGTGGCCTGAATTTACTTGGATATATTGTTTTGTTGTCCTTCCTTCAATGCAAGACCAACACTTACCTCTTCTTCTTTTGTTTGTCCATGTATTCATGTTTCTGGTTCGATCCTTGGACCTGTCATTTGTAGGATCATTTCATTCCTCAATTTTTTTATGCTCCTCGATCGAATCTAGTTTCCTTTCTTCATTAATCTTGTGTACATCCTTTGTTGTATTTTTGCACAGTCACTTCTTCTTCAGGGTAAACAAAAATATTTATAGAATTTAAGAACGCATACACAAAGGCTCAATTTACAAATACATTTATAGTATCCCCTTATCATTGATAACAATTAGTCTCCCCCTGCTTGTGATATCAATGACATTCTTTGACATCAATGACAACACAATTTCCAACATATATAATGCATGTATGAACACAGATTGAAGCATAGGAAAAAGGATATCAAATCTAGTTAATATCTTGTCCATTCATAGGAATATTTGTTATCCGACAAGATTTTGAACCAACTTTCTCTCCCTTTCGCATCAGACTTTACTAAACTAGGTAGAACAACCTAGATTAAAGAGAGTAGTAGATACAAAGCCAAAGGTGGTTGACCTGCGGGGGATCAACTCACTAAGGTGGCATAATGGAGCCCTATGTTTCATCTAAAATCTGTCATGTTCATAATTTCTTCACAACAATGATCGTGGTTAAAGGGTTCTGACCGCATTGATTTGTTTTCCCATTCCATATAGATTTTTGAAACAAGAATTCATGTTGCATTTGATCCCCATAAGCCTCTACAAAGGAAATTTGGCTCCGAGATTTGAAGAAATGAGGTATAGTGTAGGCTTTCATGTTTTCGTTGTTTTCAAAATTGTAGAAAATTCCTTTAGTGAAAGTTATTTTTTGTTTTGAAGTAGAAAGCCATGATTTTTTTTATTTTTTATTTTGCATTCATTTTGTTTTTCTAGCTTCAATTTTCTTTAAAAGTCATGGGGTATTTAACATTTTAATGAAGTCTAGGTTATATAAAGGATCATGAAGCTGTGGATTAAAATTGTGCTTAGCTTGCTGCTAATGGTTTGAACCCAACTATTTAGTATTATTTCTGAATAAATTAAAGATTCTATTGTAATTTTTTTGTTATTTCGTATTTCCTCTCTATTTTTTCTTTTTATAAGGAAGTCCAACTAGCATTGAAGAAATTATTTTCCATTTGCCAATTCTTGCATTGCATTTCATGGTTGTTTAGTCCTTTTGTTTGGAGGTTTAAAATACAACACTATCTTTAAAATTTAGGGAAATAAGTTTTTAATTTTTTAGATATTTAATAAGTTTTGTGCATGACCTTGTGATTGTGAAACTAAAATTTATGTTGGTTTATGCAATACTGCAAACCCTAAAAAGTATGCTAGCTAGGTTAAGCTCTTGCAAAGCACTGGAAGGGGATGATGATAGGGCATTGTATTCATATTATAGCTACCAAAAATGTCTCTAGTGTTTGTTGTCTTAATGATTTTTATAAGTTATTTATTGAAGGGTTATTTTTGTTTGAATATATTAGTTGGATGGCCATTTTTTTTCTACACATAGCCCACTACATATCAATGTAAAATTCCAAATCATGATTCATGTCACCCCTTGGAATCCGTGAAATGCATACACTGAGATCAAATTCATGCATTTATGCTGATTTCATATTTGTTGCTCAAGGATTTGTAGCTATTTTGCTTTTCAAAATTCACATGTTGCCTAGTCATCTACAATTGTCAAAATTTGTATATCAAGGAATACACAATAATATTTTTGAAGCTTGTGTTTGAATCTTTTCTCAAACATATTACATTTAATCATTTCAAAATATTGTGCACGATATGCTTAATCTACACATGATAGTTAATTTCCAAAAGTTTTTTTGGATAGATGTATTACATAATACTATTTTTGGGATTGCCTTGGAAGTGTGTACTTAATTTATTGTTGTCAATTGAAAACTAATTTTTTTTGGAAACTTTTTATTGTGGAAGGGTTGCATGAGTATATACCATTCTCACTAAAATTAGGACCTGCCCTTCAAATTTGATCACTGCCCACGCCTGTCCAGGACTTGGCCTAATTAACAGAATGGGGCATTTTTCATTCTCGAGTCTATCATACATTCTCTATTTAGTACGATAGATGTTGCCAACCACTATTTCCTATTGCAATTTTTTAACATTGTTGAGAAATAATAATTAGATATTATTCGTATATCAATTGTCTATAAAGTTATGGTTTTTATTATTTTGTTTTTATTAAAGAGTTTCCATTAGTATCCTAGAGTACTGATGCAAGAAGATTGGCAAGAATCAATAAAGACAGTAATCTTTCTAGCGTCAAACTTCAAAACCATAGCCATGGAGACAATAATATTTATAGCGTCGAACCTCAAAACCATTGTAGAAGCTACAAAGTTTTTCAATATCATAAATTTCAATATCTTGCACAATGTGCCACAACCTTAATGACCTCTTTATCTCCTCCCAATAGACCCATAATTTTATATCAAATGTTTATCCTACAAGACATTCATATTAAATAGATTTATTCAAGGAATTGCTATCATTTTCAACATGAATATAATATTTAAAGTCGTTATTTTACGAGTTGTTCAAACTAATTATTCCTAAAGTTGCTACACAGTACCCCCTCCCCCTCTGAGGTGCATAGATAACAATATGTCTTCCCATGATCGAATCAACTCTCATTCATATTGTCAAGGCACCAAACTGCTACACAATACCCCTTCCCCTTCTTTTGAGGCACATAGATAGCAACATGTCTTCCCATGCTTAGATTAATGGGAAGGTGAGCCGTGGCTCTTCTTGTTTCACATTTTAATACATATATTGATACCTAGACAATAATTTTGATCTTTCAAAGAAAAATGCATAGAATTAGTGTCTTTGTGGATAAAGGTCATCTAGTGAAGATTATTTCGTAAAGCCCTTGATTTCTATTTGTAGGGAAAAACATGCAGTGCTATTGTTAGACACAAGGATGCCTCCAAAAGTGTTATACATGAGGATTCCTTCAAAATCACCAACGTCATATACATAATTGACGATGGGTCCTCCTCCACTAGCAGGAGGTTCTAGGTTTTTTTGGTTTTTATTTTTTTTTATTTTCTTGAAGAATCTTAATGCTCGGCCTACGTGCTTGAATTGGATCATTTTCATTGAGGTGAACATGGGTTGTTTGAAATGATTTTTCTAGTGAACTGTGGTTGATTCATTCAAACAACTTTATAAGTTTGCTTGGAAGAATAAGCATGCCTGCAACATTGACCTCTTCCCAGTCTTTCTTATTCCTAGCTACCCTTTCCACTTCATCTTCAATGTACTTGCCTGAAGGCTGAGTCATTTCCCAACCTTACTATAATGTTGTAATTATTTATGCCACTTTCCCCTCCTATTTTCCAGCCATATGTGGACTCAAGATTTGTCCTCATAAATAATCATCAGTTAGACTCCAACTTGTCAAATGAGAGGCCTTGAAGGACCATCTCAGACACCACTCCATCAATCTCACCACTACCTTAGTTTATCCCATCAAGAAAAGGCGTTTGAATTCCCATTCCAGATCCATACAATTACCTACCATAACTGGCTTCCAAGTAGGGAAGAGGGTGGAAAGTAATACATAAGTTGGGGGTAGGGAGCAGTATTAAGGACAACATTGAGCACTATTGTAGGGAAAACCCATCTCTGAGCCCTCTAGATGGTGTTCTCATGGATTTGTAGATGAATTCATAGTCTTTTGTGATGCAAGTAGGAGAAGACCAGTGTCTGTTGTGTGGAGCATGGTGTTTGAAACTGATGTTTTTGGTAAAGCATGGTGGCAATTGAATGGAGTTAGTAGGGTATCACCCTTCCCAGGGCTGCACTGCAGAATTGCCAAAGAAGCTTTGTAGACATATATTGTAATGTATGGAAGATTTGTTAGATAATTAAGTGTTGATCCGTCAGATAATTAAGTGCAACCGAACATGAAACCAATCAAAAATTCTATTTGTGAAATTGAATAGATAGAAAAATAATTTTGTTTTTAACCATAATCAATTTAATATTGAATTACTTAAAATTTTTGGGTGTGTTTGGAAATGGAGATGAATTAATATATGGTAAACGTAGTTTGACTACGTGACCAAAAACTATAATCCAGAGGCAGAGACTAAAAAACACTTATACATGAATTTCAATATCTTAATTTTTTTTTTTATAAAATTCAAAACACTAAAGTAATTCATTAAATTATTTATTAATAAAAATCACGTTGTTAAAAATATAATCCTTTTATATGAAAGTTGATGATGTTAATATAATCCTTTTATATGCAAGTTGATGGTATTAAATATCGCTCCATAAAGTCTAGTTTGTCTCAATAAATATCTTAAAATTGATAATAAAGTAATGGAATAATAATTATAATAAATGTGATCATAGAATAACAGGTATAATAAAACCTTGGGAAAAAACATGTGCATTGGTAACATGACAAAGAGATTGCATGTGATGCCATATGATCAGCTTGTCTTTTAATCTTTGAAGGGATGTAGATGGTCCGGAATATTTGGATAATGGAGAAGAATATGCGAAAAAGTGATAATTTAGTTATGGAAAAAACACATTTTTAATGTTTAAAAAAATATAAAGTCTAAATTTGTATTATTTCATAGTTTTTTGACGTAATAAAATTTGTAATGTGTAAGTGTTAGTGGTCCAGAAAGGTATTCAATTTTTATATGTTTTTTTTGTTTTATATATATATATATATATATATATATATATATATATATATATATATATGAAAAATATATTTTCACTTATATGGTATGGTATTTTATGAGGGGAAAATATTAAGCATCATGTAATGAGTAAATCATTAACTCATTATCTGGTGTATTTTATTCATTAGATGATAAATAGTGTGTATCCAATAGATAAGATGCACTAGAGAGTGAATCAATGATTGGCTTAGTGCATTGTATTCAATATTTCTCATCTCATGGGAACATGATGCCTTCCCATGTGGAGGAAGAGGATGTCGACAAGAACCATATAATATAATTATCGAGGATATGGGCATACCACAACAATAGATTTTGATGAAGCTAGAATACCTGGAAAAGATGGTTGAACTTTTGGATAAGAAATTTGAACCTCAGGTTCAAGGCGTCAACTAGGCCAAGGACAACATGAATGAAAAAGAAGGAGACTGTGGGTTAGTCAGATGATAATGAAACTTCCTCAAATCCCATTGAGGTTGGAGAGCGGAAGGAATAGGAAAACATTCACTAGCACCAAGCAGCTCAAATGGCACCTCCCCCAAGCCTATCTAGGTAACTCTAATCTTATCCATGGTTGAAACTTCAAGTAACTTGCCTTTAAGTACTTTTAATCCACAATGAGTCTAGGCCCTGATAAGCATTTTGTATGAGCAACTATCTGGTAGTAAAACAAGCTAAGAAACAATTACTAAAAGTGAAAAACATGATATCTTATTTTGCAACACCCTGGGTTTAGTTTCCTCATGACAAACCACAAAATATCCCTATTGTAAATTTTTGTCTAGAAACTACTTTGTATATATGTATGTATTATTGGAAAGAAAAAACTATATCACATTCAAGAACCCTACATATATAAGATATGGTTTCAAGTTTCTTTCTTTTCGTATGTTGATATTTATAATAAATTCATTTTTCCAAGAGAAAATTGCACATTATATTGATAATAATATAATATGTTTACAAAATCAGTCCATGACTAACAAGATTTCATAAAAAATCTTGCTCAAGGCAGTACAAGTCCAACGACTATATTCTAAAAAATATTCTATCACTATCCCAACAGACCCAGAAAAATGACAGAGATGTAAACCAATACGCAGGCTTCAAAAAGAGATTCGAAAAAACAACAGAAAATGAAACCCCCAACCGCAACAAGGACACCAACGCGCAACCGAAAAGGAACGCTCGAAGAGCGAACAGAGACACCGACGAGGTTTTGCTTGTGTCGCTGGCCGATTTGCAACCCCACATGCCTAGAAGATGCACAGACGCGAGCCACCGAACTTCGGAGCCGCCAAATCGCCTTGGAGCGCCTCTCGCCCTTGTAGAAGCTCGCTCCACCGTCACCGTGAAGCCTCCGCCCGAGTTCATGCTCACCCTACTTGCCACAGGGCCCTGCTCATGTCCTCATGCCCGCCCTTCCCGCCGCAGGGCCCAAGCACACCCATCTCACAACAATGTCTCGCTCGCCACCATCGCATGCCATTCCTTACTGCTCGCCTTTCCTCAAAGCTAGTTGAGAAGTCCCTCGCCTACACTCGCTCATCTTTCTACAAGTTCCCGAGCTACGACTAACTTAACCCTAACCATAACCCAACTCCCAACTTCCAAATTTATTCAATAATGATGTAACCCTAATTGTTATTTAGTAATGACATAATCCTAATTCACTCCTTCAAATCCAATGTAATGTAATCAATAAATTCGTAATAAATTCTTTACATACAAGCACCCAATATTTATAATAAATTCGTTACAAACTAGTACCACAATAGTAACTATGTCCATGACGTTAATACACTTAGTAATATGAAAAGTGAATATATTGATCTCAAGTAAATTATAGTAGTATAAAGTGAATGCAACGATACAAAGTAAATTATATTATAAAGATTTAATAGCGATTAATAGATCAATGTAGTGGCATGAGATAAATTTTATTCCAAAGGTTTAATAATGATTAAATTTAATATAGCAAACAACAATTTAATGAAACTTGGTTTATAAGGGAATGAGATTTGTTAAATTCAGGGATAATTTTAAATACATTAAAAAATTATTGAGTGAAATTATTATTAGATCGGTTAACATTGATTAGTTGTCAATTTCTTGTTTGAGTATCTGTTGAATATTTTCACATTGTCTATGTACTTATGTACCGTCAATCAAGAAATAAAACCTCAATCCTTTTAACCAATAACATGTAAAAGAAAAAACTTTTTTCAATTTATTTAGATTTTATATGTTGTAATAAGCTTAAACTTTGGTTCAATTTATTTAGATTTTAAATGTAAATGTTGTAATAAGCTCAAACTTTGGTTCAATTTATTTAGATTTTAAATGTTGTAATAAGCTCAAACTTTGGTTAAGTGTAAATATAATATGTTGGTTCAATTTATTTAGATTTTAAATGTTGTAATAAGCTCAAACTTTGGTTAAGTGTAAATATAATATGTTGGTCAATGTAAACTGATGAAGAATTAGTGATGAAGGCACTAATAAAATTCAAGTTAATATTTTGAAAAAAATTAAAATATGCTTGACAAAACGGTATTTTCTAAAGCCTTTCAATCTTAGAACATTTAATAACTATATTATATTAAAAAAATCAAGTATTTAATTTGTGTTACAAAGATATACATTTTTACCCTTCATTGAAGTGCATAACTCTTGACAACATATAAATATTAATTATGACAAACAATTTCAAAGAATTAAATGCTATTAAACTATATTTTCTATGTCTGATATACTAGTCTAAAAACTGATGATAAATATTAAAGAAGTTTCAAGGGTAGAAAATATATTTCCAAGGATAGCCTCAAACTAGTGACATGGAGAAATTTATGGAATTTTCATTCTACAACGTTGTCATGGTAACATCTATTTGTATATGTCTACATACAAGGAAATTTAAAAAGTTGACGAGTTCAATAAACATTATGCAATACGGTACTCCATTTTGCAAATAACTGCACCCTTTTACATATATGTCCCACTTTGATAAAATCACAACATTGGGATTTTGACATTTGCACAAGTTCATGAGAATTGAACCACATGTTGCAAAAAACAAAATTTTAGAACCAAAACATAAAACAAAGAAGTGAGTTAACAATCTAGGTTTTCTTTAAATAGGTTAAAATTTTTGTAGGAAAAGTTTAATGGTTAAAGTTATTATCAATTGCACACTTTTTGTTTTTGTAAGTGAGAAAGTTTTGTATTACTTGCTATAAAATGTCATACAAATATTGTTGGATAGGTATTTTGAATTCAGTTTTCATGAAAATCCTAAGTATGGAGGATATGCGCAACATAATATGAAAGAAGACAAGGTAGGACCAGAGTGCGCAATAAAGGCACATTTAGGCTCGGGAGTGTACAGTAGAGGGACATTCAAGAGTGTAGTTCACAATAAGAACATACTTAGCAGAGAATAAAGAAGGAGAATAAAGAAAAGAACAAAGAAGGAATATAAAGCAGGCGAAAAGGAAGGATATCAGTTTTGCATGCCAAAAGCAGAAAGACACACAAAAGTAGGAAGAACAATAGTTGAGAGTGCAAAATAAGCATGTAGACGTAAAAGTAGGAAAATCAATCTCAAACAACAAGTCAACATGAATTTTCATGAGTCAGAATGAGTTGTAATATGGTTTTTTGGATAAGAAAAGCAGAGTTTTGAGCCCCAGAGTCTATGCATAAATATGTAATGGGTTGGGAAGATAAGGGTTCTGTGTTGTTAAGTTATGCTCTATAGAGGTTGACATCAGGAAAATAGAGTAAGAGAATATAATGCATATGAGAGAGGAAGTCTATATATGAGTGGAGAAGGAGAGTTGCAGAGAGAGGCTTGCACTGTAGAGAAACTAACCAATATGGAGAGAGAGATAACATTATATATCTATTGTAAGTGCAGTGTGAAAGCCTGAGACGATTACAGAAAGAATAATAAAGAAGCCAGTCATTGTGGATGTAGGCCAAAGTTGGGTGAACCACATTAATTACCATGTCTTCTTGTCTTTTATGTGATTGATCATGAATATTCTCTTCATGCATGTTAGACTAGATTTGTCTACTATATGATCATTGCGCAATAGTTATTTTTTTTGTAAATAAAAATAATGCTATTACCTTAGAGAGACATTGTAATGTCCCCACTTTGGGACATCATCACAGGGCAGAGACTTATGATGACCAGAGTAGCCAGATGGATGTTATAGTGAGTACAGGGGTATTTGAGAGGCATTGTGGGGTCCAGTTGGCATTTATCATCATATTCCATCATTATGAGCCATTCCGCACAGGTTGGCTTTGGTTTCCTTCCATTCCGATGATTTCCATGATTTTGACTATTTTGAGCTATAAGTTAATTAAAATCACTGAAGAGGGCATTTTGGGCACATTACTTGGAGGAACCTCTCAGTGTAATAGCTCATTAGAATCGGGAGGAGCATCACTACAGGATGGGATGGCTAGAAGTGACTTTCAGTGGCCAGGGAAGCCACAAGGAGAGATAACGAGATTTTTAGAGGTAAAAAGGTTAATTAATTAATTAAAGTGATTTAATTAATTAATTAAATATTAATAAAATGAAAGTCACTTTGGAGGGACAAGGTGAGCCAAAAAGTATAAAAGGAAGGCAAGGGCCTCTTCTCATTCAT
>ML788003.1:285019-297512 GCA_009831015.1 Picea engelmannii
GGGCACAATTAGGTCTTTGACCAGCCCACCATGAGGATTGAGCTCGGATTTGGTGTCAAATCGACTTGGGAGCTGATCCATTAGTGGTTGGGAGGCCGACCAATTTCAATAAATGCGCCATTTAGCAGGCGCGCGGGTTTTTCTCCCAACAACCGCGCCTTGTGCACATATGCGCGCTTGGTACGCTGTTGTTACGCGCATACGCGCGCACACCCAGATGATGTAAAGCGCCTTTCAATTTTTTGGTCATTTTGTATAGTTTTTTGACCCTTTTGCAATGCTGAAGAATTAATCTTTTGCCATGAATGACTTTTTCCTGTTTTGACGATGCAGAGTTCTTGTCGCCATGTGCGGACGAAATTTCAGTGATAACAGATGCCCCCTGATGGATGAGGTTAGGAGCAAAACATATAGCCGAAATCCATCAATTTTTCTTTTACTGAAAATGGTGTTGTAAGGGAGAGCAAGAGTGGGACCGTGTAGAGCAATCCTTTAGAGAAGGAAGGAACCGGTAGAACCCGACCTTCCATAAGGTGCGTAACCATATACAACTGTGTACAGACGAGGCGGGCATGGCCCATGCTCGTATGATGTAACTCTGACGGAAATGTTGGTGTAGACAACTGCAGCGCCCTCGGGGGCGGAATGATAAAGGCAGAAGACAATTCTGCAAAGGAACATACTCTGAACCATCGGTAATGGTCGCAGAAGTAAAAAACGATGGTGATGTGGGCATTGGTTGCCCTACCAAGTTTAGAGGTCTTCGTCAACTTATAAGAAAAACTGCAATAGTCGCAAAGTAAGACCCACCACAACATGAGAAAGTGTTGGCGTCGAATGTTATGGGGGTCAACGACATCAGGGAGCAATGGTGTTTCCCCCTATGCCGTCCGAGATCTCTCATTAAATGGTAAATGAGAATCAAGATATTGTTGCCCTTCTGGAAAAGTGTGATGATGTCGACAAAAGGGGGACACGACTCCCGGAAGCAAAGGGCTTCACGGAATCTACTGTGGTGAGGAAGTGGCAGAGGTACATGGACGAAGTCAAGAAGTGGGAAGGCTCAAGACTGCCCTTGGCTGGAGAATGTGTGAGACAAACAGTGGCCGCAACCATGTGACAAGGTCGAGTGTCAAGGGGACGCCAAGACCGAGGATAAGTTGTGCCAGAGGCGGGACAAGGTGAACAAATTTAGGGGGTATAGGTAAGTGATCTGGGTAGTACTCTGAAGATATAGACGATGTCGGTGAGGGTAAATGAGAAGTAATGCTCCAACCAAGGGTGACATGGGTTGCGTGTGGCCAAAAGGAAAGCAGGTCGCCAACGGTGACGACAAAAGTAAATAACGGAAAATAAAGGGGTTTGTACAATAAATAATGAATAAATTTGGGAAAGATGTACAAATACAGAAACGGGTGCCCCGGTGTGAAATGAGTGCCCCAGGGAGGGCAGAAATTTCTGGGAAAACTGGTGAAGGGTGGGGGTCCCATTGGTGAGTTTCTGTATGAGGTAGGTGAGATGAAGATAGGTTCGCAGATGGGCAAACTGATGGTGGGTGAAATGGTGGGTTCATGATCCTGCGGAGGTGCAGGTAAAAAACAGAACATAACCATAATGCGACAAGTTGGGAGTCCATATGGGAAGCTAGCAAAATGAGGAGAAGAAGTATGTGGTTAATTCGCAACATGATGAATGACTACCGGGACTCCCATCCCTAAGGGGTAATAAATATCAGCATGAGTGTCAAAAGTGCAAAAAGGTGTTATGAATGAGACGACTCATGTGGGTAAGAAAACTACCGGGTATCAGTACAAAAAATGCAAATGGAGGTGTGAGTATTGCAGAGCCGGAAATGGGTGTCCTAAAGGCCAATATCAGAGGGTGTGACTGGAAATGTAAATGCAATACAGCGGGAGAGACTACATGTCAGTGCTGAGTATATACCTGAAGGAATGATGTGGAGAGATGATGACCAAGTACCTGCACACAGAACAACCAAATACCCAAAGTGAACAATATCTGAAGATAATAACAAATATGAACATGTATTAGATAAATGTGACAATGCGCGTGCGTACCTGGCCATGATGTGAAAAAAAAAAGGCGCCCCCGGGGGCTCAGGGTAAAAAGTGGCCCAGGGGCAGCCATGATGTAGGTGGTGGGACGTTGATCCTGTGGCTGAAGACGGTTCGAAAAATGGACGTTGTGGGCTCCCGGAATGGTGAGTGGAAGTTTGGCAAAAGGCCTATATATAGTTGTAGGGCCCACATTGCCACCTCATTCCTACCTGCTGCTACAGTGAGTTGACGAGCAAATTTAGAGGAGATTGAGTGATTCCGGGAGCACGAGGTACCCGATCGACGACGTGCGAGTTGCAGGTTAGTGGTCTGATCGTCCTGCATAGCTATAGGTTTCCAATTTTTGGGTAGGGTAGGTACGGGGGGTCGTACGGGGGTTTTGGGGGTTTTTTTGATAGGGTGTGGGCCCCAATGCGCAGGCGACTCAGTGGAAGGCGCGCATGCGTGCGCGCTTGTACATTGAATACGCGCGCATTAATGCGCGTGTGTAGGAATTTAAGGCGCGCCCTAGGGGCGCACCTGTGGGGTAGACAGGCACGCATGAGTGCGTGCCTATGGGGTGAACAGGCGCGCTCACGAGTGCGCCTGTGGGTAAGACAGGCGCGCCCTAGCGCGTGCTTGTATTGTGAACAGGCACGCTCACGAGCGTGCATGTGGGAAAAACAGGGGCGCACACATGCGCGCCTGTATAGTGAACAGGTGCACATGTGTGCGCGCCTGTGGGTGGTAAAACCGCGTCTTTGAGGCAAGGTTTCAGGATAAAAAATTAGCTTATTTGATGTATTGGATGATTGCCTAAGCTAATATAGGACTCTGGGTTGTGTGCAGGTGGCGAGCAGGGATCATGGATGTACGGTGACGTGAGCGGGACTGGTCGCAGCTGCGAGATGCTGTGGCCGATGCAAGGCCTGCAGTTCGAGCGTCTTTAGCAGCCAGTGGGTTGCTAAATTTTTTTGAGTGCCCTTTGATACGGGCCCAGGAGCATTTTCTCCAGTTTCTGATCGAGATGTGGAGCCCAGATCGACACTGCTTCCTCATGCGAGGAGAGCAGATCGCCTTCACTGCGGTGGAGGACATCTATTTCTTGACGGGGCTCCCCTTCCGGGGAACACCGTTGCCGACAGATCCTGTGTTGCCAAGGGACACGCATTTGCGGACGGTCGTCGAGCGATACTGCTCGGGCGAGCACTATATGACTGGGACGGCAATGAGCATCAGTGGGATAAATGCCCTGCTGCATCGTTGCATAGCAGCGATGATAGTTCGTGTGTATGGGTCCCGAGCGCCCCACCGGATTAGTGGTGGCGAGCTAATTTTGATGGAGAGGGTAGTGGTGGGCCGTGAGCGGTTCGCCTGGGGTTTGACCCTACATGCGTAGATGATCGCGCAGCTGGATCATTGTCGATCTAGAGGCACTGGGGAGTTTGCATTTGGCTCCATTCTGGTAGCCTTTTTCTTGGAGAGGGTGCCGATGTTGCACTCGAGGGTGCTACTGGAGGCACCAGGGGTATGAGAGCCACGCTTGAGGCGGTGGGCACAGATTTTGGTTCGCCGCGGTGGTGGCGAAGGCGGGCACTACTTTACTGCGCAGGCAGTGCAGATATGGCGGCAGATGCCGCAGGTTATACTTCAGTTCCCCTATGCTGGGGTGGATTTCCGGGGGGACCCGGACATGGTGTTGCCTCCTGGGGAGGTTTTTGATCACAGAGGTATATTTTGTATTGATATGTTTTGATTTTATGCTGTGAGTTTGATATACCAGGTTATATATATGATGTATAGACACTGATATGATCTGTTGTTTGTTGCTTTGTGTATGTGCAGATTTGGCACCTCGCGGGCGTGAGGTGGAGTTGTACAGACCATCGTTGCAGCCAGAGGGGAGACCGCCATGCAGAGAGAGACGCGGACGGGATGAGGTGGCGGGGCGACCTGCAGATCCTACGAGACCGGTGAGGAGGCGTCGTTTTGATGACCCTGGTGCAGGGCCATCTCATGCTCCTCCGGCGGCAGCCGGAGGGGAGTTGGATGATATACTCCGTTGGTTTGAGATGGTGTTTCAGGATGTGCCTGAGGGCATGTGGATCTGTATCTAGGACGAGGAGTTCCTGGAGCAGTGCATCAGGTTACCGCCACCATGGCGGTCGATCATGCGACGAGCAGCTTTGCTCGCCGCCATGACTAGTGGACGCCTGCCGCCGGGGCAGGAGGGTCCTGCAGGTGCTCCACCACCACCACCTGGGGCAGGTCGGGGTGGGCCACCACCTCCTCCGGAGGGAGAGGCAGCTGGGGGTGCATTAGAGGCACCCTGATTGTATGATGTATTTTTGTATACTTTTTTTGATAGGCTGGTGAGCCGATTTTTGTACCAGGATGTGGCACGGGCCTGAGGGTCGATGTATTTGTGTTGTATATAAACATTCAGATGGCCCGAGGGGCTCATGTATATATATATGAGTATACATGTTTTTTGAGATCCAAATGTGTTGTACATGTGTTTTTTGTGTTGATGTTGATGATGTTGACTCTATCTATATGTTGTGACAGGATATATGAGTTGTTTATGTATGTGTAGCTTGATGTGATATATGCCAATCTAGCACCATGTTAGCTATTTCATCTGTTGTTTGATTCAACTCTCTTGGAATATGTGTAAATGTAATAGAATCAAAATGTCGAGATAATAATCTAACCTGCAGGTATTTGCGAAAGAGGCACGGATCGCGTACACGGTATACATTGTTGAGTTGAAGAACGACTAGCTGAGAGTCGAGGAAAACGCTAAGGTGATGAATATGATGATGTTGGGCGTCAGTCAAGAGGCCAATGACAGCAGTGTATTCGGCTTGGTTATTGGTTGCTGGTCCTAAACAGATGTCGCTGGAATGTAGTATTTCATGTGAAGGGGTGTAGAGAGCCCAAGCAGCCGAAGCGAGATTTTGTGTCCAACGGCTGGCGTCGTCGGCGTAACCAATGTGGTAAGTTGGTGGAAGAGGCATCTGTCAACAACACAAAGGATAGCTTATATGAGGGATAAAAAAGATGAAAAAATGCTAGAAAAGAAAAATAACCTAAAGTAGAGTGACTACGTTTAAGCATAAAATTTCTTGAGGTATAACCCATTGACGGGTTCTTTGAGCGCGAGGCCTTCGGGGGAGGCCAGGATGTATGCACCTTTGGTGAGGCAATGTTGGATGATGTAAGGGCCATGCCAGAGTGATTCGAATTTTCCGTGGCCAAAGGTATCATGAGCGATATCATAGGCGAGGATGAGGTTGCCTTCGCGGAATGACCGAAGGTTGACATGGCGATCAAAGGTAGCCTTAGATCGTTTTTTAGCTGCCTCGTTGTTCTGTAATGAGGAGCGACGATCCTCATTCAGAGACTCCAAGTTCAGCAAGCATTTCTCTATTGGAGCAGTGTCAGGTAAAAGCTTGATTGCGGTGCGAAGGGTGGGAATTTTGCACTCGATGGGAAGAGTTGCCTCGACCCCGTGGACTAAGTGAAATGGCGTGAAACCCGTGGCGGTTTTCACTGCCGTTCGATAAGCCCATAGCGTGGAAAATAACATGTGATGCCAATTGGTTTTATGTTTATTAACCGTGCATTGTAACATGGTCTTGAGGACTTTGTTCACTGCCTCGACCTGTCCGTTTGACTGAGGGTAGTATGGTGAGGCAAACTCGTGAGAGAAGCCTAACCGAGATGAGAGTTCGACGAAGATCTCATTCTCAAAATGTTTCCCATGATCGGAAACTAGTTGGAGTGGTACTCCGAATCGGGATATGACGTGGTTGAAGAAAAAACGTGCTTCAGTGTCAGCGGTGTTGTTGAAGGTGGGCATAGCTTCAGCCCATTTGGTGAAGTAATCGACAGCGACAACAATGTATTTGTGCCCATTGCTGGATGGGGGATTACAAGTCATAAAGTTAATTCCCCATTTACAAAAGGGGCCCGCAGTAATGACAGGGTGAAGAAGAGCGGGGGGAGCATGGGCTTTGTTGGCATAGAGCTGACATTGCTCACATCGTTTCACGGCATGAATGCAATCATGAAACAGGGTGGGCCAAAAGTAACCGGCCTGGATAATCTTTTGAGCCGTGGCGATGCCTGAAAGATGGCCCCCACAGGCACCGCTGTGGCAGTCATTGAAGACTCTGTCGGCCTCGTCAATAGTCAGGCAACGACGAAGAATGGTGTCGAAGCCCCGCCGATATAGGATGTCATCGATGAGGAGATAGCAGGGGGCCTGATGGCGAATGCGCCGACGATCATCTTGTGATAGGTGGTTACCTAACTTTTGAGTTTGTAGGTAGACGAGAAGGTCGACATACCAAGGATCATCTGAAGCGATGTAAAAGAGATGTTCGTCAGGAAAGTCAGTATTGACGGGGACACTAGGTGTGTCAGAGGGAAGGGCCATGACAAGTTTAGCGAGAACGAGGGCCTTCTTACTCTTGGGTGTTGAGAAATCGAGGTCGTATTCCTGGAGAATAACGATCCAGCGAGGGAATTTGCCGTTAACTTGGCGATGACTGAGCAAATATTGCATAGGGTTGGAATCTGCGACGACCTTGGTGGTACGAAGCAGAATGTAATGGTGCAGTTTCTGAACTGCAAGGACAACTGCCAGAGCAAGTTTTTCTTCATGTTTGTACTTCACGGGTGGTCCTGAGAGGTTTTTACTGACGTAGTAAATGATGTGTTCACGATTGTCATCTCCGAGCTGGACGAGGACGCCGACTACTGATACAGCTGATGCTGATACATAGAGGATGTAGTCGCGATTGTAGTCAAGTGAACTAATCAAAGGTGCATTAGAAAGTGTTGTTTTGAGATCATCAAAGGACTGTTGGGCGTAGTCGTCCCAATGAAAAGGGATGTCGTGACGCAGTAAGCGAAGGAAACCATGTGCGCATATAGCGTAATCAGGAACAAAGCGTCTAAGAAAGTTGGCTTTGCGCTGTAGACTTTGTAGTTGTTGCAAATTCCGAGGAGGTGGAATTTCGGTGATGGCTTGTACTTTTAGGGGGTCCACGGTGATACCGCTTTGGGAAATGATGAAACCGAGGAGGCGCCCTGCGGTGACGCAGAACACACACTTGAGAGGATTCAAGCAGATGTTGTACTGGCGACACCGTTGAAAGATGACTCGTAAATCATCGAGGTGTTGGGTGCGCTTCTTGGATCGAGTTGTGAGGTCATCTAAGTAGGCGAGGATGATTGCAGCCAGATCATGAAATATGTATGTCATGGCATGCTGGAAAGTTGCGCCGGCGTTTTTAAGGCCGAAGGGCATGACACGATCTGCAAACGTACCCCACGGGGTAATGAATGCGATTTTGTATTGATCGGCTGGGTGGATTTGGATTTGATTATAGCCAGAGAATCCGTCCATGAAGGAGAGAGCCTCGTGGCTAGCGCAATCGTCGATAATCTGATCGATGAAAGGCGTTGGGAAGTTGTCCTTTGGACATGCGTTATTGAGATCGTGAAAGTCGGTGCAGACGCGAATAGAGCCCTATTTTTTGTCGACGGGTACAGGGTTGGAAACCCATGAAGTATAAGCGATGGGGTAGATGAATCTGGCCGTACGCAATTTTTCAATTTCGGCTTTGATAGCCGCGGCCTTGGATGGGTGTAGCGGTCGTTGTTTTTGGTGAACTGGGGTGGTGTCAGGCCAGGTGTCGATGCAATGCTCGACAATAGATGGGTCTAGGCCAGGCATCTCTGTGTATGACCAGGCAAAGATATCCCTAAATTCCTAGAAGAGGGCTTTATATGCGGTGGTTTCCTGAGGAGTGCAAGAAGCTCCAATGATGATCTCTTCGACGATGTCCGGTTTAATGGAAATGTCAATTTTAATGGTGGGGGAAATGTTGGCCAAATTATCTTCTTCAAAAGCATCGGGTGCAGGAATAGAATTTTTGAACCAATAGATAGGCCCTGATGGGATAAAGTCTTTGGTTTCGACTGCGTAAATGGGATTGTGGCTAGGAGGCATGAGGGCTTCCTGTGGAAGGAAGAGTACACGATGATGTAGTGCTTCCCAGGGAGAGTCTGGGCGTTGTAGCTCTTCTAGTATTTCTTCGTCGCATTGGAAACGACGGGAATATAATGGATCGTGAGGAGTGATCTCAGTGACATTGTGATTTTTCCCTGCTGAAGAGTTAGAGGGGGTATTGCCAGGGGATGGTGAGGGCTCACTCGACATAAACCATATATTGAGGTACTGAGGGGTACCCGTAGTGGTGGGATGACGAGTCTCTGTAGAGGAATGAGAAGGAGAGTTGGGTGGGTTACGGGGTAAATCCTCAGACATGTCATCTATGAACCATGGAGGCGTAGGGAGTGCCTCGGGCTCGGGAGAGATGATATGAAGATCTTCAAATGGTGAAGATATGTCAATGATTACCTCTGTGGGTTGGTGAAGCAAGGCTAACTAACGTTGCCGATATTCTATGATCATCGGACATTGGTATGTAAAATGAGCCAGTGAATCACAAAGAGAGCAAGGGCATCTCATGCGTTCATTGACTGAAGTAGTGACATAGCGAATGTCAGTGATAGGTGTTGTGCATGACGTGGCAGGGCGTGGGTTGTTCTGAAAGTCTCGGCTTACGATATCTAACACCTGTCGAAAACGAGGCAGTGTCGGACAATGATGGGTGTAATGGCCATACTCCGAACAAATGGCACACGCGAACTTGGTCTTCAACCCTTTACTACTGGAAGGTTGAGTGGTAGCAGTAGTAATGGGTGGTGTGGGGGTTGGATTGGGGGGAATCAAATTCTGTAATTCCGGTAGTGATGGGCAGTTGTTGGTTTGGTGGCCTTCTTTGTCACACAATGCGCAAGGTGGTGGGATGCGCAAAGGAAGTGGAGTTGTGGGCTCCTTCTTCTGTCGCATGCCCCCGGCTGCGGTAGGGGGGGTAGGGAGTATGGGGTTAGTGGGAGTGATGAAAGGAATCATCATGGGGAGTCCTTCCTGTGGGCGAGGGACCATCTCAGGTGGATGTAAGTGCCACACTGGAATTGCTAACACCATATTGGGTAGTGTGAGCGTTGCTGCTACCTGGAAAGCTTCTATACCGGGTGGGGGGTAAAAGAAGGTAATTTGAGTGAGGGGTCGAGGAACTGTCTCCCAAATGGGATTAGGCCCTTGAGGGGGTGTGGATTCATGGACTGTAGGGGTCGATGAGTGCGCATGAGGCTCCTGTGGGAGTGGTGTTGCGACTGTTGAGACGTCAGGAATGGCTGAAGCCTCCTGAGGAGGACGAGCATCCTCATGTTGAGTTTCGTTAGATGAGATGACGCATACTTGACCAGGGGGAAGGAGTGGTGGTGCTCCATGGTATGTCCCTAACAAGGATGGATCTTTAAAAATCCCAGGACCCATCTCGACGAGTGGATATACGTCTTTGTTGGTGTGAATGAGAGGAAGAATGTTATCGAGACTGGCAGATGGATTTGGCTCGTAATGTGAGACTTGGTCAATGGTTACAATCTTTCCATTGTGGGGAAACATGATTTTCCGAAAGACGGATGATGCCACTACCTTCATAGCATACATGTAGCTACATCCAAGCAAGATATTGTAATCGAGTTGAGCGTCGATAAATTCAATGTCAATGAGAATGGTTTTTCCCCTGAGTTCCACGGGGACATTTTGGAAGAGCCCTTCAGGAGATGATGGTCGTCCGTCGTAAGCTCGTAAGGTGATGGCGGAAGGTATGAGTTCCGGGGAACCAAGTTTCTGCCATACTGTTTTGGACATGATGCATGTAGATGCCCCTTCATCGATGATACACCGATGGACGGTGATGTTCCATATTTTTACTGGTATTTGAATGGCAACTGCGGCGGGAAGCCGCGGTTCGCAGCTATCGAGGTCAAAAGTGATGAGTCGACTATCGGTAGGTTCGACTGCCCCCAAGGCGGAAAGTAATGATTTCCACTGTGTTGGACAAGTTTGGAGGACTTCCAGAACTGACATGGCAGCCGGGGATTGCGCTAAGTCATCTACCAAGCTGTAGTTATGAGCGGCCCTAGCCTGTGGGTTGTGGACATTCCTGCGCAATGGGATGCGAGGGATGCGTAATGGTGGTTCGGCTGGAGGGCGAGGGATCACCAACGGAGGTCCCGTCGGTGTAGGGTTTGTTTCTGGAGGTGTAGGGGTAGACTCGGTTGTTGCAGGATACTGACGATTGCGTGTTTGCAGAAGGATTTCTTCTTCACTGGTGAGGAGAATTGTTCGCTTTGTTGGATTGTTGGGGTTATGGTATTGGCCCACCTGAGGTGGGGGCTGTTGTGTGTCCTGATGGGTGTTTATGACACCTTGATGTGGGATAGGATTTTGCAGTATGGCGAGAGGTGGTTGTTGCGCATATTGTTGTTGTGCCTGCTGTGAGGCATGTTGCGCAGGAGAAGGGGGAAGGCTCCCAGAGTATTTTAACCTTTTGAAGTCAGGGATCTGTGGGAAATGGTGAGTGTAATGGCCATATACACCAAAAAGAGCACAAGGGTGGATAGTTTTAACAGTATTCCTCCCTTGGCGTTTGTTGTTATTGCCCCCCTGGGGGTTTTGGTTCCCTTGGTTCGGGTTGCCTCCAGTGGGTTGATGTTGTGGGGGTTGATTCCCGCCTTGACCAGGATTGTTGTTATTCCTGTTTCATCCTTTCCTCTTAGTGTTGTTTGATGGATGAGTTGGATTGGCTGTGTTCAACTGTTCAAAATTTTGATATTGTTGAGCAGCAGAGGGTTGAACAAAATTTACCCCTGTATGAGGATTTGGGGGAGCCATGGGTTGTGGAGGACCTGGGAAGGGAAAGTAAGGATTCTGTGGTGGTACGGATCCATACGGTACATAGGAAGGTGTGGCGCTTTCACTAGTGCTATAAGGTGATGTGGAGGGGGGAACACTGGTGCTTGGAAGAGGTGGATGTATGGGAGGTGCCGGTGGCGCTCCACTAATGGGTGGAGGTGTGGCAACAGAGTATGGCTATTGGTAAGGGGGTGGGGCGTAATAAGAAGTGCCCCCATATGCTGGTGGGTATTGAGGTGTCCCATACATCAGTGGTGGTTAGGGTTGTGGACTATGGTGTGTGGTGGCGCCTATTAGCCCGTCTGCTGAGTGAGAGATCCCTGGTTTGTCTTGACCAAATGGCACAGGTTTCGGAAGGTCAGGAAGTACCGTGTATAAGTATCCCGACTGTGCGTAGATGAGGTCATATTGTTGGGCTTTACTAATGGCTTCCTCTTCGGATTGTGGGAAGGTGGAAGCTACGTCCTTACCAAGGAGAGCGACAAGTGATCTAAGAAACCAGCCGAGACATTGTTGCTTGGTGGTTTCTGCTTTACACAAACTACGTCGCCTATGCCACTCATGAATGTGGTCAGCGATGTGGGTGGTTGAGGTTTGTTTGAAGTTAGACAATAGTTCTATACCATTGTTATGTCATATGGGTAATTGGAAGAAAGTTAAGAAGGCTTTGGCCAAGGATTCAAAGGTCGTGTGGGACCCAGATTTTTCTTCGACATACCATTTGGCTGATGGGCCAGTGAGTGTGCGTTGAAAAAGACGCAGTCTGATGGAGTCTTCCATGATGCTATTGGAAGAACACCATAGATGAAAGGTCATGACATGATTGGCGGGGTCATCCCCCGCCTTCCCTTCAAACTTTGGTATGTCTAAAGGAAGTTTGGTTGGCATTGCAGGCCATGTGGCGTCATGCAATATAGGATCATTGGTGAGCTTGGTGAGATCCGGAATGTTGAGAGAGGCCAAGTACGGCATCTGTAATGGGGTAGGAATGTTAGTTCCAGCCATAGTGTGTTGTGCACCTGATCCTTGATGGGGAATAGGTGGGTTGGTGCTTCCTCCTTGAGAGGAAGTGGGTCCCCCGCTTCCATGCAAAGGAGAGCGAGTGACTGTGTGACCTTGGGAATTGGACCCAAGTAAGGTAGAACCAAGCAAAGTTGATCCTAAGATGGTAGCACTCACAGGGGTGTGTGAAGGAGGTACCTATGAATGAGTACGACCAGATACTCCCCCTAAAATAGGAGGAAGGTTGAGCAGACGTCGTGAACGACGAGGGTTCTGTGGTTCCCCTATGATGTCAGACTAGTTGTGTGAAATGTGTGCAACAAGTGGTGAGAGAAAATGTAGAAACAAGAGCCTTTGTTGTGATGGTTTACACAATATATATATCAAAGTCAAACTGTAATCAGATGTGCATCATACATAAATGAAGAAGGAACATATATGTGGGTAAGAAAGAAAATGCTCGTGTCCTAGAAGATGTAACGTCCTTCCTCTCAAATAGCACTGGACCTTCCAATAGCTCTCAACAGTGGGGTCTGAAGTCACCGGAAGAGACACTAGTGAAGGATGAAATAACTGGTTATAATGAGGG
>ML788003.1:303914-318583 GCA_009831015.1 Picea engelmannii
TGGAAAAGATACACACTAGCCAGAATCCTGCAGACATGTTAACAAAGGGAGTAACCAGGGAGAAACTGAGTTCTTGCTCAGTTTCAGTTGGTCTTCAAGAATGAAGATGAATATGAGAAATTTTCCAAGTCCAAGAAGGTTCAAAGTCCAGCATATACAACAGCGGTGGAGTTGTTGAGATCAGTCTCCAAGTGGGAGATTGTTGGTTGTGGAGCCTGATTATCTTCTTGATTTATAGGTATTTTACTTTCAACCATTTTTATACCCCATGAAGTATTTACACCCCAGAAGTATGTACACTCTTCCACGCGGGGGAGTGCAGAGGGGAGGCACCCCCTCTGCAGGGTCCGGGGGGTTTGGGGGAAAGTGGGCCCCCAGTAGGGGTTCGGGGGAGAAGCCCCCGAAGCAAAAATTGCCTTATAAAAGTATATTGTAATTTCATTGTAAATCTGGACCGTTCATTATAAGGTCGCAGATCTAACGGTAGAGATTATGTTAGGGTTTTTTGCCCTAGAAGGCAACCCTMTTTTATGAGGGAAATGTATTGCGGCTATGGTTGATGGTGAATATTGTATTCTGAGAGAGGAGACTGTGAGAGAAAGAAGAGGAAGTTACAACGGGTTTTGTTGTAGGTTGTATCCCTTCATTTGCTGGATAATAATAAAGGAAGGACTGGGCAATTTCTCTGGTGGACGTAGCCCACACTAGGTGAACCACGTAAATCTGTGTCTCTCTTGTATTGTGTGTCTTCTGTGTTTTGTTTCTACATTTGTTTTATTTTATTGCTCCACGGTCCTATTTTTCTAACAGTTGGCATCAAGTCGGGCAACGTCACTTGGCAGGCTCATTTGACAGGGAGTCAAACAAGAGGTTCAGGCGATGGTTGAGGGCGTCTTGGTGATGGAGTTGGGTGGACATGTTCTATCACATTTCAAAGATCAGCTGCAGATGATCCTCTTAGAATCTATGTGGAGTGAGAAGTTATGGTGTTGAGGCGGCTACATTGGATGGTTTGTGGGCATCTAATGTTGGATGTGTTTTTGCTTCCCCCATCCAATCTGGAGGAATGTCCTCGTCAACCATACAACCACCCAATTTTGTATCGATGGTTACATGGAGTGGCACATTGAAATTTGGGGCGGTCCCCATTGTTGAGTCCTCCAACCAATCTGGAGGAATTTCTTCCTTTATCACACATCCATGCAAATCTGTTGCAGGATGGACAAGGGGGGGTGCAATAACAATTGATGTAGTCAACACAGTGGAATTCTCTTGCCATCATGGAGGAATTTCTTCCTTGATTGGAAAACTGCCTGATTCTATCATGGGGTTTGCCTTGTGAGGCATTGGCTCCAAATTGCACAAGCAATTTTGAGGGTTGATGGTAGTGTAAGAGGGGATATCACTCCAATTTTGGTCAGAATGGGGAGCTTTGACATGCTTGGTGAAAGACTTGGGAGGTGTCAAAGGGGTCGAAGAAGGGCCAAGACGATGGTGTCGGGCCACAAAAATATAGTAGGTTGTCCCACGTTTAGATTTTCCCCTTTCACACGGCATGGTGGAGACACAAAAGAAAATAATGGTGGAGTGTAGAAAATAACAAGACACTGGAGGGAAGAGAGAACTCATGGAAATGAAGTTTGAGTGAAAAAATAACTAGACACTAGAGGGGAGAAAGAATCAAAGGGTGTAGGAGTGCGGCCCTAGTGGAGAGAAAGTCCAAGCATGAAATGAAAAACAGAGTGCATATGTAGAATGAAATAACCATTGTGAGGCCTTACCTCCATAAAGCCCACTGAGATGACAGGGAAATGCACCATAAGAACTGAATTGATGTCACCTAGATGCCTCGTACTTACTCTGGTAAGACGTGGCTAGTGTTGTATGTGCACCATTAAACCTCCCTAGATGTTCAAGCGCACTATCTCCCTCCCAGAATGAATTCTAAGCATGGTGAGTTGTTGGAGAGGGTGGTTGGTGACAATATGCGTTAATTTCTCTATTACATGTGTGCTAGGTATTACGGGGTCGCCATATGTCACCCCATATATGAGATCACATGCAATAGTTATGAATGTTACAGTAAATGTTTTATGATGCACTCTGAAGTATAATGGTACTATATAACTGAATTCACTAAGTAACCAAGGAAGAACAAATATAGAATAATGTGCATAGAAAAAATAAGTAAGAATGAATAAGATGATCTCCTACCATTTCCTCACTACTGTATGAAATCGGTTCCTGCAACCCTAATAGATGCCTTGGGTGAGACTTCACTTACATACAAGTGATGCCAAAAGGGTCGATGTCTAAAGGGTTTTGTTGGTTAAGATAACTTGAACCTAGGGTCTTATAACCACGTGCCAACAAACATGCAATATGTTAACTAATGGGTTTCCATGAGAGGAAACCAACCCATCGTAGCCATTGTTTATAATTATATCTGCCCTGAGGGGTAAAAAAATAATATAGTATTTGAGTATGTCTACTATATAATAAGTCCATCAAAATAACTTTCCTACTATGAGCTAGAGAAATGAAACTGGAACAAAAATAGTATCTTGAAAGAAAACCACTACTAGACATTAGGAAAAAATTGATCATGCTGAGAAGAGGCCATTTTTCCCAGTGGCAGAGGAAGAAGGACATGCAATAGGATGGCATCCTGTGCAAACATATCCAAAACCATGTGTTGAAGAACCGTGCGAGAATACAATGCCACAAGCTAAGAAATGCATTGGTTAAGCTGCTCAATGTTGAACTTCAGATATTCCACCTTGCTACACACTTCTAAGAAGCGATGAAGGAGCTTGTATCTAGAGTAGGAATGGAGTGGAACATAATGCTCCATATGTAAATCTTCCAAGCCAATAGTAAATAAGTCAGTGGGAGAAAAAGCATTGTTAATGTCAGCTGAGTAAACTGGAGGAAAACCATGAAAAGTGGACTTTGTCAAAGGGACAGGGGAAGGCCCACAACCAACATCCATAGTCACATAATCCAATTCATCCCACTCAACTCGACAACCCCATATATATGCAACTTCTTGCATGGAAAATAGTCTCATGTATTTAGGGGTGGAGTATTCATAGACCCGTGGTCAGGAAGATTAGACAAGGCTAGTTGCTGCTCATCCTACCACGGAAATTACCACCTCTCCTAGACTCACCTCTCTCCCAAATTTTTGGTATGAAGCTAGATAGAATACCAAAAACACATTTGTGAGGGAGGAACACGTTTGTGAGGGAGGAACACCATGCTAAATTCAATATTTTGAGTGTAAGCAAGGGTCTTAGCCTGAGGGAACCAAACACCAATGATGCCACCTTACGTTGATGGAATTAGCCTTCTCATATAACAAGGAAAAAAATGTAATGTTAATGCTACCATAATTGAATTTAGGATACATTAATTACCCATTGCCTCCACAGTACCAGTGCCCATATGACATTGAGTCTTCTCACACTCTAGGAAATTGAAATTATAAATAACCCTGATCTCAAGGAGACGTGAATCTTCCTGTGAATGATCATATATAGGTTTTTACCTCCATGTGGAATAGCGACCTCTCTCCATCTATATTAATGGATCATCAAAGTGACACCCCATCCAAGGTTGAGTTTCAAACTTATTAACTTACACTCAAAAACAAAATTCCAAAACCAAAACAATATGTTGTTAAAATGTGGGTTTTAATTGTATTGAGTTGCACAACACATGTGTCATTCAATTTGAACATTTTAATATATTAATGATGTGAAATAATAATAACTAAAGAGGAATATAATCCAATACAAATATTAAGGAGTGCACACATCTAGGTTTTTCTGAGCATTGAAGCACCCTTGCATTTTCATCAATGGTGGTTGGTGGAGGAGGGGGTGCCACCCCTTCCTACCTCAACATCGTCTCAGAGAGTATCCGTACTCCATGCAATCAACCCTCAACATCTATTCAACGAAAACAATCTAATCCTCAGATGAGTGAAGGTGAAAATAAATAATGATATCCTCCTTCAGAGGGATCGCCATCCCAAAATCAAGAATCAACCAACAAATTAGAAAATCGTTGATCTAGTACCTACATCCCACAAATGGATGAGATTGAAAAGATTGAAATCCACTCGAAAAAAATCAATGAGACCATTCAACATATGAAATACCATGCCCTCATTTTCAAATTCATGGGCCTATGGCCCTCCAAAAAATCACTTCTCTAGTGGATCAAAACTTGTTGGAAATTGAAAGGAGACGTAGAACTAAAATTAGGCTCGAAGGGATTTTTATAGAAATCTTAAACAATGTGGAAGATCATGAGAGAATCTTTGAGAATGAACCATACTTTTTCAACTTTGTAGGCCTTTATCTACGATTGTGGACCAAGAAGTCCATCCTAGTCAAAGAAGATTTCTCTACCGCCCCAGTCTGGATCCGTCTTTATTCTCCACCTCAACGATATTGGGATCTAGAAATCTTGGGAGGTATTGGTAACGCATTGGGCACCTTTATCAATATCATTGAGGCCACTCAGCAAGGAAGATACACCTCCTATTCTTAGATCTACATCTATCTCAACATTTTGAAACCCTTACCATCTTCAATTTTCTTAATCCATAGAGACTCTGACTAGATACAGACAATAGAATATGAGCATATCCCATTTCATTGTAGGAAATTCCATGCCCACTGTCATATATTACATGAATTCCCATTGAATTCCTCTCAGGATCCAATAAAGAATCTGGATGCAAAGGATGAGGATGGTTTTGAGAGGGTCCTAGACAAAAGGAAAACCCTCAGAAAACCTCCAATGAAACCCAATGCAAAAGACACTAAAATCAACAACAACTTTGAAATCCTCGCATATGCTCTAGAGAAAAGTCAGGAAACAAAACAAACTAAGAAATTGTAGCAGTATCAAAATGAACATGAGAAACAACCACATGCAGATCAAAACAAAAAATAGGGAACAAAGAATGAAATGACAGGAACATGATGCCTCATTTATCAAGATAATTAGGAGATGAATCAAGTAGGAGAAGGAAAGGAGGACCCAGAGGATGGGGAATATATGGAGCTAGGTGAACTCAATATGCAAGGAATTGTGGTTGTATGTGCTCAATAAGATGGAAAATGCATCCCAGAAAAGAAAATAAAACTACTCAAATTAACCCTGCTCAAATCCAAAGACAAATCGAAAACAATTCAACAAGGTAAACATTCGACTTCTTCTTCATTAGTAATTAAAATTTTTGTTTCAAAAGAATCCCCCAAACTTGTAAAGGAAGATTGTAAAAGAGGAAGAAGGAGTAACAAGCAGTTACTACAGGAATTGGGAGAATTTCTGGTCAACTCAGGCCACATCAAGCTAATGACAAAGAAGTTCTCGACCACCCCAAACCATTCTTAATGAAAATAATATATTGGAACATAAGAGGCCTAAATGGACCACATAAACAAAGGATCCTAAAAACAAAGATTCTTAAAGAACAACCATCTATCCTCGTGATTTAGGAAACTAAATGTACAACATAATCCCTTTACAAGATAGCCTTCAAATGTTGGTCTAGATGTCAATTGATTTTTTTTATGCATATGTTTCTTCTAGAGGTATGGTAATCCTCTAGAACCCCAAAAAAATCATTCTCTCTAATTATTTCTTTACTAGATGCTCAGTCATAGCCAAATTTCAAATGATCTACTCAGATGAATTGGGAATTCTTACTAATATATATGGCTCGCAGACAACAATAGAAAAACTTTCCTTCCTCAATAGTCTGAAAAGTCTGAAAGAGATTATTGAAGACACTTACTGGATAGTAGGAAGTGACTTCAACATGATTACCTCTCTAGTGAAGAAAAAGGGAGGAATTCACTGGTTGGATACAAATTCTGAAAAATTCAAAGAGACCATCTGCAAACTCTAGTTGGTGGGATGAGAAACTGAAAATGAAATTCACACTTGGAATAACCATTGTGGTGGAGCACACCAAATCGCCTCATGCCTGGAACGATTTCTCATCTCAGATTCCTTTTTTATTCTTGGAATGGTGGTATAATTCTCCATTCTCCATTGCTAGGGATCCAATCACTGGCCTATTTGCTTAAACCTGGAAATCAAATCAACTACAAAGAACCAACCATTTTGATTTGAATATTTTTGGCTCAAGCATCCCTCTTTCCAAACATATATTACTAGGTTGCGGAAGGAAGTGGTGGTTGAGGGTGGTTCCCCAATGTATCAATTTCAACAAAGAATAAAAAATCTAAAGCGACTGATAAAAAATGGAACAAATATGAATTCATGAACATTTTCCAGGTAAAACAACCATTGGAAAGTACTATGGAAAAAATGCAACAACAAATGATTATGATGGGGTGATCAGAGGAATTAGTGGATAACCAAATAAATCTCAATTCCCATATCACTCTAAGGAACAAGCAGGAAGAAAAACTATGGCAACAAAAATATAGAGTGTAGTGGCTCCAAGTTGGGGAAAGAGACTCCAAATTATTCCATAGATCTATGCTCCAACGAAGATATCATAACATGATCACCTACATCAAATATAGTCAGGGGAAAAAACTATGTAACGTACCAGATCTATTATAATAAATGAAAACATAAATATTGCAGAGAATAACAACGGAACAACATAATAGATGAAGCCACAACACCAAAATAATGCCTTTATTGATAGGAAACATTGTTCACTTACCTCTTCGAGGGGGCAACCTCCAACAGAGAAATGCTCTATTACAATAATTCTCAAGACAAAACTTCTCATACTCTCTACTCCTATTTATACTAAATCTATCTATCCAAAAGAACAATCTAGAGGAAGACCCTTCTAGAAGCGAAAAATTCTATTAGGTCTTCTTACATTTGAATTATTCTTCCTTATTGCTAGGCCTTATTAATATTAGCATTTATTACATAGAAATATATTATTCTACCTATGTGAGGGGTTAGGGAGGTTAGGTCCCTAACATTACCTCCCCTTTAAAAACAACCTTGTCCTCAAGGCTTGAGATGAGGAAATTGTTGCAGAATGGTAGATGGCTCCCGAGTCGCATTTACTGGAGTTGTCTCTTTCCATTCGAGTAACACTTCCTTGATGGTGTGCTGACAAAGACAATGCTCATGCTGGTCCAAAACGGCTTGTGGATGAAACCATATGGAACCTTATTCATCCAAATCAAGAAGGTTTGTTTGAGTTTGGCACTTAGTTCCAATCACCTTCTTTAAGTAGGAGACATGAAAAACAGGATGGATCTTAGAATGATTAGGCAAAGCTAATTGATAGGCCACCCATCCCACATGCTTGAAAACTATATAAGGACCATAAAAGTTTGGTGTCGGTTTCTCACAATGGTCAAACTTGAGTGAATTTTTCTTATAAGGTTGCATTCAAAGAAACACCTGGTCTCCTTCAAAAAAATGACATTCAGAGCGACCTTGATTTGCTTGTTGTTTCATGTGATTCTGAGCCATGACCAAATTCTCTTTGGGGTTTTGGAGAATATATTCTTGAACTGTAAGAATTTGGTAAACCACTTGGACCTTCGAGACACCTGGCATGTATGAGAGAACATAAGGTGGATTTTGTCCATATACTTCTTCAAAAGGATTCATGCGAGTAGTTGTATTGTAATAAGTGTTGTACCACCATTTAGCTAGTGTTAGCCATTGAACTCGTGGATTTTTCCTTTCATATGAAAAACACCTCAAATATGTTTCCAAACACTTGTTGACAACTTCAGTTTGACCATCAATTTGGGGATGATAGGCTGTGCTGAGATGCAATTGGGTCCCCTGTATCTTGAACATTTATTTCCAAAAATTGTTGATGAAAGTGGGATCTCGATCAGAAACAATAGAATGAGGCATGCCATGAAGCTTGAAGACATGATCCATGAAATGTTGAGACATAATGGAGATGGTAAATGGGTGTTGAAGAGAACATAAATGAGCATACTTGGAAAGACGTTCAACGAACACCATGATAAATGACTTATTTCCTAATTTAGGTAATCCCACAATAAAATCCATAGAGATGTCCCTCCAAATAGCGGGTGGAATCGGAAGCGTTTGTAGTGTGCTAGGAGCTTTGTTGTTTCTCCCTTGTTATGTTGAAAACATCACATTCTGCCACAAATGTGTGAACATCCTATTTCATACCATCTTAGAAAAAAGAACGTTTGATCTGGTCATAGGTTTTGTCAAATCCTAAGTGCCCAGCTGTGGGTGTAGCATGAAGCTCAAAAAGCACCATGGATTTAAGTTGTGATTGTCTACTTAAACACAAATGAACTTTGTAGTGAAGCTCATCATTGTTCCAAGAGTGCCCAGGGGAGACTAGAGAATTGGCTTGCAATTGTTGGATCAGATGCAAAATTTTGGGATCTTATAGCCATTCCTGGTGAACAACTTGGAGCTAATCTAGTACAATGAAGGAGAGGGAAAAAAAGGGACCCTTCATCTTCATATTTTCTTGAAAGAGTGTCAAAAACCACATTTTCTTTGCCTTTATTGTAAATGATCTCATAATCATATCCAAAGAGCTTAGTCACCCATTTTTGTTTCTCTGGGGAGGAAGGTCATTGCTCCAAAAAATAATTGAGGCTTTTACGATATGTCTTAATTTGGAAGTGTTGAACCAATAGATAAGGGTGCCAGAGATCCACTGCATGCAGAATAGCCTACATTTCCTTTTCATAGATTGATTGGCCCAAATGTTGCTCTGACATTTGTTTTCTAGTAAAGGCCAAAGGCTGACCATCTTTCATAAGGACTGCTCCAATTCCTCTCTCTAAAGAATCACATTATAGGACAAAGGTCTTTGTGAAATCAATAAGGGCTAGTAGCGGAGTGGTGCACATAACCTCCCTCAAGGCCTAAAAGGCATGATCAACTGCAGGAGTCCAAGTGAAAGAATTATTTTTAAGGAGAGTAGTGAGAGGAACCACAATCTTTCCATAATTCCTAACAAACTTGCGATAATATCCTGTTAAACCCAAAAAACCACAAAATTTTTTGAGAGTCTTGGGATGAGGCCAATCCTGCATAGCTTCAATCTTCTTAGGATCCACCCTGAAACCTACCTTTCCAACAATATGACCCAACTACTTGACTTCCAAGGCTCCAAAAGAACATTTATATTGTTTGAGGAAAAGTTGGTGCTAAGAGATTAGATGTAGAACTTGATCCACATGAACAAGATGGGTTGTCCATGTTTTACTATAGATGAGAATATCATCAAAGGAAACTAAGACAAAATGATGAAGAAAAGGACAGAAGACATGATTCATGAGGATTTGGAAAGTGGAGGGATCATTACACAAGCCAAGGGGCATTACCAAAAAATCATAGTGGCCCTCATGAGTTAAAAATGCAGTCTTAGGAATGTCTACCTCTTTCATACATATCTGGTGGTAGCCAAAATGAAGATCAAGTTTAGTAAAGAACTGGGCACCACTCAATTCATCTAAGAGATCATCAATGACAAGAATGGGAAATTTGTCTTTGATGGTGAGTTTGTTGAGGGTGTGGAAGTCATGATACATGCGCCTAGATACTTCTTTCTTAAGTATCATGACCACAAGAGAAGAATAGGGGGCCGTACTAGGACGTATAATGCTTGCGGTGAGCAATTCTTGAACAATTTTCTCAATTTTATTTTTCTGGGAAAAGCGATGACGATAGGGACGAACATTGGGAGGAAGGATGTTGGGGACAAGGGGAATGGAATGATCATGAACAATATGGGAAGGAGGAAGTCCCCAGGGAGTGGAAAAAACAACTTGATGTTTGGAGAGGATGGATTGGAGGTCCGACAACACAGAGGGTGTCTCAGTGGTCTTAGTGGCGTGAATGGAATGTAGTTGTGCAATAATGTTGGAATGACCTTTCTTAAGGATATTTTCCATGCGATGGGAAATGATGATATCTAGGAAACCTATTGTGATGCCTTAAAATTTATACTGTTGGCCCTCCTGGTTGAATTGCATGGTTAATTCCTTAAAATTCATGAGAATGGGACCTAGATTCCTTAGCCATTTGACACCCAAAACAATGTCACAACCACCCATGTCGATAGAAAACATATAATATTTCATGTGGTACTAACCAATTTGGAGACAAAAATTTTCATAACGCCCCCCACATTTCATGGACCCGCCATTGGAAATCATGATTTTAAAATTATTGACAACACGAATATAGATTTTTTTTTTGGGAAATGCAACGATGAATAAAATTGTGGGTGCTTCCACTATCAACAAGGATGATGACCTTTCGATTATTAATGTAACCAATTATCTTGAGGGTTTGGGGAGTAGAGAATATAGTGAGAGCATTCAAGGAAATGACCGGTTCAACTTTGGGAGGGTTGGAAGGTGGAGTCATGTCAGTGGGTTCAAGTGACTCAGCCATAGGGGGAGCCTTGAAGTCGTATTCGAAAAAATCCTCGGAGATGGCCATAAAAATATTTTGTTCCTTACATTTGTGCCCAGGAAAATATTTGTCATAATAATTATAAAAAAGGCCCTTGATTTGACGTTCAGTCATTTCGGCTCTGGTCAATTTATGGATCTTTAGTGGAGTGGAAGGAGGAGTGTGAGTGACTGGTTTAGGGCGAGGAATAAAGGAGGGTTTTTTTGGTTTGAGAAGAGACAAACTGTTTTTCTTCATTAGCTCTTTTAGAAGCTTCCACCCAAATTTGAGTTTGAGCCATGAGGACATGGGAACAAATCTCATCCTTGAGGCCACTGATAAAAAATTCTCAGAGTGCATAAATCCAATCGCTCAAAAACAACTATAAAGTCTTCCACTGTGCTAGATTATTTCAACTTTGTCAAATGACCTAAATTGTGGGTGTTAGTGTCAAAGTGTTCATAAAGTTTTAAAACAAATTGTATCCAAGCCACATGCCCTTGGTAGGCATTTTATCGCCATTTCCACCATTTCCAACGTTCCAGATCTAGATGGATAAGACCATACCTTAGTTTGGCCAGCTCATTAGTAATGTCGTACAAAGAGAAATAATGTTCCATTTGAGTGACTCAGCTTGTGGGATCCGATCCATCAAATTTGTTCACCTCCACGCGAGAGAGGGACACAGGTACCGCTAAAAGTTGTGGGGACTAAAATAGGTGGATTGGGAGGATTCAGGAGCATCAGGGTTATAAGGTGTGGAAGAAGAGAAAGGACCTGGGGTGGGATTAAATAAGGCATTCAAAGTGTTCACTGTGTCCTGGCATTGCTGACAAGTGGAGATTAATTGAGTGATGGTTGTGGGAAGTGATTAAAGCAGAGAAAACCGAGAGTTGATGTTACCAATACTGGACATAATGGAAGATATATCACTACGGGTTTGTTCATGATCTTTGGCCAAGGTGGTTAGACCTTGTTCCCAATCTTGGTTACGAGTGTGGGCTATGGGGATGGGACAGAGGGAAAAATAGAACCGAACATAAATGTGTTACTGGTGATTTATACCAATATGATCAATGAAAATATAGGAAGTCAATGGGATATATTCCCAATAGGGGTGCCAGGAAGTGGTTGGGTCCACAAAAAAAAAAATTGCTGAAAAATGATAGGTATGCCTACGATCAGGGAAAAGATAGGAATCCAATGGTATAGGTCTCAAATAATGGTGCCGGTAGAATCCAGACTTGTTTTTTTACTCTTGGAGTTGTACTCTGATATGAATAATACTACATTGATGAAATGACCAAATGTTTAAAATGAAAAAAATGTGTAGGAATTTCGCAACCATAATGTAGGAGGCACAGTTTCACGACAATAGATCTTGTCTGTTCTATTTTTGTTTCCATCCCAAAGGTTAGGGTATTTAGGGTTTCTACAGATAAGGATTTTCCCTGTGCTATAGCTCTCTAATATATGTGTGGGGTCCAATAGTAGTAATCTTCCCAATATCGCAGGGCACCAACTAAGGAGGCTAGATTGTGCCCTTAGCCGTACTACTTGACTACCCAGGTACTAGAGAGTATCTTCTCGATTGTTGTTCTCAGTGGCACTATAACAGTAATTCGACCGATTGGTTTATCTACAAAGGGCTTTAGGATATCTAGGTTGATTCGTAAATAGGTGTTGTCTGATGCGCTACCACTCGAAGGGGAACCAACATGGGTTACAAGGGTGGCCAAAAATGTGTGCTTAAGTACCACTTGTAGTTACTATGTGTATGCTTCCCTGATCACATATTTATGCACTGAACGAAATATCTTTGTAGCTTTAAGACATTGGAATACATCTCTACCCTGGAAAAAAAATTAACCCACAATTTTTTGCCAAGAAAAGTTCTTTGATACCACTTGTAAGGTGCCATATCTATTATAATAGATGAAAACATAAATATTGTAGAGAAAAACAATAGAACAACATAATATATGAAGCCACAACACCAGAATAATACCTTTATTGATAGGAGACAATGTTCACTTGCCTCTTCGAGGGGGAAACCTCCAGCAGAGCAATGCTCTATTATAATAATTATCAAGAAAAAACTTATCATACCCTCTACTCATATTTATACTAAATCTATCTATCCAAAAGAACAATCTAGAGGAATATCCTTCTAGAATCATAAACTACTATTAGGTCTTCTTACATTTGGCTTATTCTTTCTTATTGCTAGGCCTTATTAATATTGGAATTTATTACATGGAAATATATTATTCTACCTATGTGAGGGGTTAGGGAGGTTAGGTACCTAACAAAATATTGAAGCATGAAGAGATAGAGATAGAGATGACTCAATACTACAACACTTTGATGGAATAAACATAACAAAATCGACAAGAGGCCATCAATAAGATCACCAGAAACATCCCAAAATTGGTCACAAAAGATCAAAATGTCACGCTAATGAGGGACATCTCTCTAGAAAAAGTTGAACAGACCATCTTCGAGGTTCCCAAAGGTAAATCCCCTGGCACATATTCTTTCACAACTGATTGTTTTCATGCATGATGGAAAACTGTTAAAGAGGACGTTCTGGATGTGGTGGAGGACTCAAGAAAGTACTCAATGTACTGCCCTCTCTCAACTCCACTTTCCTCACTTTAACATTCAAATAAAAAAAGTGGAATACCATATTAAATTCCTCCCAATATCCCTCTAAAATGTTATTTATAAAGTCATTATTAACATCATATCCAACCGCCTCAAAACGCTCCTCCCCAGTCTGATTTCCCACGAACAATCTAGTTGTGTGGAAGGGAGACAGATCCTTTATAAAGTCATCCTAGCTCATGAATTAATCCACTCTCTAAAAACCATAAATAAATATGGCATGATGATTAATCTTGACATGTACAAGGCCCCTGACAGGCTCAATTGGAAGTACATATAATGCACCCTCTCAACATTTGGATTCTCCTATCCTTGGATTTAATGGATATTTTCTTTAACCTCATCATCCTTTTTCTCTGTTCTCATCAACGGTTCTCCATCCCTCACCTTTCCCCCTTTGTGAGACATCAATAAAGGATACCCTTTATCCCCCTTCCTCTTTATCCTTATGGAAGAAGGGCTAGGACGTTCAATGAAAGCAGTTATAGCAAAAGGAAAATGGAAAGGACTAAAACTCCACGAAGAAGTTCATGCATCTACTCATCAACAATTTGTAGTTGATAGAATTCTTATGGGAATACCAACATTCCATGAAGATCAATCCATCAAGAAATTCCTATTGGACTTCATGGAATCCTAATGTACCTCCACCAACTAAGGTAAATCTCAATTTTTTTTCTTCAATACACCACCTACCATTAGAGCTCATCTAGGTAAAATTATTGGTTTCCAAAAAAGTAATCTTCCTTCTAAATATTTGGGATCGCCCCTTGTGGATAACTCATTAAGACATGCCTCCTAGGAATACCTTCTATTAAGGATGGAAACAAGTCTTAATAGTTGGTCCCTTATATCTCTCAACTTGGCGGGCCAATTGGTTTTGGTTAAATCGGTCTTGCAAGCTATGCCACTATACATGTTCTTAATCATTTCTTCCCCCAACCACATCCTGAAGGAGGTACATAACATGCACCAAACCTTCTTATGGGGAGGCAAAAAAGAACACACAAAATGGGCTTTGATCTCATGGTCCACGATCTTCCTCCCAAAACTGACAAGAGGTTTAGGATTACAAGATATAGAAGTTCTACGAAATGCCCTCGACACTAAAATATGGTGGAAGTGGCTGAATAACTCCCAAAATTTATGGGGTCTCATGTGGAAGAAAAAATATGTATCCAACAGAAATGAAAAGACCTCATACATATGAATATCTCTCCCTATGAATCCAACATATGGAACATTGCATGGAAAAATCATCTTTGATACAAGATCGCTACTTCTAAGAAATCCACCCTCTTCTTGGAAGACGCTTGGTAGAAACAACCCAAATGTATTGAAAGCAATGACCTCCATGAGACAAAAAAATCAATGAAAAATCAAAACAAAGTGCCAGTCTCACAATACTGGCTCCCGGAGAAAGAATACCACCAATGGTGAATTTGGCTACCAAAGGAGCAATGAGATGTACCCCAAGACATAAGGAACTTGGAGGGATTTTGGATGGAGCTAAAAATAAATACAAGCCACCATAATGACAGATTAATATGGTGAATCTCTCCCAA
>ML788003.1:322831-346958 GCA_009831015.1 Picea engelmannii
GTGACTTCAACATGATTACCTCTCTAGTGAAGAAAAAGGGAGGAATTCACTGGTTGGATACAAATTCTGAAAAATTCAAAGAGACCATCTGCAAACTCTAGTTGGTGGGATGAGAAACTGAAAATGAAATTCACACTTGGAATAACCATTGTGGTGGAGCACACCAAATCGCCTCATGCCTGGAACGATTTCTCATCTCAGATTCCTTTTTTATTCTTGGAATGGTGGTATAATTCTCCATTCTCCATTGCTAGGGATCCAATCACTGGCCTATTTGCTTAAACCTGGAAATCAAATCAACTACAAAGAACCAACCATTTTGATTTGAATATTTTTGGCTCAAGCATCCCTCTTTCCAAACATATATTACTAGGTTGCGGAAGGAAGTGGTGGTTGAGGGTGGTTCCCCAATGTATCAATTTCAACAAAGAATAAAAAATCTAAAGCGACTGATAAAAAATGGAACAAATATGAATTCATGAACATTTTCCAGGTAAAACAACCATTGGAAAGTACTATGGAAAAAATGCAACAACAAATGATTATGATGGGGTGATCAGAGGAATTAGTGGATAACCAAATAAATCTCAATTCCCATATCACTCTAAGGAACAAGCAGGAAGAAAAACTATGGCAACAAAAATATAGAGTGTAGTGGCTCCAAGTTGGGGAAAGAGACTCCAAATTATTCCATAGATCTATGCTCCAACGAAGATATCATAACATGATCACCTACATCAAATATAGTCAGGGGAAAAAACTATGTAACGTACCAGATCTATTATAATAAATGAAAACATAAATATTGCAGAGAATAACAACGGAACAACATAATAGATGAAGCCACAACACCAAAATAATGCCTTTATTGATAGGAAACATTGTTCACTTACCTCTTCGAGGGGGCAACCTCCAACAGAGAAATGCTCTATTACAATAATTCTCAAGACAAAACTTCTCATACTCTCTACTCCTATTTATACTAAATCTATCTATCCAAAAGAACAATCTAGAGGAAGACCCTTCTAGAAGCGAAAAATTCTATTAGGTCTTCTTACATTTGAATTATTCTTCCTTATTGCTAGGCCTTATTAATATTAGCATTTATTACATAGAAATATATTATTCTACCTATGTGAGGGGTTAGGGAGGTTAGGTCCCTAACATTACCTCCCCTTTAAAAACAACCTTGTCCTCAAGGCTTGAGATGAGGAAATTGTTGCAGAATGGTAGATGGCTCCCGAGTCGCATTTACTGGAGTTGTCTCTTTCCATTCGAGTAACACTTCCTTGATGGTGTGCTGACAAAGACAATGCTCATGCTGGTCCAAAACGGCTTGTGGATGAAACCATATGGAACCTTATTCATCCAAATCAAGAAGGTTTGTTTGAGTTTGGCACTTAGTTCCAATCACCTTCTTTAAGTAGGAGACATGAAAAACAGGATGGATCTTAGAATGATTAGGCAAAGCTAATTGATAGGCCACCCATCCCACATGCTTGAAAACTATATAAGGACCATAAAAGTTTGGTGTCGGTTTCTCACAATGGTCAAACTTGAGTGAATTTTTCTTATAAGGTTGCATTCAAAGAAACACCTGGTCTCCTTCAAAAAAATGACATTCAGAGCGACCTTGATTTGCTTGTTGTTTCATGTGATTCTGAGCCATGACCAAATTCTCTTTGGGGTTTTGGAGAATATATTCTTGAACTGTAAGAATTTGGTAAACCACTTGGACCTTCGAGACACCTGGCATGTATGAGAGAACATAAGGTGGATTTTGTCCATATACTTCTTCAAAAGGATTCATGCGAGTAGTTGTATTGTAATAAGTGTTGTACCACCATTTAGCTAGTGTTAGCCATTGAACTCGTGGATTTTTCCTTTCATATGAAAAACACCTCAAATATGTTTCCAAACACTTGTTGACAACTTCAGTTTGACCATCAATTTGGGGATGATAGGCTGTGCTGAGATGCAATTGGGTCCCCTGTATCTTGAACATTTATTTCCAAAAATTGTTGATGAAAGTGGGATCTCGATCAGAAACAATAGAATGAGGCATGCCATGAAGCTTGAAGACATGATCCATGAAATGTTGAGACATAATGGAGATGGTAAATGGGTGTTGAAGAGAACATAAATGAGCATACTTGGAAAGACGTTCAACGAACACCATGATAAATGACTTATTTCCTAATTTAGGTAATCCCACAATAAAATCCATAGAGATGTCCCTCCAAATAGCGGGTGGAATCGGAAGCGTTTGTAGTGTGCTAGGAGCTTTGTTGTTTCTCCCTTGTTATGTTGAAAACATCACATTCTGCCACAAATGTGTGAACATCCTATTTCATACCATCTTAGAAAAAAGAACGTTTGATCTGGTCATAGGTTTTGTCAAATCCTAAGTGCCCAGCTGTGGGTGTAGCATGAAGCTCAAAAAGCACCATGGATTTAAGTTGTGATTGTCTACTTAAACACAAATGAACTTTGTAGTGAAGCTCATCATTGTTCCAAGAGTGCCCAGGGGAGACTAGAGAATTGGCTTGCAATTGTTGGATCAGATGCAAAATTTTGGGATCTTATAGCCATTCCTGGTGAACAACTTGGAGCTAATCTAGTACAATGAAGGAGAGGGAAAAAAAGGGACCCTTCATCTTCATATTTTCTTGAAAGAGTGTCAAAAACCACATTTTCTTTGCCTTTATTGTAAATGATCTCATAATCATATCCAAAGAGCTTAGTCACCCATTTTTGTTTCTCTGGGGAGGAAGGTCATTGCTCCAAAAAATAATTGAGGCTTTTACGATATGTCTTAATTTGGAAGTGTTGAACCAATAGATAAGGGTGCCAGAGATCCACTGCATGCAGAATAGCCTACATTTCCTTTTCATAGATTGATTGGCCCAAATGTTGCTCTGACATTTGTTTTCTAGTAAAGGCCAAAGGCTGACCATCTTTCATAAGGACTGCTCCAATTCCTCTCTCTAAAGAATCACATTATAGGACAAAGGTCTTTGTGAAATCAATAAGGGCTAGTAGCGGAGTGGTGCACATAACCTCCCTCAAGGCCTAAAAGGCATGATCAACTGCAGGAGTCCAAGTGAAAGAATTATTTTTAAGGAGAGTAGTGAGAGGAACCACAATCTTTCCATAATTCCTAACAAACTTGCGATAATATCCTGTTAAACCCAAAAAACCACAAAATTTTTTGAGAGTCTTGGGATGAGGCCAATCCTGCATAGCTTCAATCTTCTTAGGATCCACCCTGAAACCTACCTTTCCAACAATATGACCCAACTACTTGACTTCCAAGGCTCCAAAAGAACATTTATATTGTTTGAGGAAAAGTTGGTGCTAAGAGATTAGATGTAGAACTTGATCCACATGAACAAGATGGGTTGTCCATGTTTTACTATAGATGAGAATATCATCAAAGGAAACTAAGACAAAATGATGAAGAAAAGGACAGAAGACATGATTCATGAGGATTTGGAAAGTGGAGGGATCATTACACAAGCCAAGGGGCATTACCAAAAAATCATAGTGGCCCTCATGAGTTAAAAATGCAGTCTTAGGAATGTCTACCTCTTTCATACATATCTGGTGGTAGCCAAAATGAAGATCAAGTTTAGTAAAGAACTGGGCACCACTCAATTCATCTAAGAGATCATCAATGACAAGAATGGGAAATTTGTCTTTGATGGTGAGTTTGTTGAGGGTGTGGAAGTCATGATACATGCGCCTAGATACTTCTTTCTTAAGTATCATGACCACAAGAGAAGAATAGGGGGCCGTACTAGGACGTATAATGCTTGCGGTGAGCAATTCTTGAACAATTTTCTCAATTTTATTTTTCTGGGAAAAGCGATGACGATAGGGACGAACATTGGGAGGAAGGATGTTGGGGACAAGGGGAATGGAATGATCATGAACAATATGGGAAGGAGGAAGTCCCCAGGGAGTGGAAAAAACAACTTGATGTTTGGAGAGGATGGATTGGAGGTCCGACAACACAGAGGGTGTCTCAGTGGTCTTAGTGGCGTGAATGGAATGTAGTTGTGCAATAATGTTGGAATGACCTTTCTTAAGGATATTTTCCATGCGATGGGAAATGATGATATCTAGGAAACCTATTGTGATGCCTTAAAATTTATACTGTTGGCCCTCCTGGTTGAATTGCATGGTTAATTCCTTAAAATTCATGAGAATGGGACCTAGATTCCTTAGCCATTTGACACCCAAAACAATGTCACAACCACCCATGTCGATAGAAAACATATAATATTTCATGTGGTACTAACCAATTTGGAGACAAAAATTTTCATAACGCCCCCCACATTTCATGGACCCGCCATTGGAAATCATGATTTTAAAATTATTGACAACACGAATATAGATTTTTTTTTTGGGAAATGCAACGATGAATAAAATTGTGGGTGCTTCCACTATCAACAAGGATGATGACCTTTCGATTATTAATGTAACCAATTATCTTGAGGGTTTGGGGAGTAGAGAATATAGTGAGAGCATTCAAGGAAATGACCGGTTCAACTTTGGGAGGGTTGGAAGGTGGAGTCATGTCAGTGGGTTCAAGTGACTCAGCCATAGGGGGAGCCTTGAAGTCGTATTCGAAAAAATCCTCGGAGATGGCCATAAAAATATTTTGTTCCTTACATTTGTGCCCAGGAAAATATTTGTCATAATAATTATAAAAAAGGCCCTTGATTTGACGTTCAGTCATTTCGGCTCTGGTCAATTTATGGATCTTTAGTGGAGTGGAAGGAGGAGTGTGAGTGACTGGTTTAGGGCGAGGAATAAAGGAGGGTTTTTTTGGTTTGAGAAGAGACAAACTGTTTTTCTTCATTAGCTCTTTTAGAAGCTTCCACCCAAATTTGAGTTTGAGCCATGAGGACATGGGAACAAATCTCATCCTTGAGGCCACTGATAAAAAATTCTCAGAGTGCATAAATCCAATCGCTCAAAAACAACTATAAAGTCTTCCACTGTGCTAGATTATTTCAACTTTGTCAAATGACCTAAATTGTGGGTGTTAGTGTCAAAGTGTTCATAAAGTTTTAAAACAAATTGTATCCAAGCCACATGCCCTTGGTAGGCATTTTATCGCCATTTCCACCATTTCCAACGTTCCAGATCTAGATGGATAAGACCATACCTTAGTTTGGCCAGCTCATTAGTAATGTCGTACAAAGAGAAATAATGTTCCATTTGAGTGACTCAGCTTGTGGGATCCGATCCATCAAATTTGTTCACCTCCACGCGAGAGAGGGACACAGGTACCGCTAAAAGTTGTGGGGACTAAAATAGGTGGATTGGGAGGATTCAGGAGCATCAGGGTTATAAGGTGTGGAAGAAGAGAAAGGACCTGGGGTGGGATTAAATAAGGCATTCAAAGTGTTCACTGTGTCCTGGCATTGCTGACAAGTGGAGATTAATTGAGTGATGGTTGTGGGAAGTGATTAAAGCAGAGAAAACCGAGAGTTGATGTTACCAATACTGGACATAATGGAAGATATATCACTACGGGTTTGTTCATGATCTTTGGCCAAGGTGGTTAGACCTTGTTCCCAATCTTGGTTACGAGTGTGGGCTATGGGGATGGGACAGAGGGAAAAATAGAACCGAACATAAATGTGTTACTGGTGATTTATACCAATATGATCAATGAAAATATAGGAAGTCAATGGGATATATTCCCAATAGGGGTGCCAGGAAGTGGTTGGGTCCACAAAAAAAAAAATTGCTGAAAAATGATAGGTATGCCTACGATCAGGGAAAAGATAGGAATCCAATGGTATAGGTCTCAAATAATGGTGCCGGTAGAATCCAGACTTGTTTTTTTACTCTTGGAGTTGTACTCTGATATGAATAATACTACATTGATGAAATGACCAAATGTTTAAAATGAAAAAAATGTGTAGGAATTTCGCAACCATAATGTAGGAGGCACAGTTTCACGACAATAGATCTTGTCTGTTCTATTTTTGTTTCCATCCCAAAGGTTAGGGTATTTAGGGTTTCTACAGATAAGGATTTTCCCTGTGCTATAGCTCTCTAATATATGTGTGGGGTCCAATAGTAGTAATCTTCCCAATATCGCAGGGCACCAACTAAGGAGGCTAGATTGTGCCCTTAGCCGTACTACTTGACTACCCAGGTACTAGAGAGTATCTTCTCGATTGTTGTTCTCAGTGGCACTATAACAGTAATTCGACCGATTGGTTTATCTACAAAGGGCTTTAGGATATCTAGGTTGATTCGTAAATAGGTGTTGTCTGATGCGCTACCACTCGAAGGGGAACCAACATGGGTTACAAGGGTGGCCAAAAATGTGTGCTTAAGTACCACTTGTAGTTACTATGTGTATGCTTCCCTGATCACATATTTATGCACTGAACGAAATATCTTTGTAGCTTTAAGACATTGGAATACATCTCTACCCTGGAAAAAAAATTAACCCACAATTTTTTGCCAAGAAAAGTTCTTTGATACCACTTGTAAGGTGCCATATCTATTATAATAGATGAAAACATAAATATTGTAGAGAAAAACAATAGAACAACATAATATATGAAGCCACAACACCAGAATAATACCTTTATTGATAGGAGACAATGTTCACTTGCCTCTTCGAGGGGGAAACCTCCAGCAGAGCAATGCTCTATTATAATAATTATCAAGAAAAAACTTATCATACCCTCTACTCATATTTATACTAAATCTATCTATCCAAAAGAACAATCTAGAGGAATATCCTTCTAGAATCATAAACTACTATTAGGTCTTCTTACATTTGGCTTATTCTTTCTTATTGCTAGGCCTTATTAATATTGGAATTTATTACATGGAAATATATTATTCTACCTATGTGAGGGGTTAGGGAGGTTAGGTACCTAACAAAATATTGAAGCATGAAGAGATAGAGATAGAGATGACTCAATACTACAACACTTTGATGGAATAAACATAACAAAATCGACAAGAGGCCATCAATAAGATCACCAGAAACATCCCAAAATTGGTCACAAAAGATCAAAATGTCACGCTAATGAGGGACATCTCTCTAGAAAAAGTTGAACAGACCATCTTCGAGGTTCCCAAAGGTAAATCCCCTGGCACATATTCTTTCACAACTGATTGTTTTCATGCATGATGGAAAACTGTTAAAGAGGACGTTCTGGATGTGGTGGAGGACTCAAGAAAGTACTCAATGTACTGCCCTCTCTCAACTCCACTTTCCTCACTTTAACATTCAAATAAAAAAAGTGGAATACCATATTAAATTCCTCCCAATATCCCTCTAAAATGTTATTTATAAAGTCATTATTAACATCATATCCAACCGCCTCAAAACGCTCCTCCCCAGTCTGATTTCCCACGAACAATCTAGTTGTGTGGAAGGGAGACAGATCCTTTATAAAGTCATCCTAGCTCATGAATTAATCCACTCTCTAAAAACCATAAATAAATATGGCATGATGATTAATCTTGACATGTACAAGGCCCCTGACAGGCTCAATTGGAAGTACATATAATGCACCCTCTCAACATTTGGATTCTCCTATCCTTGGATTTAATGGATATTTTCTTTAACCTCATCATCCTTTTTCTCTGTTCTCATCAACGGTTCTCCATCCCTCACCTTTCCCCCTTTGTGAGACATCAATAAAGGATACCCTTTATCCCCCTTCCTCTTTATCCTTATGGAAGAAGGGCTAGGACGTTCAATGAAAGCAGTTATAGCAAAAGGAAAATGGAAAGGACTAAAACTCCACGAAGAAGTTCATGCATCTACTCATCAACAATTTGTAGTTGATAGAATTCTTATGGGAATACCAACATTCCATGAAGATCAATCCATCAAGAAATTCCTATTGGACTTCATGGAATCCTAATGTACCTCCACCAACTAAGGTAAATCTCAATTTTTTTTCTTCAATACACCACCTACCATTAGAGCTCATCTAGGTAAAATTATTGGTTTCCAAAAAAGTAATCTTCCTTCTAAATATTTGGGATCGCCCCTTGTGGATAACTCATTAAGACATGCCTCCTAGGAATACCTTCTATTAAGGATGGAAACAAGTCTTAATAGTTGGTCCCTTATATCTCTCAACTTGGCGGGCCAATTGGTTTTGGTTAAATCGGTCTTGCAAGCTATGCCACTATACATGTTCTTAATCATTTCTTCCCCCAACCACATCCTGAAGGAGGTACATAACATGCACCAAACCTTCTTATGGGGAGGCAAAAAAGAACACACAAAATGGGCTTTGATCTCATGGTCCACGATCTTCCTCCCAAAACTGACAAGAGGTTTAGGATTACAAGATATAGAAGTTCTACGAAATGCCCTCGACACTAAAATATGGTGGAAGTGGCTGAATAACTCCCAAAATTTATGGGGTCTCATGTGGAAGAAAAAATATGTATCCAACAGAAATGAAAAGACCTCATACATATGAATATCTCTCCCTATGAATCCAACATATGGAACATTGCATGGAAAAATCATCTTTGATACAAGATCGCTACTTCTAAGAAATCCACCCTCTTCTTGGAAGACGCTTGGTAGAAACAACCCAAATGTATTGAAAGCAATGACCTCCATGAGACAAAAAAATCAATGAAAAATCAAAACAAAGTGCCAGTCTCACAATACTGGCTCCCGGAGAAAGAATACCACCAATGGTGAATTTGGCTACCAAAGGAGCAATGAGATGTACCCCAAGACATAAGGAACTTGGAGGGATTTTGGATGGAGCTAAAAATAAATACAAGCCACCATAATGACAGATTAATATGGTGAATCTCTCCCAACGACAGCTTACAGTCAAAGAAGCGTATAACATTGCCATAGAACTCAAGAATAAACCACATCAAGATATTTGGGAAAAAATATGGAGGAAATTATTATGGCCCAAGGTATCATCTTTCCTCTGTCTATCGGCGCACAAAAAGACACTAACATGGGAGAAAATTTTAAAATGTGGCTTCTTAGGGACTTCAATCTACCTCCTCTATATGTCCTAGGCAGAAACTCAAGAACACCTCTTCAACTTGTGCCCCTTTGTGACCGCGCTCTGGGATGAAGGCACTCTTATTTTCCGATGGTCTAGTCAAAATAGACAAAGAATTCAAGAAACTATTGAAAAATGGACTTATATAATCACAAAAAACCCCATCGTTGATAGAGCATGGAAGCTTCTCCTTGTATTTACCTTTTGGGAAACCTGGAAGGAGTGCAACAGGTGAACCTTCAAAAATAAATTCAAGGAACCCAACAAAATTTGGGCACAAATAACTCACTCAATCCAAGATACTATATTAGTTCAACCCTGGTTAGAAAAACATTGGAGCGACAATCCCCACAAATAGAGCATCATGGAGGCCCTAGATATTGATCCCATCAAAGTCCACCACCTCCAACGAATTGCAACACCTCTTTACAATCCTCCAATAAAATAGTCTCATCCCCTCTTGGCTCCATCAAAATAAACTCTTATGGAGCCTCATAAGGGAACCCGGGGATCGTGGGCTATGGAGGAGTGTTTAGAGACAACATGTGTAACATCATTCAAATATTTGTGGAGAATATGGGTTTTGATAGTAATAATGCAACAGAACTCTCGGACCTTGAGGAAGGTCTCTGCATTGCCTACAGGGAAAGCTTCACAAAATTGGTAGCAGAAGGAGATTCACAATTTTTCACTAGGATGCTCACCCGAATGCAATTGGGATCACCAATAAGAAAAAATACTCACAGCTGGCATATTGAAGAAACTCTAGATAGATTCAAAATCCTTCTCTAATATTCTAACTCTCATTCCCTCCCATGTTCATCATTCAACAAACAAGGTGGCAGAAAAACTAGCAAATGAGGGAATCCTAAGCAGCCTTGATAACATTGATAAATCATGGGACCCCTCTCAGTCATACCCCCTCACGAAAAATTGCTCTGATCTTGCATCATAAGAGTCGACCCTTGGATGGGGTGTTAGGGACGGAAGGGAATGGGATTCCATGCCAAATAACGATGTGTCCAGCCAACAATGGAGGAAGAGGATGGACGACGATAACACATTCATGGTTGTGTGCGAGGAGGAAAACACCCAAAATAAGGCATTTAATGAATCTCTTAATGATGGTTAATTGGGGTTATGTCAATTTTATGGCAAGACCGACATTGGCTTTGATCACTAACGCTCCATATGATAGCAATATGTGATGGTTTTCGTATTGTACATGAATATGAGAGAAATGGACGAAGGAAGGTTATAGTTGCATTATGTTAAGAAAGGTTCTTGAAAAAAATATGAGCAAGAGTCTTCTAGAGGTAGATATGCACCAAACCCTTCAATAGTTTGAGGTGTTATTGCTCATCCAGACAATCAACGACATCAACTCCAACAATGATTTTTCATTCATGGTGCTAACCCAAGGTTAACATAGGGGTTATTGATGAGGAAGTGACACACAAACATATCCTCCTAGCTTGAGAAACTAAACCCATGAGTCCTCCAGGACCAAAATTCAAAGGGGATCTCAGGAAGCGACGATGAATTTCAAGCTGGTCACCCCACCTCATACTCACGAGCATTTGGAGAAAAATAATTTTAACACATGACTAGGAAGTTGATGAAGACATCACCATCTGGGTTCCAAATCTGGGGAGCTCAAGATATCACAACACCAAATATTGGAGGACCATTGACTTATATTGGAACCTCAAAATTATCTTGGGAAAAATGTTGCAAGGCAAGGTGGAAACACAAGACAAAATTCTCCTCTAGCTAGATGAGGTTCACTTTATTATTAAAGAAGTCTGACAAGGCTCCCTCCTCCTAGTAGTGTACCTGTGAAGCCAACATTGAGTGTGACTCAACAAGAGGCTCTCGAGCCACCTCTGGAGCATGATGAAGTCTCTCAGGACTCACCTACAATATTTCCCAAATTTTCCTTTTTTTATTTTATACATGATGATGAACAATAGTAAATACTTCATAGGATCTAGTATATTTAAGCTTTCATGGTGGATAGAATATGTAACCAGTAGGGTCATAATAAAAAACCTCTCTTAGACTAGATGGACCGTGGACTCATACCATTGTTGTTGGTCTGGTTTCCCCAATGATATTCCCCAATGATATGACAACAAAAAATTGTTTTTGTATGATTACTATCCTTTTTTCTTAATAAAAATTGACTAGTTTACTCACAAAAAAAAATAATAATGAAACATGACTCTTTCAATATAGAAAATGAAAAGACCATAATTACACTAAGCATTATTGGTTGTGTCATAATTACCACTACAATGTGTCCCAAATTTGTTAGTTTTCAAGGTGTGATTCTTGGTTGTAGTGAGTGCTAATTACTGCATAAGCAATCAACACGTATCATTCAAAAGTTGAAGTTTTACTTTTAATTTGAACATTTTTATCTATTAATAACTTGAAATAAAAATAGATGCAAAAAAATCTTACAACATAAAAAGTGAAAATACCATATACTATATTCAACATTTCTACTCATGTTATTAATTTAAAATTAATAATAATTTTTATAAACAAAACTTAATAGTAGTAAAAATATCTAATAGTCATTTTGCATTTTAATTAGTAAGAATAAACATCAAATTTCAATACATGAATTGGATTGCCTCTCTATAATTCTTATCATTGTCACTGCACTACTTCTTTGTCACTCTTCTCATTTATTAAAATATTTCATCTATTTTTGTATAGTTGGAGATCCTAACCCCTTATGGCACAACTTATTGCATATAATGATCTAACATCCTCCTCCATCCACATGAAACGTCTCCCATAGCGAGATCAAATATTAGGTTCATCATTAACAGGGACCATTAACCGTGCATTCTAGATACCATGACACAATTATGGGATGGACATTACATTTCTACTTAATATTTTAATAGAATTAAATTATGTAAGAATTGAAGCATCATACTTGTTACTTTTCCTATCCACAATGACAAACTTATTGAACACAAACGTCATCCTTAACTCGATTGTAGATTCGATTTATGAGAGGGCCCAACCATAAATTCAATGGTTGAATTTGTTTATAGGCCCTCCGATGACTCAAATCTATAGTTATTGGTCAACCCCTTTGATGACCTGAATCTATAATAATTTTAATCTTAGGTCAATAGAAGTGGGGTTTGAGCCTACACTACCTATGGAGACAACATGCATTGTTAGTTACACAACATTGGATTTAAGTTGTATAGCATAAGATACCATAAGTCACCATCTCTTGGGTTTGCGGCTCGATTGAAAGGATGAGAGCTACAATGCATAATACGATATAAAGTGAAATCATGTTACATATTAATATATAATTGGCGTAGATCCATCTTATCTCTATATCTATCATCCATATATATATATAGTTATTGAAATATTTTACTTAAGGTGGACATTGAATTTTGTTTAAATTCCATATGTCAATTCCATATTAAGCACTAAAGGAATTACATATCTCCATCATATTGGGTGGACGTTGAAACATTTGATTTTAATTCTATGTGTCAACTCTGTGTTAAACAATGAAGGAATTACACATCTCCCTCATACTAGACTGTAGAAATCACCTCTCGACACAATAAGGTGAATGGTAAAAACTTTTGTTTGATAAGAAACTCATTTCAAAGACTCCACAACTAAAAAAAAAAACTTGTATACATTATGTGGCATTGCAAATCTTGTTAGAAGAATTTTTTTTTTATAAGTACTTGCATATCTATTGTCATAACATTCTTATTAGTTTTATAACAAGAGAATATGCTAGGAATCTATAAGATGATATGCTAGGATGTGATTTGACAATGCACACAGAGGAAATATCCGATAAAAACATTTTTGGATTTGACAGTGTTACAATATTCAAGAATATTGAGAGTGAGGGTGAATTAGTATAGAGTTATTTAAAAAAAATTAACCTTCAAGCACTACATAAACATTAACCATTAATCATTTCATTCATCATCACATAAAATCATACACATTGCACACATATTTTTACGTGGAAACCTAACTGGGAGAAAGCCACAAAAACTTTTCCTAAGTAGTTTCAAGATTTTAAAAGCACCAACTTGAAGGAAACACCCACTCCCTAAGTTTTATAGCACCTACTAGAAGGAGACACCAATCCCATTGGAATATTTTAAATGCTGATACAGGATCAAATCAACCTCCAAATACAATCCTAAAATCCCTTCTTAAATGTGCATACAAAACTGCTCAGAATTGTACCTCAAATTTGCAAATTTGTTAGATTCGCCACTAGATCAATTTTATGTTTCTAATTATGAAACTTAGAACTTAGATATTAGGATATGTTCTCCTTCTAATTCAACAAGTGGAATTCAATTTGGACCTACCAATTTTAAAATATAACCATTTTATCTCGAACACATGTTTGGGACTAGTTTCTGAATTAGTTAGAAACCCTAACTTCCAACAAGTATAATTATGTCCCTGTAATGAATCGGGATATTAAAACTTGTACCCAATATTCTTTGATATCTTCTATGATATTTCTCTAAGTTTTTCTCCTTGAATCGTCCTGGAAAAAAATTATAACGAAAATATAAAGATGACTCGTTTTGAAGAAGAAAACCCTAGTTTTAAAAACCTCAACTTCCATTGAGTATAACTCCAAACCTATAATGAGTCAAGACTTGAAATTAATACCCAATATTCTTCACTATCTCTTCTTAAACACCTCCAAGTTTCACCATCTAAATCTTTCTAGATTTTTTTTTTTATCGAAAATGTCAAAATGGCCTTGAAAACCCTAGAACAAATTGTCACAAGACTTCATCTTCCCTTGGAATTTTGCCCTTCTTCACTTCATATTCCCTTGGAAATTCGATCCTCTAGGCTGAAATTCACTCCTCTTCCTTGGCTAGGCCGAATTGGTGTTGTGAAAATGACAACGTAGGCTCCTCTTGTTTATATGAGTCTTCTCCATATGAGGGGGTGTGACCAAGGGTCACACCTCTTCCTTAAGGATGACCAACCTTAGGGGTTTCTTTACTTTACTTTAGGGGATTCTTCTCTTGGATTTAGGGGATTCTTCACTTGGATTTAGGGTATTCTTCACTTGGATTATTCAAGGCTATATTTGTTCACAAATCAAAGTGGGCATGTGGAAACAACACATGTCATCTCATCTCGTGAGGGCCATGCTTAAAAGCTATGCCATAAGGGGACCAATTTGGAGTTATATACACTTATGTCAAGGCTCCTTCAAATATCTTCAAGGCTTCTTCAATTGGACACATTATCATCACTTTTAGGGGCTTCTGGGCTTTTCTTTAGGGCTTGTTCTAATAGTGACATCAATGAAAACCAATTTTCCAACAATCTCTCCCTTTGGCATTGATGGAAACTTAGTAAAACAATTGTGCTCCCCTTGTCTTTGTTCTCTGATCCCAATGACTATGTTGTCCTCTTGTATTCATGCCAACTCCCCCTATCTTCATGCTTCTGGTTTTATTGTTTTTCTCCCCCCCTTGACATCAATGGAAAAGGGTAACTCCCCCTGACAATATTCCCCTTTTTTTTCTTGCAAAAGATTATGGAAATCATTTTGGAGAATAAATTACTCCATATTTTTGTCAAATATACTCAAAGGTATCCCTAGGAAGAGGCTTTGTGAAGATGTCCACAATCTATTCTTTTTCCCCAATGTACTCCAACTTGATATTATTTTCTATGACTTGTTACCGCAAAAAGTGGAACTTAATAGGAATATGTTTGGTCTTGGAATGCATCACTGGATTCTTGGAGATGCTTATAGCATTGGTGTTTTCACAGAGTATTGGAATAGGATCATTATATCTCACTTGTATGTCTTGCAGGTTTTTCTTCATCCAGAGAATATGAGTTCAACATGTTGTTGTTGTGATATAATATGCTTCTATTGTGGATAAGGATATTGAATATTACTTCTTTCTCAATCGGGACACTAATCTCAATCGGGACACTAATCCATCACCTAAGTAGAAATATGCTCCACTTGTACTTATTTTGTCATCAATAATTCCCGCCCAATATCTGCATCCATGTAGGTGACCATAGTTAACACATTTCCTTTTGGATACCATATCCCAAAATCTGTTATTCCTTTAATATATTTGAATATCCTTTTCACTACTAGAACATGGGTTTCCTTTGGCGCCTCTTGAAATATTGTGACCTGTCCAACTGCTTGCATTACATTTGGTCTTGAAGTTGTTGCATAGAGTAGACTACCAATCATTGATCTATAGAGTCTTTGATATACTTCTTTAGATTCATCATCTTTTATCAACTTGCAACTCGTAACCATAAGAGTACTCACAGGTTTAAAGTATTCCATTTTGAACTTTAACATTTCCTTGATGTACTTGGTTTTGGAAATGAAAATTCCTTCATCTAACTAATATATATGGAATCCCAAGAAAAAATTCAACTCCCCAAGTAGGGACATTTCAAATTCATTATGCATATCCTTGTGAAAATTTTGACTCAATCTATCATCATCACTTCCAAAGATGATTACTTCAACATACACTTCAATAATAATCATACTGCATTGATCCACTTGTATGCGGAGGTTACTATTTTCATTTCCCCTTCCAAATCCTTGTTGTTGTAAGTACCTTTCCAATTTTGAGTGCCAAAATATCAGATCTTTCTTAAGTCCATAAAGATATTTCTTCAATCTACAAACATAGTCTTCCTTTTATCATAGTAGAAACCCTTTTGGTTGTTCTATGTAGATGTCTTCTTCTAATTCTCCATTTAGAAAAACTAATTTTATGTCCATCTGATACACTTTGATCCTTTTGGAGCATGCATAAGACAAAAACATTTTGATTTCTTCCATTCTGGCCATGGAAGGAAAGGTTTCTTCAAAATCTATTCCTTTAACTTGAGCATATCCTTTGCATACTAGTCTTGCTTTGTTTCTAGTTAACTATCCATCTTCGTTTAACTTGTTTCTGAAGACCCATTTTGTCCCAATCACATTTTTGTCCTTTGGTATTGGAAATAGTTCCCATGTATCATTCTTCTCTATTTGATTTATTTCTTCTTCCATAGCATTGATCCAATATTCATCATTTATGGCTTCCTCAAAGTTGGTTCAACTATGGACAGTAATGAAAAAATTCCTTGTTTTTGTGTCTGTGGTTGCATTCTTCTTCTGGTTTCTACTTTGACACCTCTATCTCTGATGGTTTGTTCTAGTGGACGATTCTTCTGAACCCAGTGGTTAGGTGTCCTAGAAAGAATCTGGTAATTTTATTGATTGTTTTCTTCTTGTTCTATTTATGGATGCTCTCTTCCTCTTCCCATTCTTCTTGATTTAGTTCTTCACTTTCTTGTTATTCAAAGATGTTTTAATTTCTTCTTTCCTTCTTGGTATTTAGAAAGTCTATTTCATCAAATTTTACATTGATTCTTTCCACTATCGTGTTGAGCCTTATATTTTAGCACTTATCTTCTTTTCTTTTGCATGATTACCTAACAAATATTCCTTTGTCCACCCGAGAGTCAAATTTTGCAATATTCTTGTCTTCCCTTTTTATGTAGCACTTGCTCTCAAACAATCTAAAGTGCTTGACATTGGTCGGCCTTTCTTTCCATAACTCATATGGATTCTTATCATTATTACTTCAAATAAATCCTATGTTCAAGATATGAACGATTGTATGCACTTCTTGTCCACAAAATATATCACTTAGCTTGGAGTCATTCAACATGGTTATGGCCATTTCTTGTACAGTTATGTTTTTCCTTTCAACAACTCCATTTTGTCGACGTGTTCTAGATATTGAGAATTGTCCTTTTATTCCCCCTTCTTCATAGAAATCCATGAATTCATTTGAAGTAAACTCACCTCCATTATCTGATCTTAAGAATTTTATTTTCGAATCAGTTTCATTTCAACCAATTTCTTGAATACCCCAAAACATTCACAAGATTCTAACTTTTTATTGTGGAAGCAAACCCATGTCATTCTGGTGTAGTCATCAATGAGTAGCATGAATTATTTTTCACCATCCAATCCTTTTGTTCTTGTGGGCCCACATAAATCAGTGTGTACAATCTCCAATTTTTTTGTCATAGAGTATTCCTTTGTCTTAAATTCATATTTTGTTTGTTTTCTATGATGACAGGCTTGCACATAGTATTCGTTGGATTTGTAATCTCTGACATTTCTCTTACAACTTGCTTCTTTCTGATCTTGATAATATTATCAAAGTGTATATGGCCCATTCTCATATTGCAAATCCAACTTTTGTCTTCTTTTCCCAATCAACATATTTCTTCTTTGATCTCATTCAAGATATATATGTTGTTTGGATTCCTTGTCGTTGTTTCCAATAGTTTTCCTTATCCTTATTTCCTTACTTTACATTATTTTGAATTACATATAAGTGTGTGTCCTTGATCACATGTTTATCTCACACTTAACAAATTATGCTTCATATTTTCAACAAGTAGGACATTTTCTGTCACAACAGCTTTGTTTCCAAGACCGACTGTGCATTTTCCTATAGTTTTGGCTGAGTTATCATTGCCAAACATGACATACCCCTATTTTTTTTTTATTTAGTGTTACAAATATATTTTTGTCTCCAGTAATATGCTTAGAGCACTATGCCATCTCACCCGAGATAATATTAATGGGTGGATACAGTACTCATGTGTTTGCAGCCTAGGATTGAGTGGAGAATCTGAGAACTGTACGCTAAGAGTTCTATTATAACTTATTAACACAATATATTGTCATTACGATTACGTAGGAAATATAATAACTCATTCATTTATCATATCAATAACTATTGAAGACAATAAAGAAACACATGTATTCAATCACATAACATAGGTTTTACCTTGTTTCACCCCCTCCTGGGCGACGCCATAAAGATCTGTCTCTTAGCTCTTTTATTATAGTAGTTCTTGCACTGCAATGCCACGTGCTTTACAAATCTTCTCAGTTTGGTTGAGATCTATTATGAGGTAGACTAGATCACACCAGGCTCCTCAGCCTGTGACCTAACCCTCAATATCTACCCTCCTCGGTCCTCTCTAGCTCCGTAGCTTACAAAATTAGGTGATACAACAAAATATTACATAACATCTGTTTCTTTGTATTCGTCTCTCTATATTAACCAACCAACCCCTATATGAGACCTAGGTATCTATATTTATATGTTTCTGGCTTTTCATCCATTACATTACATTGCAAAAACCCTAACACTAATTTCATTAGGTATTCCATGCATGCATGTGCGTGCTGCTCTTCCTTCCAGCTGTCGATTTCCTGGTGCATGCCTTCTTTCCAAAAATCGCCTTTATTTCCACTTTGGCTTGCTTCCAATAGGCCCCCAACACTGACATGTGGCTCATATCGATCCACCTAACCTTTGTGCACTTCATCGATCTCCCTGGTGATTGCCTGGAACTTCTACTTGAGCTCTGTTGCTTGTGTTTGAGCCTGCACGGTCTTCTCCTTGAGTGTGTCTACTGTCTGGAATGCAATCTTGTCACGGATCAATCCTGCACACTCTGCCTGAGTATGTGCTATATATGTCTTGGATTCCTCTACCTGTGCAATGAATTCTGCTACTCACTCTTGAAGTGGTTCCATTTAATCTTGATGCTCCTTTTTCTGTGTTTGCACAATGGTGAGTTATGCCTGTAGTTTCTTCATATCTTGTGCACCTTTGACGTGCTTCGTTATGGACATTGTCTTCTGCCTCTTCTCGAGGTCCTAGATAGATGCACTTATCCTTTCTTCTTCCTTGTCCCACTACTGGACTTGTTGATCCTCTTCTAGTTTCATCCAAAGTTGTGTTGCTTTATCGAACAATTCGGTTGTTGCGCTGCCCTGTTGATCTATCTCCTGTAGTTGCTTTCTTGCCTCCTGCTTCCTTTGCTCCCTTACCTCTGGTGGAGTGGTAGGTGTGAGCTGCTCATGGATATTCTCGATCTCCTTCTGATATTGATCGATTTCCTACACGATCTAATCAATCTTCTCTGATGTTGTGATTTCATCCCTTTGTGCGGTCTTTGGAATATTCTCATAAGTTCTGGCCACTTTTTGTTCCAATATGTTTGCACGCTCCCTCTCCTCTTGGGTCTCAATCTTTGCCTACTCATATATCAATTCCAACGTGTCTCATTTATCCTTTCTGGCATTCAATTCTACATCCCTTCATCGTTTCGTACTGCTTTTTCCATTTTTACTTTTCTCGCTTGTTTCCATTTTGACCTGGTCGTTGGTCTTTTCCTCACCACGTTTGTATTCCTATCGTGTGTACTCCTTATCCTTTCGATGCAGTGTACCTCTATTGGTACCCCATTTTTTTTGTATTACTGCGCAGTGACTTTCAAGTGGTGGGTGGTCGACTGTCTTTGTACAGCTTCAGTTGGCTCTCGTTGATCATCCCTCTGATTTATGCACCTGCTAAGTCTTTCAACTGTACAACTCCCCCATCTGTGATGATTTTTACTTCATATGGTCCTAACCAACGCATTCTGAGTTTTCCTGGGTGCTAAATGGATTTGTTGTCATACATCAACACTAAATCTCCTTCCTTGAAATTTTTCTTCTTGATGTGTCTGTCATGAAAATATTTATCCCTTGCTTTCTGAACTTGTTGGTGGAACCCTTCTAGGATCTGATCTTCCTCCATGGAAATCAATTGATTTATTCTCTCATGTACTGCACCTCGTTCCATCATGTGTGTAATTGTTGCTACGTGTAAACTGGGTACCAAAAATTCTAATGGCACTATTGCTTCTTGGTCATATACCTGTTTAAATGGCATGTTCCCTATCAACTTCTTGCACGTGGTCCCGTAGGCCCACAATACTACTGGTATTTTGATGTTTGAATCATCCCTGTTGACATGACAGATCTTTGTCAATGCATTATCAAGGATTTTGTTAAATGCTTCGATTGTGCCATTTTCCCATGGGTGATATAGTGTGCTCTTCTGATGATGGACTTCAAACTCTTCAGTCATAGCATTGATAGTGTTGTTAATGAAGTGCATGTCTTGGTCGCTCATCAAAACTCTTGGGCACCCAAATCTAGTGATTACTTGTTCAAATAGAAAGTGTGTTATTTTTTCTGCGCTACAATCCTTCACTAGTGTTGCTTCTACCCATCTTGTCAGGTATTCTGTCGTGGTGATAATGTACCTTTATCTTGTTCTTTTTGTTGGTGGGTTGATTGGTCCCACAAATTCTATTGCCCATTTATCGAATGCCTACAATGTTACATGTGGTCATAATGGCATCTTGTCCCTTCTGTTGGGTTGACCAACCCTTTGACATACATCACATCTCTGGAAGTACTCCTTCGAGTCTATGTGAATGGTCGACCAACATAGTCCTGCGCACAATACCTTCTGTGCGGTAGCTTTGTCTGTGTAATGTCCTCCTGCTATTCCCTCAAGGGATTTTTCTAAAAATCTTTGTCTTTTATGTTCTAACACATATCTTTGCAAGATGCTATATGCACCCATTTTGTATAGTGTCCTGCGATCAGTTGGTAGTTTGCAGCTCAGACTACTAGGTTTTTCTTCTACGCGGTGTTATATTCATGTGGCACAGTACCTGTGCTCAAGTACTAAATGATATCTAAAAAGTATTCATCAGTGATCTGGACTGAAAATAACTATGTGCCTGGGAATGTTTTCTTTAAATTCATAGGCTCTTCTCCGTTTGTGACCCTTGAAGGTGGCCAGGTCCCGCATTCAGTTTTCCTAGCTTGACTATTACTTCAAAATCAAATTCTTGAAACAATAGTAACCATCGACAGATTCTCCCCCCCAAAATTGGCTTGTTGACTAGGTATTTAAGGGTTGAGTGATCTGTGAACATCTTAAATTGTTTTCCCAATAACTAATGTCTAAACTTATGCAGTGCGTATACCATAGCTAGGCCTTCCCTCTCTGTGGTGTTATAATTTTGTTTTGATTCTGATAGCTTTCTTCTCGCAAATGATATAGGATGATCCAAATCTCCCGCTCCTGGCTACGCCAAGATAGCTCCAAGTGCTATGGTTGATGCATCTACATGTACGTGGAATGTCTTCTCCCAGTCTGGAAATACTAGTATTGGCATGGTGACCATCTTTTCTTTTAGCTTATCCATACTATGTTGACAATCGTCATTCCACTAAAACTTTGTATCTTTTCTTAATAGTTTCTCCATTGGTGAGGTAATCTGCATGTATCCTTTGATAAAAAAAATTGTAGTATCCTGTGTGTCCCAATGTTTCTCTTAGCTAATTGACTATTTTTTGTGGTGGCAAGTTGACAATTACTACAATCTTTGCAAGATCTACTAGTAAACCTTGTTTGCATACTATATGGCCCAATAGTATCCAAAACGGTCTTGTATCTGTCTTCCTGTGCTATCTTGATTTGGTGGTAGCCTGGGAATCCATCAGTGAATGAGTAAACTTTGTGTCCTCCTACGTTCTCCAACACTTCATCCGTGAAAGGTGTAGGGAACGGGTCATGTAGGCATGCATCGTTCAACTTCTTCAAGTCGATGCATATCCTTATACCTCCTTGTTTTTTCTCCTGAACTACCATTGGGCTTATCCATTCTGATTCTTCCACTGGTTCTATGATTCTGGCTTCGAGCATCTTATCGATATTAGCTTTGACTTTCTTCTTATATATCGGGTTCAATCTGTATGGTCGTTGTCTGCTCGGTCTCGCTTCAGCTTTGAGTGGTATATTCATTTCTCCTAGCTCTCCTGCTATACCCTTCATCTTTGTAAATGTTGTGGGAAACAGGTTGTTGTACTCGCATAGTAACTCTATTATGCTTTCTATTGTTTGCTCATCCCAGTAATCTCCAATGCTGGCCATTTTGGGATTCTCAATTGTCCCAATGTTGAATTTCTTTATCTTGATCGGTGCAACAATGACTTATGATTCTATAGGTGGACCCTCCACTTCTCTTTCGCCTTTCTCTTCCTCGATATGAATATCATTCAGATTGTCTTCATCCGGTGCTTCCTCTTGCACATGGTAGCATGAAAATAGTTCTTTGACTGTCTGTTTGTTCTGCTGTTGTTCTTATGTTATGAGTTTGACTTATGGTTCCTTGATGAATATCACCCCTCTTATCTGTTGAATAGCTGCATCTATGTTGGGTTTCTCATGCTCGAATGAGAAAGTGACTGTAAAATTCTATTGCAATATCGTCCAGGTCGTCATTCCTTTGCATAGTTCTTGGTCTGTATACCAGTTCGCTAGTATTCTCTTTAGAGTGTGTATGAAATGATGGGGCCATTCCTATGGGGGTGTCATTTTCCACAACGTTCTGCACTTCTCCAAGTGTTTTGTTGGTGCCCCATGTCCATCATACTTATGTTGCTTGTTGTTTTGTTGTTCTACATCGAACCTTATGTGCAGTAACCACTTACATTGGTACCAATCTATGATTGTCTCTTTGTGTGCGCCCCACCATCTTGCAGGTGTGTCCTTGAGAGATATATCAAGTGCTAAGAGCCTTTGATTCCCTAAAACTTCATCTTTGTACTATGCCAAGACTACTTCTAGATCGTTTACTCTATGGAAACTGGGTGGTTCCCTTATCTTTGTGCCTATCCATCTTATTGCGCAATCTATTCCTGCACATATCCTCATGGAAAATTCATGTAGCTTTTGTTGCTAGTTCTCTAAACTGGTATCTGAGCCTGTCGCACATGAAGTAATGCTCCGCCAACTAAGTATACCATATGTAGTTGGGTTCACGTAATCTTCATTGCACACAGTTGTTTTGTACAACTGGTTGATTTCCTCTAAGTCTAAGAAAGTGGGTTCTACAAACCTTTCCCCTTCTAATGAGTCTAATGGTGTGATGACCCTGTATTCACCTAACTCAAATGTCATTTTTTGTGTCTTCAAATTGATTATGGCCTAGTTATCAAATGCCCAGTCCAAAAAAATCAATGTTGGATATGGTGTTGTGCCATCCACTATTTCAATCACTTCAAAGTTTGTTTTAATGGACACTCCATCCAGGTCTACTATCACTCCTTTCAAACTACCAATTGGTAGGAATCTGATCCGGATTTATGTAGGAACACAATGAAATACATAAATACACATAAACGCAGAGATGCAGTGGAAATAAGACTTCATTTCATTAATAACAAATGACTAAAATATGCTTACAGACAGAATGGAAATAAACTAGCTAGGGCGTTGGTAGCTTATCTCTGAGAAGAGATGTTGTTGCTACTCGCATCCATGAGAAGATGATTACAATGAGGCTCTAGAGGCCTTTTTAAAATAGACGAGAATGCCAAAAGTCATAGACATCCAAAAACCTAACCCTAGGAGATGAAGCGCCAAAATTCATGTGGGCCCCGTTTGGGTAAGTTAGTACATCAACTTCCCAGGGTCGTAACTTTTTCATACGATCTCCGTTTTAGGCGTGTGTTAGCTCGTTGGAAAGGTATCGTTGAGGAGATTCATTTTGGGGGCTCAATATGCCTTCGGATATCATTGAGAACCTCGATCTCAAAAAACCTTCATTTAGGCCCTCAGAATGGCCCCAGAAGTTAAAACCTGCTAAAAATAGTAAATTGCCAAAATTGCCAGAAAATTGTTTTGATCCAGTCTGAAAAGGTGGGTGTCCACCGATATCCACCTAGATCAATCCTCCCTCCTTAGGAATAAATGGTCCCTATTGTGTTGAGTTCCTCCATGAGATGAGGAAACTTCTGCTGAACTTGGTCCCTGGTGAGCCATTTCCCTTGGTAAAGGAGTTGGCCTGCTTTGACATCTCGATATAGCGGTATCCTTTGTTTTCAGGTGTGCTTGATCTGTGTATCCATGATCTGATCAGTTCTAGATTGTTCCATGCAGTTTGGATTTAACTCTGTTGGTGTGAGTTGTTCTTCCATGTCGTATGTGTCTAGTAGAGGTGGAAAGTAGGGCCGAAGGCAGTCCACATTGAACACTGGGTGCAGACCAAGGAATGGTGGAATGCTGAGCTCAAAGGAATTTTCCCCTACAGCCTTGGTGAGGGTGTACGACCCATAT
>ML788003.1:351109-400121 GCA_009831015.1 Picea engelmannii
ATGCCAAAAGTCATAGACATCCAAAAACCTAACCCTAGGAGATGAAGCGCCAAAATTCATGTGGGCCCCGTTTGGGTAAGTTAGTACATCAACTTCCCGGGGTTGTAACTTTTGCATACGATCTCCGTTTTAGGCATGTGATATCTTGTTGGAAAGGTATCGTCGAGGAGATTCATTTTGGGGGCTCAATCTTGCATTTGGATATCATTGAGAACCTCAATCTCAAAAAACCTTCATTTAGGCCCTCAAAATGGCCCCAGAAGTTAAAACCTGCTAAAAATAGTAAATTGCCAAAATTGCCAGAAAACTGTTTTGAGCCAGTCGGAAAAGGTGGGTGGCCACCGATATCCACCTAGATCAGACTCTGTGTTGGTTTTCTAGTTTCAGTTGAACCGATGAATATCCTAATGTGGTATCTCCCATGAATTTCCATGTCTTCTTTGGTAATACATTAACTTTAGATCCTAGATCCAGTATGATATCTTGCATGTTGAAATATTTGATGTTGGCATTCAGTCTAAACTCCCTACTTGTTCTTCTCCTTGTATGTAGGTGATTGATTGTTTTTTTTTCTAGTTTTCCTTCCATCTCTATTGGCCCTTAACCAATTTTTGGAGAACCTTGGTCATGTTTGACCATTTTTGGGACTTTGATAAGCTGGTCGAAGGAAGAGCGCAAGGTGAAGCGGAGATCTTGGGATCTCGCCCCCTTTTGTGGGATTTTTGGGTCTAGGGTTTATGTAACAGGTATGGGTTGTCGGCCCATGGGTTTACCCATGTTTATGCCCCATTTTCAATGTATAAATAGACATCTAGGCGATGTAAGAAAAGAGTAGTAGTGAATATTTGTGGCTTAGTGTGGAGCTAGAGGCTTTGTGCATATTATGTGTTAAGACTTGCAGAGCTAAGTGTAAGTGATTGTAAGAAGTTGGTGTGAAGACTGTGTAAGAAGGATTTGTGTTGTGACCTAACTCGAGGAAGGAGGATCTGGCAAGGTGCACACAAATATCCTGTCCTATGCAGAGTGGGTCTTGTGTCTCTGTGCATTTAACAAAGATAATAAAGAGAAGAAGAGTTGGTGGACATAGCCCCATGCTGGGGGTGAACCACGTATATCTTGTGTTGTGGTTTCTTTGTGCATTATGGTTTTTATGTGAGTTATGTTTAGTGTAGAAATATATGTTAGATGCATTTGATATAGTAGCTTAGTGCTTAGTGATGTGAATGAATGATAGGTATGATCTATTTATATATGTTAAGTGCTTGGATGTGTTAGATCTTGTTGAATATTGCAATGTGATGTAATTAGGGTTTTCTCCTGCGAATTGATAAGAGATAAATGTTAATGAATGTTAACTACTAAGTTCTCTGTTAAGTACTGTGATCACATATTTGTGTCCCAGCTAGGTTGTAGACACTTGAGTCCTACAACCACCCCTGCCTCTACCTCGGGTGAGACTTCATCTGCTTTGTAGGTGTTGCCGAAAGGGCCGGTAGTTACAGTTTTGTTAGTGCATTGTTGAAGCGTTGAACCCTGGGTCTGCCCCTGTGCCAACAAATGGTTCTGTTGTCGGGACCTGAAACTGTGATTGTTGGGAACTGAAGAAAAGAGAAATCCCTATGCATAGATCTGTTTCTTTAGGGTGCAATACTCTACTTTACTTGCAAAGGTCTGTGCTAAGAAAAGAAGCTTGATCTGAAGAAAAGAGGTAAGATCTTAAAGCTTTGTGCTCTGATAAAGGTAAGATAAGTGAAAATTTATGTTTCGAAAGAATGGATCTAGGTATGTTTGATAGATTTTTCCTAGTCTGAAAACTAGGGCACAACTAGAAGAAAGAAGATTTGATATGAATAGATCTGATAGAACTAGTGAAAGATATGTTATTCCTATGCATAGAAAGAATTGTTGGACTAACAAGTGGATGTAGGATCCTAGAAATATTTTTTTGCAGATCCACCACTGTGATCCCTATAGGAAAGGTTGGTGATCATTCAAGAGACAGAGAGGATTGACTCTTTGTTATAATTGTAGAAGACCGGGACATCTTGCTAAGGAATTCCCTGGTCGAGGTCCTATTTGCCTTTGTTGTAAGGATACTAGACATGAAGTTTTAGTTTTCCCTAGAATGATTGCCAAAGTTGAAAAGATGAACATGAGACAAGAAGACCATGAGGAAGGTCAAGAGACTAAGAATATGCTCAAGAACTAGAAAGAATCAGAGACTGTATTATTTTAGATGAAAGAAACCCTGAATGATCACAGAGACATCAACTTATCAGTGGTCTTAAAAGAGAAGGAGTGCATAGAAACAATAATAGGAGACTTCGACATAGACTATGTCCTAGATGAGGAAACACAAGTGAATATCATGACATAAAGAACTTGGGAATTTTTTGGAAAGCCTGTTATGGTTCCTTCATTGGGAGGAATAGGATGGTTTAAAGGGAAGATGATAACCCTATGTGGAAGACTTACCCAGATACCTATGAGTGCTCATGGAACTTTGACAGAAGAATAATTTGAGGTCGTTAAGTTTGTTGAGAACAACACCCCATTTTCTATTTTGATAGGAAAAACTTGGGTTGAGAAAGATCAGATATGAAGGAAACAAGAAGACGACAAGACGAAGCTACTAATGACCAGAGACCTGGCTGTCAAAGTTGAAAGAACACAGGAAGACTTGCAACTCTTGTCCATACAAGAGAGTAGAGCACCTACCTTAGAAAGAGAAGAAGTATTACCCTAAAACCCTTTGAAAGACCCTCCACAGTGTGAAGTTACTATTCCAAGAGGATATAAGAACAATGATGGAAAGAGGAAACCAATAACTCAAATCATATGACAGAAATCCAGAAAGCTCAGCAAGAAGAAAGCAAAGTTAGAAAAATTGCAGGAAGTTCCAGAGAGGACTTTACAGAAGGAAGGTTTGCAGAACTAGAACATCATCGAGATGTCATAACAACGTAGATTGGCACTTTTCCATGACTAAGAAATATGACCGTTGGAGGAGTCCTAACCGTTAGAACGATGCTCCAAAATGGCTAGAAACACAGTTATTTCTAGAACATTCACCATTGGACCATTGGGACTGTGCCATAACAGATGGAATTGCATTGATTGAGGCATTCCTATCCATTGGAAGAGTTAGTTATGATATTGTCTATTTATCTCGTCGAGCATTGCACCGAGAATACTTTTTCCAATTGTGATTATCTGAGCCCACACAGATCTAGTTGCTTTCGCGCAATGCTTATTGAGAGCTCGCTACCCGTTCTGTTACATTAAGTGTTTTCTCACAGACCTGAGATATATGACCTCGAGCGTGCATGTCGGATGACATTAGAGTAGTAGAAAATTTCGTCGAAGATATCCTAATAGACCTCATGGATGAAAAGGTGATGTCCACAGGCATACTAGATTCATCGATGTGAGGATTGGAAGCATCCCTGTTGACTGTGCAGCGTTGGTCTAGCTGACCTGCTGCTGAGAAACGTAGCAAGCATCGTGATGACTTGGCGAATGCAAAGCTCATCCCATCTATACTTCCTGACTATATCCCACCTCTGGCTGGCGCAGTTAGTCGTGATAGTGTCCCGAGGGACTTCCACTACACCTTGATCACTTCATACCTCCCGAAGGGGATACACGCAGTTGGAGTGTAGTTGGGACAAATTATGATGTTGAAGATCAATGGCTTCAACTTGGGAGATCAAAATAACTATGGCATGCTCACCCCACATAAGTATTTGACCAAGACAAAGGGGATGAAGTCAAAGATCATCCCCCAGTTGTGGACCATCAACATCGCGAGGTCCACCATCCTGAACGTAATGAAGATACCCCACTTTGGAAGGCATCAAGAGGTTAACGCGTGCATTAAAATCCTATTTTCTTGCTTCCATGGTGGTTATTTGTGGCTGGATAGACCCATCACCATAGATCTAGTGTTGATCCATTGGATCACCGGATTAAGCATGCAAGGGCCAGACCCACAAGACTTTTATCTAGGGGAGGTTGTAGATCGTGCTTTGGCACAGAGAATAAAAGACACCTATGGTGATGTGGAGAAGGGGAAGCGAGGCTACAAGGTAGCTTCCATCCATAATAGTGTAGTGTGCCTAGCCTGCTAGTTGATTGTTGGTAAGCTAGTAAGGAAGAACATACCTATGCAGGTCGCGGGGTTCATTGTTGACCTCGTGGGAAAATGCATTGAAGGACTACAAATGAACTGGGTGAGCTACCTTGTCAACCAGTTAGAGCAAGTTTGTCGCGAAGCTCGGGATCAAGGATATGAGTTCCATTTCAGTTGGTTGTTGATCCGCATTGCCTTCATTGTTTGGGAGATGCCGGAAGGAGCGAACTTCCTTGAGATTGAGTCATCCAAACCCCTATCTGCGAAGTTCACTATGCTCTAGTACTCGAGAAACATCGATAAGAAATGGAAATCAAACACGGTGTTCCATGCCTATTACCTGCAGTTGAAGAGGGATATTGAGTCTTTCCCTTGTATGATGTCGAACACCTTGCGTAGGTTCAGGCCATTTTTGAAGTTCCGCGCAGATAGACATTTTATTTATGTCACTGTGCGTGGAGACAAACATAAAGAAGAGATTCAATCCTACTATAAGATCACTGAGGAGGAAATGGAAGAAATAACTAAGGAATGGCCCACAAAGTTCCTTATATCAGTCGAATAGGTAGAACTATCCGACCCCGATCTCATTGGTAGTCATGTGGTCACTCGCGAAGAATATGATGCACCCAACAGTAGCAGAAGGAAAAATAAGGAAGAGGTACAGAAGATTAACAACGCATCAAAAGAAACTACTTTAGATTCACCTGGAGGGGGAGGAGGTGATGAAGTAGACAAGGAAGAGAATGACGGGAAAGAAGAAAAACCAGAGTAGGGAAAAGTAACACTGCCTAGGGACCCCCTTGCTGAAGTTGAGACATCCAAGAAAATAAATGTTTTCCCCAAGAAACCTACATCGCGGAAGAAGTCAAAAGCCAATAAACCACCATTTCAAACTGTGTTGAAGGTGGATGACATTGACCTTATCATTACTACTATGTCAAACACCTCGAAGGATATCTCACAGCGAAGAGAAGCCAAACATGAGACAATGTTTGACAGGATCAAAGTAGATCTTAAAGGATTGCAACAAGATCTCTATTCGAGCCGCGTAGTGTCTACTGCGCCACCACCACCAAAAGGAGCAGAGTTGGGAGATGAGCCTTCCCAACTATGCACATTAGCAGACTCAACAGAATCTCGCCTTCATCGTGTCCAAGAGGAAAAAGAACAGGCCACAGAGGCCCTGAAGCAAGCAAAAGAAGAAGCCATAGAAAAATGTCAGGTTGCCCAACAAGAAAAATACGACCTCCAGGCAAAGTCTGCAGAGGATAGAACATAGATACAGAAGGAGAAATAAAAGTTACTTGCAGAGTAGATTGGAGTTAAAGAAGTAGTCACTAGAGAACTTTGCTCTGTGATGGGCTCAAAACAGAGGGAAGAAGAAGCCACTGAGAGGAAGGTGGGGAAGTTTGTTGAAGCCATTTAGCAGCTCCAACAAAGAGTAGCAGAACTAGAATTACAAGCAGTGCCAAGCACTCTGCAAGAAGTGTGAGACCAAAGGGAAGAAACTGCCCAGAGCACAGTCCATAGAATCAAGGCATTGGCCTTATAATGCAAACATCTCAGCAGTCGAAGTGCACAGACTTACGAGCTTCTTGGAGAGGACCCTGAACTAAGGACACTAGAGTCACATCTCTAGGAAGCAAAGCAGCAGGTAGAAACAATGCAAGCATAGTTGAAGCCATTGTCCACGGTTGGGAGGATGAAAAGGTCCCAAGAACAATGCATGGTTCAATAGCAGTTCCATGCCATCTAGAGTAAATTCATGGAAGTGACTCAAAAGATCTATCGAGTGCAGGACAAATCTTGCACACTTTTTTAGTAGATTGAAGGATGAGATGTAGAACTAGAACAAGTGTTCACCATAGTAGAACAACTCTTGGAAGGACCTGTGACGGAGAAGGTTTTTTAGGAACTCATCGAGCAGGAGGCTTTGGCAAAGCAACATTTTGAGGAAGCTCGAGCCAAGCTCAAGGCCTTTGAGGCAGAGTTACCCAGATCAGAGTGACTCGGGATATATCACAGGTGAGTGTTGGGGGCCTGTTGGCCCTTGTCAAAGTGTTGGAGAACCTTGTTCATGTTTGACCGTTTTTGGGACTTCAACAGGCTGGTCGAAGGTGGAGTGCAAGGAGAAGAGGAGATCACAGGATCTTGCCCCCTTTTGTGGGATTTTCAGGTTTAGGGTTTATGTAACGGGTATGGGATGTTGGCCCATGGGTTTACCCATGTTTAGGCCCCATTTGCAATGTATAAATAGACATTTAGGCGATGTAAGAAAATAGTAGTAGTGAATATTTGTGGCTTAGTGTTGAGCTAGAGGCTTTGTGCATACTATGTGTTAAGACTTGCAGAGCTAATTGCAAGTGATTGTAAGACACTGGTGTGCAGACTATGTAAGAAGGATTTGTGTTGTGACCTAACTCGGGGAAGGAGGATCTGGCGAGGTGTGCACAGATATCTTGTCCTATGCGGAGTGGGTCTTGTGGCTCTATGCATTGAAAGAAGATAATAAAGAGAAGAAGATTTGGTGGACGTAGCCCCACGCTGGGGGTGAACCACGTATATCCTGTGTTGTGGTTGCTTTGTGCATTATGGTTGTTATGTGAGTTATGTTTAGTGTAGAAATATATGTTATATGCATCCGATATAGTAGCTTAGTGCTTAGTGATGTGAATGAATGCTAGGTATGATATATTTCTATATGCTAAGTGATTGTATGTGTTAGATCTTGTTGAATACTGCATTGTTATGTAATTAGGGTTTTCTCCTGCGAACTGGATAAGAGTTAAATATTAATGAATGTTAACTGATAAGTGTTATGTTAAGTACTGTGATCACATATTTGTGTCCCAACTAGGTTGTAGACACTTGAGTCCTCCAACCACCCCTGCCTCTACCTCGGGTGAGACTTTATCTGCTTCACAGGTGTTGCCGAAAGGGCCAGTAGTTAGGGTTTTGTTGGTGTGTTGTTGAAGCGTTGAACCCTAGGACTACCCCTGTGCCAACAATCTCTATACTACATATTTCTAATATGTTTTGCAATATTTTAACAGATGATGGATCATTCAATAATTTTACACATGATTGCAAAAAACCTTTGATTGTACTTACTTGTCCCATGGGTTGCATTTCGTTGGTATGATCCAATAATGGAGGCATCTCGTACTCTGGTGATTCCTTTCTTTGCTGCGTAGTTTAATTCGATGCAATGTCATCCTTCTGAAATTCTTTTCTGGCTTGCTTATATATCTCCTTCTCATTTTGTGCATCAAACTGCTTCCTTGGTTTGATGTTCTTCTTTACCCACTAGTGTTGTACTGGCTCTTATCGGACTACGCCGTTTCCTATTTTATCTCCTCCATGGGTAAATATGTTGATGTTTCGTCCTTTATCCCTTGCTTTGGCATAAACCCACTGAACATTCTGGTTGTTTTGGTTCCTCTTTTCCTGAATATTTACTAATAATGACGAACATTCTTTTGTATCGTGGTTCGATGCGCAATAATACATACAAGTTGCTAGTGGAAGTGGACATTCCCTTGCATAATGTTCCAGTTGTTGGAAATTGTGACATACCACTAGTCCTATACCTCTTCAAAAACCTCCTCTCGCTTTTCCTCCACCTCTATAGCCCACTCGATATCCTATCAACACGTTATACTGAGGCGCCTGATTATACTATGCGATATTGTACTAAGGTTGTGCTATTTTGTACTGTAGTTGCGTGGTATTATATGGTTGTTGCGCAGTATTCTACTGTTGCTGCACAATGTTGTATGGGACTGTAACTTGGTTAAATTATCGTGAGGCTTTCCCATTCATCATTTATGCCTTCACTCTATATGCATCCGATGTCCTTTCTCTCATCAAATACATAGTTCTACAATATTTGTCATCGTGGCCCACTAACTTGCAAAAGTTGCAATATGAACTCTTTGGGACTGTATGGTATTTCTACATCATTGGGCAGTGATATGGATCGTGGCCCGGTTTCTTACAGATTTTGCACCATAGTCCTCCTATTGGTAATGGATTTGGCATTCCTGTTTCCATATACTGCCCAAATGTTGGACATTCATTCTTGTGGTGTCCTTTCATCCTGCATGTAGTACACCCGATTCTCATTTGTCCTTGTTTTTATTATGGTTTATATGGAATGTTAAGTTCTTCAAATCCTCCTTCAATTATTCGATGGTTGGATCCGTTTGTTGGTGTTGGTTTTATTCCAGTTGCAGGGATCCCTGCAGAGCCTCTACCTGCGTCTGAAACTTTTGTTGTCACAGTGGGTATTTTAAGTGTGGTAGTAGTGAATTGATGAATAGGTTCCTAGGTTTCATATCAGTCATGAGATATTTAAACTTTCCCTTCAGTCGCTTGAATCTCTGGTCAATATCCCATACAGATTCTCCTGATTTTTGTCTAATTTTGATCATCTCGTTCATGTACTGATCTTCTGAACTTGGCTTCTGGAACTCATTTATCAACAATTTATTGATGTTTGCAATTGTTTTGGTTGTCCCTGGTGGATTGTTTGTAGCTAAACTCATATACCAATACAGTTCATGATCCCTTAGTGTAATCGCTAGCTGTTCCATTTTAGTATCTTCATCTTTGATCTGTTTTTCTTCCCAAATCTTCTCATAGATGAACAAATGTTTTTACAGGTCCTCCAACACTTCTCCTTTAAATTCTGGTAACCTGATGGTGGGATCATGTCTTTCCATTCTGAACATTGAACTACTACTTTCGCGCGGTGTAGATACTTGACTAGTGCTCCCTAAACTGGCTTCTCTAGTTGTTGTTCCTTGTATAGATGTACTTCCTGTTGTCTTTCTTCTCCCGAAATTTGGTTGTCTGAACGATAGTTTTCTCTTTGGTGTATTAGTCACACATGGGTTTATGGGTTCCACACTGACATTAATATGGATAGGATTGTTTCCTTATCTTCTCATTCTTGGACCTCTCGTCTTCCTCTCATATGTTGCACGCAAGATTTCATCAATCTTCTCCACAACCCAGAGATCCTCTACCTCTTCCTCATCGCTTGTCAAGCCTTCCCTCGTGGCTATGGCTCTCTTCTTGGTATTCACCTTGTATTGGTAGGGTACTCTGTTATGCGTCTTTCTAGTTGTCGCCATTCCGCTTGATCTGGTCGGCATCCATCATGATTGGGTCCAAGGGTTCCTCCTTTCCCTTATCCTTTCCTCCTTCCATTTCTCCTCTTTCTGTCAGTGCTTCCCCCCTTCCCCCATGCATGCAGGGAAGTTTATTTTTCTAACTCCATCGTCATTATACCTTTGTTGTATAGCAATATATTAATAAAAGTATACAACGATCTAATGTACCTTCCTCTAGGTTCACGTAGAAACTCTTGCTCCGCTGCATTGTACGACTTTGTAGTATCTACTGCAAACTCTGTTGTAAATCCTGCGACAATACTGTCAAGCCAAAAATCTACTGCGCGGGTGAATTTGTTGTTCACCTTCTATAACTGCTCAATCTTTCCTAGGGTCCACTCTAACTATCGGATCTGATTAGTTGCGTGGTTATCCTTCAACCTTAGTATCCACTCCTGCAATAAGTGTGGAAAATCACAGAAAAAGATTTCATGCAAATCAATAAACACGTATTTCTCAAGATATTTGCAGGGTGTTACTCTAGGGTTTATGTTATCTTTCTGTGCAAACTCCATCTCTTTTGTCCTTAGCCAGATTTCGATCTCTTCTTTTGTGTGATTCCATGGTCTCAACATCCCCTTATAATGGCTCATTGCTTTATTCTCTGCTTTAGTATTCTCTTACTCCACCTCCCATAGATCTTTTGTATCGTTTAACAGATCTCATCTACTATATCCTCTATTGTTCCTACCAATGGCAATAAAACTATTTGTTGGTTACTAATATATCCTATCTGAGTTTGTATTGAGTGACCCAGAGTTCATGTTTGTTCGGGGTTCCAACAAAGCCTCTAAAACTATCGTCCCTCCTGGTAAACCAAAAGGAAACACAACACATAGGGTGCATTGTGTCATCTCACCTGAGATAGTCTTAATGGGTGGCTACAATACTCATGTGTTTTCAGCCTAAGATTGAGTGGAGAATCTGAGAACTATATGATGAGAGTTCTATTATAACTTATTAACACAATACATTGTCATTACGATTATGCGGGAAATATAATAGCTCATTCATTTAGCATATCAATAACTACTGAAGACAATAAATAAATGCATGCATTCAATCACATAACACGTGTTTTACCATGGTTCACCCCCTCCTGGGCTACGTCCACAAAGATCTAGCTCTTAGCTCTTTTATTATAGTTATTCTTACACTGCAGCACCGCATGATTTACAACTCTTCTCACTTGGGTTGAGATCTATTATGAGGTGGACTAGATCGCACCAAGCTCCTCATCCTGTAACCTAACCTTCAAGATCTACCCTCCTCAATCCTCTCTAGCCTCGAAGCTTAAAAAATTAGGTCATACAACAAAATATTACATAACATCTATTTCTTCGTATTTGTCTCTCTATATTAACCAACCAACCCCTCTATGAGACCTAGTTATCTATATTTATACGTTTCTGGCTCTTCAGGCATTACAATACATAGAAACAATCCTAACCCTAATGTCATTAGGTCTTCCATGCATGCGTGCATGTTTCTCTTCCTTCCAGTTGTCTCTTTCCTCGTGCATGCCTTATTTCCCAAAATTCCATTTCTTTCCTCTTTGGCATGCTTCCAACAATGCACGATATTCTTCTTGATTCTTCTTTATTTCTAGTTTTTGTATTTCCTCCTTTGGAGGCTTGCATTCATCTTTCTTGATGGAACCCTTGATAGTATTTGCATAACTTCTTTTATCTGCTTCATTTCCTATCATCATAGTGTTAGGGACCTAACCTACCTAACCCCTCAAGTGGGTAGAATAATATATTTCCATGTAATAAAGGTCAATATTAATAAGGCCTGGCAATAAGGAGGAATAGGTCAAATGTAAGAAGACCTAATAGAAGCTTCTACTTCTAGAAGGATATTCCTCTAGATTGTTCTTTTGGATAGATAGATTTAGTATAAATAGGAATAGAGGGTATGAGAAGTTTTGTCTTGGATATTATTGTAATAGAGCTCTACTCTGTTGGAGGTTTCCTCCTTGAAGAGGCAAGTGAACATTACTCTCAGTAATCAAATTTCTCTTTATGGCGTTATTCTGGTATTATTTTGGTATTATTGTGATGTTGTTTTGGTTATATCATTGGTTATCTGCCATTTATAGCTAATTATTTTTGTTCTACATATTATTTTATATCTGGAATATTACAAGTGGTATCAGAGCACCTTCCTTGACAGAAAATTGTGGGTTAAAATTTTCAGGGTAGAGACGTATTCTAACATCTTTAAGATACAAATATTTGTCGTTACACACATAAACCCACGATCGGGGATTCATACACACAAGAAATACAATTGGTACTTAAGAGCACATCTGTTGGCCACCCTTGTAACCCTTGTTGGTACCCCTTCGTGTGGTAGCGCATCAGACAACACCTGTATATGGATCGACCTAGATCTCTTGAAGCCATCCATAGATAAATTGATTGGTCGCCTGACTGATATAGTGCCACCGAGAAAAACACTCATGAAGATACTCTCTAGTACCTGGGTATTTGGGTAGTACGACTAAGGGTATGGTCTAGCCTCTTGTTGGCCCTTGGGTATGGAAGTAAGTGAAGATTAAGGAAGAAAATACAGAATGTGAACTGTGTGGAAGACATAGTGACTAATACTGGGTCGAAGTGAGCAGAAGAGAAGAAAAGATGGTGCGAAGTAAGCGAAAGCAAGTCATTGGATGAGGAGATCGAGGATGGACATATCAACAAGGAAGACGGATCATGGACAACTCAACAAGCGAAAAAAGCCACCGTCGGATGAGAAGGAAGGAAAGACAGGTTGGCAAAGCCCTGAAAACGTGGGTCAAGTTGACCTAGGGTTTTAGACACCTAGGGTTTTTGTATCTAGGTTTTTGACACTTAGGTTTCAGCCTAAGGATGTCTGAGAGCTATTGTAATGTATAAATAAATCTCTAAAGGACTTGGGATGGGTTGGTGCTAATTTGGTTGAGAGTTCATTGTTATTATGTGATTGAGTGAGTACTACTGTGTGAGAGAGAAGTGTTGTGTGAGAGGGCCTTCTGTATTGTAAGATCTTCAGTTAGGTGTACTGGGAGGACCGAGAGAAGATAGAAGAGAGGAGGAGAGAGTATCTACTAGCTAAGAGCGCAGACAAGAACTGTATGTTTTCATCTTAAATATAAAGCACAATTTTGTGGATGTATCCCTAGGGAGAGGGTGAACCACGTACATCCTTGTGTTGTGTGTGATTGATGTTGTGTTCTCTTGTTTATGGATATACTATTATTGAATTATTGTGTTAGATCTAACAGATAGTTCTGCGAAGTAGATCTAAGATGGAAATTGATATCTGGATGTTGTGTTGTTCTTGTATTGGATCCACTTTGTATTCCTTTGTTTGTAGACATATGTGTCCTACAACCCCCCATAGCTACTTTGGGTGAGATTGCACCTAGCTCGCAGGTGTTTCCGAAAGGGCCAGTAGTTAGGGCTTGTTGGTGCGCTCTAGGAGTTGAACCTTGGGTCTGCCTCTGTGCCAACAAATGGTTCCATTGATGGGACAAGAATATTCTTGAGGGAATGTCAAGGTGGTTTCCATCGAAGACAGAGATTCAAAAGTGGAGAGAGGATCAAGAAAAGGACTTTTTTGAAGCCCAGAACAATAACCCTAATCTTAGTACATAGGATTGGTTGGGAAGATATATCTTTAATTATATACAAGAGATTTTCTTTGGAGGAATTCATCAGGAGTTATACGAGTGGCTAGATAGGTTAGTAGACACCCAATTTGACATTATATCTAGACCACCTGTGGTTTGGACATTGACGTTGATCAAGAAGGTCAATAGAGTTGATAACGTCGTGTCAAGAGTAGTAGATCATTGGTTCGATAGTACCATTGGAGGGTATATCACCGAGTTTGTTGTTGATAGAGTATAGTCATATAGCCAAGATGAGAGGTATTTCTTTAAGGGACCCAGAGGAAAATTTCTACACTTTTTGAAGTTGAAGATCAAGATGCTATTGCATGAGAAGAACATATTGAATATACAGTAGTTGGTCAGATTGGAAAAGGCTAATGTTCAAGAACTCAGACAACAATAGTGACACAGAGGTTGGACATACGTGCAATGGGAGAGAGTTTAGAGAAGTCCCTCTTGTGAACCTGTTTAAGAAGAACTACGAGGAAGAGGGTTTCTACAATGGAGAAGAGGTAGATCTGACAGACGAAGAGCATTCAGAATCTACTAGGGCGGAGGAAGGGAAAGATGAAGAAACTTGTCGGGAAGAGACAGAAACTTCAGGAACTGCATCGACTATTGAAGTAAGAACTGTTATTCCTCCTATTATTTCAACAACATTAAGAAATTAGAGTAATCACAATCACCAGAGTGCTCTGAGCACTGTCACTAACAGTCCACCACATACTTTGTCAAGAAACCTAGGAAGATCTATGACAGATGAGATGAGGTTACCCACCTTTAGAGGAGATGGATCTGAAGATCCTGATCAACACTGGTTTTTATGTGAAGTTGTATGGAGTATTAAGAATATCATCGACAAAGTTGTTAAATGAGCTTAGCTCAGTACTACCCTAAGAGATCGCGCACTAAGATGGTACATAAAATTTGTCCATGGAGCTGCATTGAAACCGCTGAATGTCATTAAGACTGTGCTAATTTTTTAATTCAAGAAACCTAAGTCAAAGTCACTGTGCATTACAAAGTTAAAAGAAATCAAGTAGAGAATAGTTGAACCTGTCTGGGAGTTTGATCAGAGATTTAAGACCTTGACAGGCCATTTGAGTTTCCATATCCCAGATGAGAAGAACAAGGAATGGTTTATTTTCTCCCTCTTACCTCACATCAGAGTTTCTTTGATGCAACAAAATATTGCTTCATGGGCTAAGGCATTGGATATCACCATGAAGTTAGAATCAGCCCCGATGGGAGAATCCAGCTCAGGTATGAGTCAAATCTTGAGTTAGCTGACTAGCTTATCTCTACAAGTCAAAGATATGAAGAAAGGCAAGGGAAAATTTAAAAGAGAAGACCTTTGGTGTATCTGATGAAAATTAGAAGGCCATGACAAGGAACACTGTCCCTTATTTCATGAATACTTGTCTTCTGGAGCTTTGAGCTCTTTGAAGCAAGTTACCCTACCCTGGTGCGAGGTATGTAGAAATCGACATCGCCTTGGTGAATGCTACTATCTTCAAAAATATGTCCAGACACCCACAAATCTGTATTGCACGTTCTGTAAGTCAGTAGGACATGATGATATGGATTGTAGGGATTATGACCTCATGCATGAAAGTTTGAGGGATATATACAAAATTCAAGGCGAAGTACGACAAGAAGGAATCACTACACAGTATAATTCTCCAGGAAGAGGAAACTTCAACCCTCATGATGGATTCAGAGGAGGAGGAAGAGGAAGAGGAGGAGGTATGGGTCGAGGTCGAAGACAAATCATCTGTTACAACTACATGCATCCAGGACACTTAGAAAGGGACTGTCATAACCCTTGTACCACTTGCAGCTACTACAGCTCATTCGAACACGTTATCGAAGATTTTCCTATGCTACTAGCCAAACTTCAAGAGAGACGAGGACCTTAGTAGAACCCACAAGTGAAACTAATATATGTTGAACCTCATGAAGAGGACCCTGGAGTCGCTATTATCACTAGAGGAGGCATTGTTACAGGAGAAGACAGAGTCACCCAAGGAAAGACTAAAGAAGAATCAGGAGTCAGGAAAGCTATAGAGAAGACACAAGTTTTTCATGCAAATAAAGAAAAATAAATATTTGAGGAACCAAGAAAAGAATTTGGGAGAGACCAAGGATATTCATCGAAGACACAACCAAAAGTAAGAGAATGTGGAATGCCTCTGGCATTCAACTAGTCTGCTTTTCCAAGAGAAGGAAAAGAGGTAAGCAAGCTCGTGTTATTCTTATATACGTGTATTAAGTTGATTCAGGATGAAAGCGTTGTACAAGAGATACAAAATTTAATTAGACAGTACGATTTAGGAAAGATAGATCCTTTGCTGAATAGGGAAGTACACCAAGTATCTAAAAAGAGAAGGATAAATAAGGAACTACACCTAAATTCTCAAATTGGAGAGTATGATATAGACTATGTAGTCCTCGACTTAGGGTTGAAGGTCAATGTCATAACGAAGAATACCTGGGCACTGATGGGAAAACTTAAGTTGATGTATTCCCCTATCAGGCTCAGGATAGATAATCCGCAAGATGTAAGCCCCTTTGGAATATTGGAACATGTCCCTATGGACATCGATAGAATAAGGACATTTGCATACTTCGAGCTGATTGAGATAGTTGATGATAGTTGTCCTTACCCTGTGTTGTTAGGAATTGATTGGGCTTTCAATAATTCCACTGTGGTTGATTTAAAGAAAAGAAGAATGATGTTTGAAGGAGATGGACTTAGGGTCATTGCAACTTTGGATCCCAACGAAGGTCAGAGATACACCAAACCCATAAGAGAAGAAGACCATGCATATGAACTAGAAAACATATACAAATTAACAACCAGACAACATGATTACATTAATCCTACAGCGGATGGGAACCTAAGCTGGCAAAGTGACAATGCATGTTCATCAAATTCACAAGAAGCACTAGAGAACTGGTAGAACAAAATGTACGAAGTATCTACAAGGAGATGTGCTAGATTAACCAAAGAAGTTCATTGGATCGACACAACAGTAAGTAACTTGCCCACCTTCGATGGTCTAAATAATTTAGAAGATTTCTTGTTGGAATTTGAAGAAATTGTACCAATACAAAAAATATTGTTGGCAAAGGATGAGGCCCTGAAAGAAACCCCGGCAAGATGGTGGGGGACACACAAAAACAACATTATAGTCTGGATACAATGTCACACTTTGACGATAGCACGGTTTTCAAAGCAAGTAGAAGGTTGTGAAGTTAGGTACACAAGTCAAAGCTGTCTGAAGGACCATGTACGACATTGCGAGGAATCCTGGAGAATAATTACTCAAGAGCAGTGGGTGCACAAATTCATCAACACACTGGACACAACCCCTATCAATTGGTACCTACAAGCAGAACTATGCCTTGTCACTGCAGATTGGGAAGGTATGACTCATAACTTTGTAATTACCTTATTGTTTGAAAGCCAATATCATATAGTGGATCAAGCATTACATAGCGTAAGATAGAAAGTATTTGAGGAGGCACCTAGCCTCCCTTTTGAACAAGAAGAGGACGATTGGACTGCGCCTCTCCAGAAATTGCAAGGCTGTTACAATATCAATGCTAACGAAGATGATGATCCTAGGAAGGTGAACATCATCGAAACAGAAGGCCAAAGAGACATAGAAGGACCAGGAGTTGAACTACCTTTCATTGGACAGTCGATCGAGATCAAAAGAGTCAATATTGGAACAGAGCAAACACCGAATCTTGCAAATGTTGGAGATTATTGGGATGTTGCCACTATTGACAAGATCACATAATTACTTCATAAATATCAGGACTTGTTTCCAACCAAGTTCACTGATATGAAGGGAATTAAAGGGCCCATGGGAGAGATGAGGATCCATTTGAAACCAAATGCAAGGACATTCAAATAGAGACCCTACAAATTGAACCCTAAATATAAGGAGAAAGTGAAGATTGAACTTGACAGAATGTTGGAAGCAGGAATCATAGAACCTCTTGAAGAGTTAGAGTGGATTAGACCTATGGTGGTACAAGACAAAAAGACAGGAGAGATCAGGATCTGTGTAGATCTCAGGAAGTTGAACGATGTCTGTTTGCATGACCCATTCCCTACGCCATTCAATGACGAAGTGTTAGATAATGTAGGAGGAAAGGTGGTATATTCTTTTACAGATGGATTTTCAAGATACCATAAGATCTGGATTGCCAAGGAATATCACCATAAGACCACATTTGCAAAAGAATGGGGATCCTACCAGTATACAATGATGTCGTTTGGATTGAAGAATGCCCCAACCATCTTTTCCAAGGTGGTGGTCGAAGCATTCAAGGAGTTTTTACATAAATTTATGGAAGCATATTTTGATGATTGGACTGTTTTTAGCTTATTACAAAATCATATTGAATGTTTAATACTAATGTTGGATAAGTGCAGGAAGTGTCAGATTTCCTTGAACCTGAAGAATTGCATCTTCTTCTCACTATTTGGAGTGTTGTTAGGTCATATTGTGTGTAAGTAGGGACTGCTGGTAGACCCATCTAAGATTTCCATTATAGTTGATCTGCCCCCTCCTACTTTAGTCAAACAGATGCGCATTGCGTTGGGACACACAGGATATTACATGAAGTTCATTAAAGGATATGCACAAATGACAACACCTATGGAGAATAGTTTGAAGGAAGAATGTCATTTTAATTGGACAGAAGAATGCCAACAGAGCTTCGACACACTGAAACAGAAAATGGTTACTACACCTATTCTGGTTTTCCCAGATTGGAGAAAGGAATTTCATGTGCATGTCGATACATCTTCTATTGCATTAGGAATTATGTTAGCACAATTGGGAACTAGAGACATTTACCACCCGTTAGCCTTTGCTAGTAGGAATATATCAACAACTGAAATTAATTACACCACCACTGAGAGAGAAGGGTTAGCCATGGTGTATGCCCTGCAGAAGTTTCACCACTACTTGTTGGGAGGACACTTTAAAATGTTTATGGATCACTCTGCACTGAAATACCTAGTCAAAAATCCAGTGTTGGGGGGGGAGAATATGCAGATGGATTCTACTATTTTAGGAATATGATTTTGAGATTGTGGTTAAGCCAGGAAGAATGAACAAAGGTCTCGACCACTTGTCAAGGTTGGAACATGGAGAAGAGCCTACTATTTTGGAGGATACACTACTAGATGCTCAGTTGTTGGCCATTATAAATATTGATGATCACTTCGCAGAGATAGTCCAGTTCCTGTCAATAAGAATGGAACCGAGTGAATATACAATCACCCAAAAGAAACAGTTGGTAGTGCGTGCTGCAGAATTTTCACTTATAGCTGGACAACTATACAAGATGGGGCCTGATGAGATATTGAGAAGGTGTGTTATGGAGACAGAGCGATCATTGATCCTCGCAGAATCTCATGAAGGCATCGCAAGAGGACACTACGCAGGGAAAGAAATAGCGCAGAAGGTTCTTAGAGCTGGCCTTTGGTGGCCTACCTTACACAGAGATGCTAAGGACTATTACAGAGCCTGTGATGTATTCCAAAGAGTTGGAAAACTGTCCAGAAGAGATGAAATTCCTTTAGTACCGCAACTGACCCTACAAGCATTTGAGAAATGGGGCATTGATTTCGTGGGACCTATAAACCCACCAGGGAAGCACACAAGAGTGAGATACATAATCACTGTGATAGAGTACTTGACCAGATGGGCCGAAGCAAGAGCAGTTAAGGATTGTAGTGCAACTACAACTGTGCAATTCATATTTGATGACATCATAACTAGGTTTGGATGCCCAAAGATCCTTATGAGCGATCAAGGCACACATTTCATCAACAATACCATTGAACCCTTGATTGAGGAATTTGCAGTCCATCATCAGAATAGCACACCCTACCATCTACAAGCGAATGGGACAGTTGAAGCATTCAACAAGACTTTGGATACAATGCTAACAAAGATTTGCAATGTGAATAGGGATGACTGGGATTTAAGAGTACCAGCAGTACTATGGGCCTATAGAACCAGTTGCAAGAAGCTAACAATGTAGACCCTCTTTAAGTTTGTTTATGGTCTCGAAGTAGTTGTCTCGATGGAATATTTGGTCCCAAGATTAATAACCACAACCTTTATAGATATGGATGGCACTGGCATTGTTCAAGAGAGGCTCACACAGTTGGTCGAACTAGAAGAAGACATATTTATTGTCGGATATCATCAGAAGGTACAAAAGGAAAGAGAAAAGGCCTACCATGACAGACACATTAAGAAGAAGGCATTTAAGCAAGGTGATTTGGTTTTGGTATATGACAGTAAGTTCATGAAGCATCCAGAAAAATTCAGAATGCATTGGCTTGGGCCATATGAGGTTGTCTATGTCACGGAAGGAGGAGCTACATAGTTGAAGACCTTGAATGGAGAATGGAAGGAAGGATTGGTTAACGGGAGCCAGTTGAAACTGTACTATGACAGCTAACTGCCTCGCATCTCTCACTAACAGCATATGGAAAAGGGTCTAGGTACCATGTGCATTTGAAACTGGGTACCAGAAACAAAAAAGACAGTCTGCACATAGTGGGGAGGAAAGAGTAGAAGGCACAGGCTGCTCTGCGTAGCCTGAAGATGAAGCAAATCAAAAGGATCAGATTTGAAGTGCCTCAGGATGAGTCACAGGTGAGTGTTGGGGGCTTGTTGGCCCTTGGGTATGGAAGTAAGTGAATATTAAGGAAAAAAATATGGAATGCGAACTGCGTGGAAGACACAGTGACTGATACTGGGTCAAAGTGAGCAGAAGAGAAGAAAGACGGTGCGAAGTAAGAGAAATAAATTTGTTGAATGAGGAGATCGAGGATGGACAGATCAGCAAGGAAGACTGATCATGGACAAATCAACAAGCGGAAAAAGCCACCGTCGGATGCTTTGGAGCATTGTGCGAGAAGGAAGGAAAGACAGGCTATCGAAGCCCTGAAAACGCGGGTCAAGTTGACCTAGGGTTTTGACACTTAGGTTTCAACCTAAGGATGTCTGAGAGATATTGTAATGTATAAATAAAGGTCTAAAGGACCTGGGATGGGTTGGTGCTAAGTTGGTTGATAGTTCATTGTTATTTTGTGATTGAGTGAGTACCACTGTGTCAGAGAGAAGTGTTGTGTGAGAGGGCCTTATGTATTGTAAGATCTTCAGTTGGGTGCGAAGATCAACCCTGCAGTTGGGTGCGCAGGGAGGACCGAGAGAAGATAGAAGAGAGGAAGAGAGAGGATCTGCTAGCTAAGAGCGCAAACAATAACTGTATGTTTTCATCTTAATTATAAAGAACATTTTTGTGGACGTAGCCCTAGGGAGAGGGTGAACCACATACATCCTTGTGTTGTGTGTGATTGATGTTGTGTTCTCTTATTTATGGATATACTGTTATTTCATTATTGTGTTAGATTTGACAGATAGTTGTGTGAAGTAGATCTAAGCTAGCAATGATATCTAGATGTTGTGATGTTCTTGTATTGGATCCACTTTGTATTCCCTTGGTTGTAGAAATATGTGTCCTGCAACCCCCCATAGCTACTTAGGGTGAGACAGCACCTACCTCGTAGGTGTTGTTGAAAGGGCCAGTAGTTAGGGCTTGTTTGTGCACTCTAGGAGTTGAACCCTGGGTCTACCCCTGTGCCAACACCTCCTTAGTTGGTCCCCTGATATATTGGGTCGAGTACTACTATTGGACCCCGCACATATATCAGAGAGCTATAGCACAGGGAAAACCCTTTTCTGTAGAACCCTTGAATACCCTAACCCTTGGGAAGGAAACAAAAATAGAACCAACCAGATCTATTGTCGTGCTACAGTGTCTTCTGCATTCTGGTTGCGAAATTACTACACATTTATTCCTGTTAAGCACTTGGGAATTTTGTCACTACAGTATTCTTCAGATCGGAGTATAACTTTGCAGGAGTAAAAAAAAAAAAAAGAGCATAGTGGTCCCACCAGCACACTTATTTGGGACCTATTCCATTGGATTCCCCTTTTATCCATGATCATAGTCATACCCTTCATTTTTAATCCTATTTGTTTCTGTGGACCCAACCCCTTCTCAGTTTCCCTATTTTTCCACCTATTCCATTATATTTCCCTTCAAGCATTGATTGTCGTGGTACCTGATAGGAGTAAAAAAAAAAAAAAAGAGCATAGTGGTCCCACCATCACACTTATTTGGGACCTATTCCATTGGATTCCCCTTTTATCCATGATCATAGTCATACCCTTCATTTTTAATCCTATTTGTTTCTGTGGACCCAACCCCTTCTCAGTTTCCCTATTTTTCCACCTATTCCATTATATTTCCCTTCAAGCATTGATTGTCGTGGTACCTGATAGGACCCTATAAATTATAGGAAATTAGTATTCTGACTTATATCTATTTCAGGGAAAAAGCAGATTGTTCATGGCTCATAGTGAAAATGCAAAGTTGGAAAAACACTCTTAGCACAAATAATTTTGGTGCTTCAAAGATTATTTAAATAAAACTGTCAGGTTTATTATACTTCTCCAAAGCACTGATTGTCGTGGTACCTGATAGGACCCTATAAATTATAGGAAATTAGTATTCTGACTTATATCTATTTCAGGGAAAAAGCAGATTGTTCATGGCTCATAGTGAAAATGCAAAGTTGGAAAAACACTCTTAGCACAAATAATTTTGGTGCTATATCTATTTCAGGGAAAAAGCAGATTGTTCATGGCTCATAGTGAAAATGCAAAGTTGGAAAAACACTCTAAGCACAAATAATTTTGGTGCTTCAAAGATTATTTAAATAAAACTGTCAGGTTTATTATACTTCTCCAAAGCACTGATTGTCGTGGTACCTGATAGGACCCTATAAATTATAGGAAATTAGTATTCTGACTTATATCTATTTCAGGGAAAAAGCAGATTGTTCATGGCTCATAGTGAAAATGCAAAGTTGGAAAAACACTCTTAGCACAAATAATTTTGGTGCTATATCTATTTCAGGGAAAAAGCAGATTGTTCATGGCTCATAGTGAAAATGCAAAGTTGGAAAAACACTCTAAGCACAAATAATTTTGGTGCTTCAAAGATTATTTAAATAAAACTGTCAGGTTTATTATACTTCTCCAAAGCACTGATTGTTGAGGTTTATTATACTTCTCCAAAGCACTGATTGTTGTGGTACCTGATAGGACCCTATAAATTATAGGAAATTAGTATTCTGACTTATATCTATTTCAGGGAAAAAGCAGATTGTTCATGGCTCATAGTGAAAATGCAAAGTTGGAAAAACACTCTTAGCACAAATAATTTTGGTGCTTCAAAGATTATTTAAATAAAACTGTCAGGTTTATTATACTTCTCCAATTTCCAAGTGCTCCACTGAGAGTAAGCACCTGCATCGACAACACATGTTAGTTACCAAAGCAACAACACACAAGCCAGAGCCCAAATGTCAGCGCCAAGCACAAGTGGATAGCCTTGGGCTCACTTCCTCAAAATACAATGTAGCTATTGGCATATATCAATACTCATATATGTTTTCTCCTCATGATTGTGGGATTAATCCCCAAAACTTTAAAAATAAAAACACAGAGTTACTCTGTGCGCCCAGGTGTCGACCAGAGTTGATGTGTCAAGTAATGGCTAGGCATTGACAACCAATGTGTGCAGGTTCAGATGTTGATGGGCCATATGTAGTGGAGATCATGCGCCAAAGTGATTGTGCAGCTGTCCAAAACATGTATCAGGTCAAAGGGTGCAACCCAGACACCCTCGATTGCTAATCTTTCTCAGGTAAAAACCCGTCTCATTATTTCGGTGAGCAGCTAACTTGAGTAACATAACAAAGGTCATGGGTGAGAGGGTCTACACAGTATTTCCCTCATGATATCCCTTTACCATTTGCTTCATGCAACCAAGATGACGGATCGACAATGGATTTTGATGAGCTTGATGGTGATAATGCTACAAATGAATTTGGCGGTGTGTCTTTGCGCCTACACCTGTCATATGGAAAGCATCAAATGCCAAACACAAATGAAGATTTGAAGATTCCCAGATGATTAGTTTCTCACACAGCCATTATGAAGTTTTTGCTAGTTGTTTTGTTGCGTAGTTGCAGGTTGAGCCTTTAAGGGTTATGAGAACGTCTTATTGATTTTGCTACTTTGCTGCCTACGCATGGATATGGAGCTCTGGAGCATCTGCCATCAACATGAACAGGAAATCGATGCTCTTGCACATTAATAATCAAACACCATAGGAGGATCCAACACGAAACAGGTTGGAATGATCGACAGAGATTCAGTGACAAGGGTTTAAATTCCTATACACCCCGAGGAGCGCATTGTTGTTTTCCGATTTTGGGAAAGTTTCCAATGTACATGCAAACCAAACCCAGGTTGACCTCACCTTCCGTCTCTTAGATGAGATGGTATCTAATGGCATTTTTCTTGATTTTAAAAAGTTACAACACCAGTTTTGAAGCTCTCACCACCGCACGTGAATTGGAGAAAGCGTTGGAGGCCATTACAGATCTCGTCACCGATGCCAACCTTGATTGCTCGACCATGGGATCTCTGTTGGTCATCGATGCTATCCATACCTCATATACACAGAAAACGTCAGAACAGAGATAAATCTGGCGGTTTTCCTATCCATTGTGAAAGCAGGCAAATGCTGAAAATATGGGATCTGTAAACTTACTTTCGGTGCATGACTTCTACTCAAGTTTTCGAGTGTAAATTGAAGTTTAGGAAACAAAAATGACCAGGGATCATAACGGATGTCAGAAATTGTTGATAGTATTAACAAAGGCATGAAAATTTTTGGCTTTTCACTTTGGAGATGGTCACATTGTATAGTCATAGTTGCTTCCTGTTTTCCTGAAATCGGAAGAATGTCAAGCTCCTTCCAGTTTGAAGGTCCTTCTTTGGCGAGTACCCCACCAGCATGCTTTATATGAGAGTCCAATGGTTCTGATAATGGAGAAATGTGGTCTAGGACTTGATGATACAAGAATTCTCTCATTTGTAGATTCTCACAGTGACAAAAAACTTGAATCTTATAGGTTTTCCTATCCCATATCTCAAGTGATTCCTCTGCCAATGACAGATTCAACTGAGCAACGACTACATCTTTTTGCTGATAACAATGCAAGGGCACAATTGTTTCCCAGAACCAAAGAAGCACTGTCCAATTTTTGTCAAATATCTACTTATATTGATATAGAAAAAGGATCAATTTGAGGTTATGGTATCAGTAATCAGGATGTGTCAGATATGGTGTTTAAGGATTATTGCTTCACAACTAGAGAACTATGGCCTGTATTGTTTCTTTCTGGATTGGAGAAAATTGTCACCACTGTCACAAAATGTCAGGTGAGGTGGTCCACACACAAACAAATGTTCATGTTCTTGCAATAGAAGAGATAGCTCCGGTGGCGATATCACTCGCATAAATATTGTTTAGTAAAGTTGGCATCATCAAGAAAATTCTTTGAAAAACAGAGTATTTGGTTAAAAACCCAAAGAAAAACAGTGAGCAGTGTCAAACGATGCCACTTCATTGATAATCGTCCAAGATTTGGGGTAACAATTGAAAGAATTTTTCTCCCAGATTATGTGGCAGAATATCCCTGTTTTCGAGGCATACAAATAATACAAATGGAAAAATATTCCAGTGTTTAGGCATTGGTTGAGCCATTTAGTAGTCAAAGAACATGGCACATTTGGTAATAGTTACTCATTCGATGAACAAATACAGGTTTTGGCTGAGGGATCATGGCAGAGTATCTCTATTTCCCAGACAGAGGACAAGAAGTCAAAGGGACAAGTGGCCATTAGTTCCATAATTCAAGGGATAGGCATCAACAACCTTCCAGCAAATTCATGACAACCAAGCAACAGTTTCCAAATTTAATTTTCCTTTAATTTACTGGTTTGTTTGTTTTAAGAGACAGTTTACAGGTGTCATTTGGTTTTTGTAATTGTTTTCTATTTTGAGATGAAGTAGAGATCCCAAGCTATTAGAATTCAGATCATCAGCCAGAAGACAAGGACAGATCCACTATTGTAGGCTGTTGGGTTCAATTCATAGGAATCTAATGTGGCCATAAGTTTCTATATATTGGATCAAATTTGATGTAAAAAGGGTTGGAACCTATTGAAGGGATACTTTCCAAAATATTGTAATGAGCTCATAGAGCCTCCTTTTTAAATCTGCACGGGTACAAGAACATATTGTTTTCAAGATTCATGTGCCATGGCTATTGGTGAAGTGTTTCTCTTGTAAAATGTCTCTCTATTTTCATATGTTTTTCCTTTCCTTATTATCTGACAGAAGTTTATGAGCAGAATTTGTTGAAAGATACACTCTGTTTCTGGCTGTGGATAATATTAATGTTTTCTTCTGATATTCAATGGCAGAATTCTTCATTGCCCTGTTGCTTAATTGATCTTCTATCTTTTTCTTCTATCTCGCTTCATTTAAATTTACTGAATCCAATAGTATGTCTACCTTGCCCTATTTCATTTGAGATTGATACTTCTGTAAATTGATCACCTCAGCCTTTTTGACTCCATTGCCCAATGGTTTTCCCGCGTTGTTCCAACCAAGCATTTAAAAACCAAAACCAAATCTATCATAACTAGCCTAATACCCTATTCCAAACCAAGTTAAATCATACAAAGAGAGCCCTCTCTAAGTCTTGGATGGCTAGATCCAAGACTCCAAGTGGTTTGATGTTGCCTCTATGACTGCCTCTGCAGCCTTGGGCAAATTACAGAGTGTTAACAGTACCTACCCATTTTTTTTCCTTATCCACGCTTCCCCTCTCCAAATGGCCACCACTTGCAACCAAGAACTCCAAAATTCTGTCAATCAAGCCCATGTCTCCATCTCACATCTCACATCTCAGATGGATTCTACCAATTTCCACATTGACAAATTAGAGCATAAATTTAAGAAAATGGAAGCCAACCTCACAACCCAATTGACCTCCCTCCAGTCTATTATCAATCAATTGTTGAACCTCCCTACGGGTCCTTCCTCATCAAAACAACCTGATGTTGTTGATTCCTCCCAGTCTCCGCAATTCCACTCCAACTCCTTTCATCGTGAACCTTGCCTTCCCCGCGTAGAGGTCAATAAATTTGATGGCTCTGATCCTACAGGTTGGGTCACTCAAATGGAGCATTATTTTTCTCTGTATGGTATTACTGACAAGTTGGCCAAAATTCACTATGTTTTCCTCTATTTAGATCCTGAACGCTGGAAATGGTGGTAATGGTGAAAAAATTCATGTCAAGGGTATATTTCTTGGACCCAGTTTGTTGCTGAGCTCTATGCCCACTTTGATATTGATACCCACTATCTCGGTCATTTGATCAAGTTGAAACAATCAGTCACAATGGAATACTTCATCACTGCTTTTGAGCATTTGGCCTTTCGAATAGAGGGCATGTCAGATGTGTTCTTCCGTGAATTCTTTAAAAGTGGTCTCAAGGATGAAATCTGATCCCATGTTCTCATGGCCCTCCCTCCAACTTGGTTGGAAGCTACTCAACATGCTAAAGAGGCCCAACAAGTTGTTTTTTCCTAGAACAAACAAACCCCTTTTGTTCCTCGCCCTTGACCCACTAATCCTAACCCCCCTATCACTCCCCTCAAGGTCCAAAAACTAACTAGGGATGAAATGGTTGAATTCCAACTAAAGGGTCTTTTCTATAATTGTGATGAAAAATATTTTCCGTGGCACAAGTGTAAGGAAAAAAAAATATTTATGACCATTTCTGAAGATGTTCTTGAAGAGGATGTGACAGTTCCCCTTGTTGAAGAACCCTCCCTTCCCGATACCACCCAGGAGCCTACTCACCCACCTAAAGTTGACCCATTTATTTCCTTTCATGCCCTCACTGGCTTCTCGACCCCACAAACTCTCAAGCTCATTGGCTACATTAAGCACATGAAGGTCATCATCCTTGTTGATAGTTGTAGCACCCATAATTTTATTCATCATCACATTGCCCAGGAAACCAATTGTTATATTTGTGCTGTCAATAATTTTCAAATCATGATAGCCAATGGTGGGTCCATGAAATGTGGTGGGCGTTGTGAAAATTTTCGTCTTCAAATTGGACATTACCAAATGAAATCTCATATGTTTTCCATTGACATGGGAGGTTGTGACATTATGCTAGGTGTTGAATGGTTACGCACTTTGGGTCCCATTCTTATGGATTTGAAGAAATTAACCATGCAATTCCAATAGGAAGGACAAATGTATCAATTCCAAGGTCTCACAGCTCGTTCTCCTAAGATCATTAGTTCCCATCATATGGAAAAGATCCTCAAGAAAGGCCTCTCCGGTATCATTGTTAAACTCCATTATATTCAAGTGGTTGAGCCACCCTCTGTGCATCCTAAGCTCCAAGTTATCCTTTCCAAACATCAAGATATTTTTTCCACCCCTCAGGGACTCCCTCCTTCTCGTGGTGTTCACTATCATTCCATTCCCATTGTTCCTGGCATTCCTCCTCTCAATTTTTTCCCTTATCGTCATCCCTTTCCCCAAGAGAATGAAATTGAGAAAATAGTGCAGGAATTGCTCCAAGCGGATGTTATCCACCCCAGTACTAGCCCTTATTATTCCCCTGTGGTAATGGTACTTAAGAAAGAAGGTACTTGGCACATGTGTCCCAACTTTCATGCCATCAATAAGCTCACCATCAAGGACAAGTTCCCCATTCATGTCATTGATGATCTATTGGATGAGTTGTGTGATGCTTAGTACTTCACTAAACTTGATCTATGTTTTGGCTACCACCAGGTACATATGCAAGATGTTGACATACCCAAGAGTGCCTTTCAAACTCACGAGGGTCACTATGAGTTTTCGGTCATTCCCTTTAGCCTGTGTAATGGCCCCTCCACCTTCCAAAGCCTCATGAATCATGTCTCCCATCCTTTTCTCCGTCATTTTGTCTTAGTTTTCTTTGATGATATTCTCATCTATAGTAAAACTTGGCAATCTCATCTTTCCCATGTGGATCAAATTCTCCATATACTCTTGCAGCACCAAATTTTCTTCAAATGCTCTAAATGTTCCTTTGGAGCCTTAGAAGTAGAGTACTTGGGTCATATTGTTGGAAGGGATGGTGTCTGGGTGGATCCTAAAAAGATTGAAGCAATGCAGGATTGGACTCACCCCAAGACTATCAAAAACTTTCGAGGTTTTTTGAGTTTAACCAACTATTATCGCAAGTTTGTTCAGAATTAGGGGAAGATTGCGGCCCCTCTCACTGATCTCCTTAAAAATATTTCTTTCACTTGGACTCTCTCAGCAGATCAGGATTTTCAAGCTTTGAAGGCAGCTATGTGTACTAATCTGGTCTTGGCCCTTCCTGATTTAACAAAAACCTTTGTCCTAGAATGTGATGCCTTGTGCAGATGAATTGGAGTTGTCCTTATGAAATAAGGCATACCTTTGGCCTTTACTAGCAAACAATTGTCTGAACACCATTTGGGCCAATCAATATATGAAAAGGAAATGTTGGTTATTCTACATGTAGTGGATCTTTGGCGCCTTTATCTCCTACAACAACGCTTCCAAATTAAGACAAATCATCAAAGCCTAAAGTATTTTCTGGAGCAATGACCTTCCTCCCCAGAGCAACAAAAATGGGTAACTAAGCTCTTTGGTTATGATAATGAGATCATTTACAATAAAGGCAAATAAAATGTGGTTTTTTATGCTCTTTCTTGAAAATATAAAGATGAAGGGTCCCTTTTTTCCCTCTCCTTCAATGTACCATATTGGATACAATCTGTGCGCAAAGAATGGCTACATGATCCTAAAATATTGAATATGATCCAACAATTGAAATCCAACTCTCCAATTTCCCCAGGGTACTCTTGGCACAACGATGAAATTCACTACAAAGGCCATTTGTATTTAATTAAACAATCACAACTTAAATCCACGGTGCTTTCTGAGCTTCATGCTCCTCCCACATTTGGGCATTCAGGGTTTACGAAAACCTACGATCGGTTTAAACGTTCTTTTTTCTGGGATGGTATGAAAAAGGACATTTGCACTTTTGTAGAAGAATGTGATGTTTGTCAACGCAACAAAGGCGAAACCATCAAACCTCCTAGCACACTCCAACTTCCTACGATTCCACCTGCTATTTGGAGGGACATCTCTATGGATTTTATTTTTGGATTACCTAAATCAGGAAACAAGTCTGTCATCATGGTGGTTGTGGATCGTCTTTCCAAGTATGCTCATTTATTTTCTCTTCAACACCCATTCACATCATCAACTATGGCTCAAATTTTCATGGATCAAATCTTCAAGCTTCATGGCATGCCTCATTCTATTGTTTCTGATCAAGATCCAACTTTCACCTACAATTTTTAGCAAGAAATGTTCAGACTCCGGGGAACCCAATTACATCTCAACGCCACCTATCATCCCCAGACTAATGGTCAAACTGAAGTCGTCAATAAGTGTTTGGAGACTTATTCAAGGTGTTTTACCTCTGAAAGGAAAAATCAATGGGCTCAATGGTTACTGTTAGCCGAATGGTGGTAAAACACTTCTTACCATACAACTACTCGCATGACTCCTTTTGAAGTAGTATATGGCCAAAATCCACCTTCAGTTCTCTCCTACATGCCAGGTACATCGAAGGTCCAGATGGTTGGCCAAACACTTACAGTTCACGAGGTTATTCTTTGTACCCTCAAAGATAATTTGGTCATGGCTCAGAATCGCATGAAGCAACAAGTCGATCAAGGTCACTCAGAGTGGAAATTTGTTGAAGGAGACCAGGTATTTCTTTAGTTGCAACCTTATAAGCAAACTTCACTCAAGGTCAAACATTGTTAGAAACTAGCACCCAAATTTTATGGTCCTTATATAGTTCTCAAGTGCGTTGGGTAGGTGGCCTATATGTTATCTTTACCCAATCATTATAAGCTCCATCATGCTTTTCATGTCTCTTGCTTAAAGACGGTGATTGCAACTAAGTGCCAAACTCAAACCAACCTTCCCGAGTTGGATGAAGAATGATCCATCTGGTTGCATCCACAAGTAGGTTTGGACCAGCGAGAGTGTCATCTTCGTCAGTGTACCACCAAGGAAGTGTTAGTTCAGTGGAAAGATACAACTCCAGCAAATGCCACCTGGGAGCTCGCTACCATTCTGCAACAATTTACTCATCTCAATCCTTGAGGACAAGGATGATCTAGGGGGGGAGGGGGGGGCATGTTAGGGACCTAACATACCTAACCCATCAAGTGGGTAGAAAAATATATTTCCATGTGATAAAGGTCAATATTTATAAGGCATAGCAATAAGGAGGAACAAGTCAAATGTAATAAGACCTAATAGAAGCTTCCACTTCTAGACGGATCTTCCTCTAGATTGCTCTTTTGGATAGATAGATTCAGTATAAATAGGATCTTGCTCTGCTAGAGTTTTCCCCCTCGAAGAGTCAAGTGAACATTTCTCTCAGTAATCAAAGTGCTCTTTCTGGTGTTATTCTGGTATTATTTTGGTATTATTGTGATGTTGTTATGGTTATATCATTGTGTATCTGCCATTTCTAGCTAATTGTTTTTGTTTTACATACTATTTTATATCTGGAATATTACACATAGAGATTGAACCCTCACCAATATTATTTTGTTTGTATCCAATTCTAGACTTGTCATAAAATGGTTTTTTATTTGAGATGATTTCATCTAGTATTTTGGTGCTACTGCAAAAATTTAGTTGGATGTTCTTATTTTGTATTTTCTTTCTTAGTGACAATATTTCAAGTTCCATATTGTATGTTATTTTATTCTTTTATTCTAGTTGTATCTTAAGTGTTTCTTCAATCACTTTGGCTTCTTCCAACTGAATCCTTAGATCTATGTTATTCTTCTTGGCTTCTTCAGAATTTTTGCTAGGGTTTTGAAAGCCTTCCTTCAGTTTACTTAACTCTTCTTTGAGAGACTTGTTTTTCTTCCTTTCTATTCTTATATCACTTAATGGACCAATCAATTCTTCCTCAAGATTCACTTATCCTTCTTCTTCATAGTATTCTTCATTATTTTCAGTAGTTTCCTCTTGAGTCTCTAACACCATGAAGAGTACTCTTCTTGAGTCACTGCCATTGTCGTCATCTTCATCGGATGAGGAACTATCATTGATATGGATTTAGGAGTGGAAATAACTAATTATAAGAATGAATATCATAAACACGGAGATAGGAAGAATAACACAAATATCCAGTGAACAATATATTCTATTAAATAATGAAATAGGTTGAAACTGTAAAACTGCAGAACTGAAACTTGCTCGAATGGTGGTAGTTATCTCTGAGAAGAGATGTGGTTGCTACATGCATCTGTCTAAGCATGATAGATTACAATGAGGCTCCATAGGCCCTTTTCATATTACTCATGAATGCAAAAACCCTAGACATCCAAAAACCTAACCCTAGAAGGTGAAACGCCAAAAGTCATGTGGGCCCTATGGGTAAGTTGGTGTAATTTGGTACCTCAACTTCCTAGAGTCATAGTTTTTTCATACGAACTCCATTTTAGGTGTGTGATATCCCGTTAGAAAGGTATTTCATAGAACTACACATTTCGTCATCAGACTCTAACTCCGTCTACAGTTTGACTGTGGCGAGTCAAAAAAACAATGTTTATGGCCCCAAAACAGCCTTCGCAGTACAACAAGATGTGTTGACATGAAAACATACATAATAAGCCAGTCGGATTACACGAGAGGCCACCCATATCCACCTATAGAATGTGTGAGGATTCATACAACCCCAGAAGTGTAGAACTCACAATTATAAAGCAATACAAAAATATGTGTTGAATAAAAAATGGACACGAGGAGCCAGTTGGAATAGGTGGGTGGCCACCAATATCCATCTTGATCAATCCTCTTTTGAATATGGTTTTTTCTTTTTAAAAAATATTCCTTTGTTTCTTTCCTTGTCTCTTTTCTGATATTTATTTTATTTCTTAGGAACTTCTTCTTCATCACTATCTTAACCCCTTGCATAAGGACATTTGGAAGCAAAATGGCCAGTGTTACCACAATTAAAGCATTTGAAAGGAAGCTTACCTTTGTACTTGTCGATTCCTCTTTTCATCTTTCTCACAGATTGGGCTTCTTCTTCATTTTCTGAATCATCACTATTATTGGAGCATGGTTTTGACCTTGGCTTGTTCTTTCTTATCTTCTTGGAAGCTTTGAAAGTTGCTTCCATTTTGGATGGATTTTCTTGTTCCATTCTCATTTCATCTGTTGTAAGTATTACATGTAATTCATCCATGATGCTCAAAGTAGACAGATCTTGTCTTTCTTCTAGAGATGATATTTTAGGGTCAAATATCATTGGGAGAGACCTTAGTATCTTTTGCACAATAACTAAATTTTCAATTTTTTCTCCCATCCCTCTTATAGTATTCATAATTTCATCAACTCAGATAAAATAAAATGCAATATATTCATCTTCCTTCATTCTTAGATGTTCAAATTATCCTATGTAAGTCTGAATCTTGGCTACTTTGAATTTATCATCTCCTTCATAAACATTTTTTATCTTGTCCTAGATTTCCTTTGTAGAATCACAATGCATAACCTTAACAATTATGAACCTGTTAGACCACTTAGAATGACATTTATAGCCTTTGAATTTTACTCACTAAGATTTTCCCCAACATTATCTGTTGGGGGAGAAGTTGGTGCAGTGTATCCATTTACTAAAACTTGCCAAACATCCAATCCCTATGCCTGCGAAAATGATCTCATTCTTATGCTCCAAAAAGAATATTTTTTCCCATCAAACTATGGTGTTCCATTTTTGGTAAATTATCCTTGCTTATCCATGACCTTTTTTCTAGTGGTTAGATTGTTCCTGAAGGAACCTTCTCTGATACCAACTTTTAGAATATTCCAGAATATTGGGACGGGGGGAGGGGGTGAGTCAATATAGAGTTAGTTCAAAGAAATTAACCTTCAAGCACTACATAAACATTAACCATTAATCATGTCATTCACTATCATATAAAATCATACACATTGCACACATAGTTTTACATGGAAACCTAACCAGGAGAAAACCACGAAAACTTTTCTTAAGTAGTTTCAAGATTTTACAAGCACCAACTTGAAGGAAGAACCCACTCCCTGAGTTTTCCAACACCTACTAGAAGGATACACCAATCCCATTGGAATATTTTAAATGACGATATAGGATCAAATCAACCTTCAAATACAATCCAAAAATCACTTCTTAAATCTGCATACAAAACTACTTAAAGCTGTGCTTCAAATCTACAAGCTTGCAAGATTCTCCACTAGATCATTTTTTTTTTCTCCTTAGATATTAGGATATGTTCTCCTTCTAATTCAATAAGTGGAATTCAATTTTGACCTACCAATCTTCAGATATAACTATGCTATCTCGAACACATGTTTGGGACTAGTTTCTGGATTAGTCACAAACCCTATTTTCCAACACATATAAATCCATACCCGTAATGAATCAAGATCTTAAACTTGTACCCAACATTCTCCGATGTCATCTCTGAAATTACTCCAAGTTTTTATCCTTGAATTATCCTTGACATTTTTTTATAGCGAAAATGGAAAGATGACTCGTTTTGAAGAAGAAAATCCTAGTTTTAAAAACCTCAAATTCCACTAAGTATAAATCCAAACCTGTAATGAGTCAAGACTTGAAATTAGTACCCAATATTATTCTCTATCTCTTCTGAAACACCTCCATGATTTTCTATATGAATTTTTCTACAAAAAAAGTTATATCAAAAATTCCAAGATGACCTTCAAGAAGACCCTAGAACAAATCATCACAAGACTTCATTTTCCATTGGAATTTATCTCTTCTTCACTTAATATTCCCTTGGTAATTCACTCCTCTAGGATGAAATTATCTCCTATTCCTTGGCTGGGTCGAACAAGTGTTTTGAAAATTCCAAATGAGGCTCTTCTTATTTATATGAGTCTTCTCTACATGAGGGGGTGTGACCAAGATTCACAATGTTTGAGTCACGCCTCTTTATTAAGAACGGATGACCTTAGGGGCTTATGTACTTTAATTTATGGGATTATTTTCTTGGATTTAGGGGATTCTTTACTTGGATTTAGGAGATTCTTCACTTGGATTCTTCAAGGCTCCATTTGTGTACAACTCAAAGTGGGAATGTGGAAACAACCACATGTTATCTCATCCTGTGAGGGCCATGCTTAAAAGTTATGCCATAAGGGAACCACTTTGGATTTATATAAACTTATTTCAATGCTCTTAAAGTATTCTTCATGTGGACACATCATCATCAATTTTATGGGCTTAAGGGATTTGCTTTAGGGCTTCTTCTAAGGTTTACATCAATGACAACCAATTTTCCAACAGACAGTGGACATAGAGGCAATATATGATAAACACATTTTTGGAAGTCATCTATTGACTAACTGCAATTGTTTAATGCACTAATAGAGCTCACTTCTCCCTATCACAATTTTAGTTTTGGCACTCTTCCTCAAATAGTGAGTTCTTAGTTGTTTTGTTACAAAGGTAACTAGATAACAAGGTTGGAAGCTACATACAATAGCTAGTTTCATGTTTTAATGATGGTAATAATTATGTAAGAAGGAAATAATAATAGTTAAGGGTAGTTAACATAATCTCATGGAAGTATATTTTATTATTATGAAGTATCATTTTTAGGATTATTTATTTAGAATAATTTATCAATTTATAATTTATTATTATTATTATTATTATAGTTGTCTACTTGTGTCCTTCAAAAACGACCAGTTATCCAAAAAAACAAAAATAATGTGGAGTTCTAATTATTTTTAATGAATTTAGAAACAACACTTTTAATTTTTAAGAATAAAGGATACAAATTTGCAAATAGTAGTAGTAAGTCGTTGATTCCTAGTATCAATAATAATCAGGTCAATGAGTGATATTCAAGATATCCATAACAAAGTGAAAGAATATGAACATTGTCTTTCTAAATAAGTTTATTAGAGTGAATTGTTTATCTCTGGTATTTTCTCATTCATCCCCAACACACAATTATTCTTAGTATTATACTCTGAGTCTCACTTTGAGAGAATGGAACTTTAGGTTTTTATTTGTAGAGCTGGGAAGAAGTCCCAATATAATGGGATGGATTTTTGAAGGTTTTGGGCCTACATACAGTGTCCTCCTTAATCTAACCTTCGAACTACATACAAAGTTTTCCTTAATTTTGATCTGAAATGGATTGGAACAAGCAAATGGTTGTAAGAATAGGTACTTGCAAGTGTAAACAAGAGATTAATGAAGGTTAGATAACATTTTAAACACAATGTAGATGTAAAAGTAAATTAGACAAAAGAGAGGAAAAAAAAGAAAAAAGAAAAATAATAATAGGAGAGAAAATAACGAGGAATGGGAAATCAAAGGTTAGGCTTGTTGGTCTTCTCATTTCCCTAGATTTCCATATTTATTTTTTTACTTTTACTCTCAAAGGGTATTTTGACGAGGAGGAGAGAATGAAAAGAAGAAGGATCTATGTAAATTGTTGAATGTCTCATAATATTGTAGCCTGCATTGTAAACCAACGATTGCTAAAATTGAGACTAAGCAACCATTCAAAGGTTTTCCCATTTGGGTTTCCAAGGTAAAAAAATTCTTCATGTTCATGGTGCGTTTGATTTTATTGTTGTGTAAATTCTATGTGTGTGATTAGGGTTTCTCTTATCTATGCTTAATGAGCTTCTCTTAGTTCTATTAATGGGTTACCATTATGAGTTTAAAATTTGTTTTATAGCTCATAATCAAAAAACATTTTCTCCCTTATATGGTGTGGATACAAACATGTTTTGAATGATCACCATCCAATCCCATCTCAAGTTTGAGATCAATGGCTATCATTATTGAGTCATTACAATAATCTACTTGGTTACTAAATTTGGTTATTTGTTTTCAAGATTATAATTGTTGAATACAATTGGCTAGGAAGTCGAGTTTATTCCTCCATCATATGTTGCCCCTAACTACTTTTTGAACCCACATGTAGGTCTATTGCACTTGGGGGGGCATGTGTTCACATTAGTACATGGAAGGGAGAACACATGGGCTATACTAGGATGTACAAAAATTGTATGAGATGTACACAGACGAGAAAATTTGAATTGACTAAAGATGGAATCAATTGGAAACAAAGAGTAATATATTGAAGAAATTGATGTAGCACTCCTTTGATTAAATCAATTGGTTGTGATGAACCAGTGGGATATAAGTCCCTTGTTTACAAATCAAATGGTATCAGAGCCCAATTTCAATACACTTGGTGAGACCTATATGTTAAGTACCCAAAGTGACTATAGAATAAGTGGACAAGAATTATTTTCAGGGCTATAGAGAAGCAGAGCGCCAATAATGATAGGGGTACATAATGAAGAGGATAAGGAAGAAGAAATCAAATTCAAGTTATATTGGCTTGAGAAGAGAATTTCCATGCTAACTTTGATGGAAACAAAACTATTGGAAGTGAAGGGTATGAAAATTCCCTCAACAAAGACTTGTTATGGGGACCCCAAGAAAGAGGAAAATAAACCAAAGATAGAGTGCAAGGCTAATAGTGAAGGAAATGTTGTCCAAAATTACAAGAGGAGAATGAGGATGAGATATAGAGATTGTAACTTTCCTACTACTACATAATAAAGAGCTTCTCCAAAGTCAATTGAATGTCGGTTTTCCCATTTGGGTTTTGAGGGTAAAAAATGACTCATACACAATTCTTTCTTTGTGTATGTTTGATTTGTTGTGATAATTTTCTTATGGATTGATTAGGAGTCTCTTTGTATTTTTTTAATGGATTCCAATGGGCATTGAGAGTGTATTTAAGGGATATTTATCATTAGAATTATCATTTTCTACATACTCTGTGTTTGTTTTTCCATTATAGATACCAACATCTAGTAAACCTCCACCATTGGATGCCTAACTAGTCTTAGAGATTGTCAGTTGTTATCACATGTAGTTGTTAAGGGTCACATTTAGTTGTTATGGGTCATTCATCCTTATGTTTTTTATTTTTTATCCTTAGTCTTGTTTAAGTTTTACTTTTGATCTCCTCCTCATGGTGTTCTTAGGTCTTAGCACAAATAAGTTAAGGTTGATGTTGGATCATATATTTGTTTTATGTATGCATCCCATCACAATATTATATGCCATCACTATCACACTTATGCCACCATCACCCTCCTGTCACCTCTTCCATTATTGCACCTATGAGGCTTGTGTCAGCCAATCTCATTCTTTTCAACATCCATGATTTAAAGGAAATAATTTTGGATTTAGTCATTTAAGGTTGTCTAACTATTTTCTCAAAGATTTCAAATTTGCTCCTAGTTTGGCGCTACAGAAACTCCTAAGGTCGGACATGCACTGCATAATCTATTATAGATTGGATGGCAGAGGGGGATTGGAGGTTAGAGCTGTTGCAGGTGGTTCTACACAATCTGAAGCATATCTATTGTTAAGCCATGGTGTATAGAAACACCTTGAGTTTTTAGAGCTCTGTTGAAGATCAGCTTAAGGTTGTGCTTGTGTTTCCCCTCCTGGGCACTGTGAATTGAGGATCCACATTACCAACCTGCCCCTTTTACCTTTTTTATCACTAATTCTCGGCTAGTTGCAGTATTTTCATCTTCTTTTACTACAATTGAGCCAATATTGATGTCAAAGCCATTGTGCCTATTTCGTTCTTGACCATTGTTGTTTATGCTATAGAATCTGCTACAAATTATGTTGCAAATCCCATGTTTGGCGCTGTGAACCTGTACATTAAACTCAACATTGTTATCCTCTGATCATATAACCTACATCAACTCTTTCCCTTTACAGTTTCAATGGTTATTTCAAATCTAAAATCTATCTACATTAAAAAGTTTAAGAGCCTTTCTTATTAAAATGGTGATAACCTTGCAAATGATGATGAAGTGGTTGAAAGGATCTAAATTTTGAAGGTGATCATCCTTGCATTTTGAAGTGTTAAGGGAAATATTATATTTTCACCTGCTAGAGATATTTACAGGCTCATAGTCCATCTACTAAGACTTTTTTTGTTTTTTAGAATTCATTTCACAACAAAAAAAAACACAAAGATTTTGTAGCGCCTGGCGCTACAGAATCGTCTACACAGACTGTGATGTAGTTGCACTACCAAAGGCGCTACAGAATCACCTAGCCAAACACAGAAAAGGAGCTACAGAATCTACTGATCAGTTTTATAGGAAGGCGCTATGGAATCACCTAGCCAGACATAAAAAAATGCGCTACAAAATCTGCAAACCAGTTTTATAGGAGGGCGCTACAGAATGCGCTACGAAATTTCCTGTAGCAGTTATTAATACAAATTTGATCATAAAATAAAAATTGTGAAGTAGGTTTCTCTAAAATTTGTTTTGGAGGAAGATGATATCCCTATTGACTTTCTGACCAACTTTCAGCCTGACCCAGTTTGTAATTTGAGAGAAAAAATTAAAACACCAGTGCACTGTGAAATGTGTTGCAAATTATCGGTTTTGTATAGTTGATTGGATATTCGCCTTGTTGGGAGGTTGTCAGTTGTCAAGGAGGGTTAAAATGACTTCTCATGGATCATTTATATGTCAAGGTACACATGAACCTAAGTTTTAGCTCCATTAAGACCTCATGCAGTGAGTTGGAAACAATTCATTAAAGACTTCCAACAATTTCCTGAAAATTAGCAGTTTGTTGGATTTTTGTCTCTTTTGATTGTTGCCACCTATCTCCAAGGCCTAGAATCCAATGAAATATATGGGGTTCGACCTCCTAAGGATATTTTTATGTTTTTTTCTATTTAATGAAGGAGAGAGATCTTGTAGAGGGGTTGGATTCATGAGCCAAGCGAGGCTAGAGAGAGTAGGAGTAGGTAATTTTCCTGTGTGTTCATTTGTAAGCCTGAGGCCATTTTATGATTGTAATCATTATTGTTATTGAAGACTCATGAGAGCTGTGATTTTCATATTGTTATTATTTTGTTCTATATATATATTCTTAATTGAATATATTTCATATGTGAATATCAAAGGCTTCCAATGATTTATGGATCCCTAAGCAGCAGAGGATCTATTGTAATTTTGCCCATCAGTCATTGTTTTATTCAAGTATTTGTTGATTTATTAAACTGAGAGGATCTTTGTTTATTGAAAAATTATCTTATGTTTTCCTTCTTCATTCTTCCATCTATCAACATATAACCTTGTTTTTTGTTTACCATCTTTAGTGCCTTTGATGAGTAGAATGTTTATGAATCCATTGCCCATTGGTGTAGCCTACTGATATGCAGTTTGTTTCCCTCTCCCTTTCTTTATCCATCTTGTTGATCCACCTATTCAAACCCAAACTTATCCATTTACATTTTGATGGGTACTAGGCTTATCATATGGCAGTCTGAGGGTGACTCTCAGTGCTAACAATAGTTTCCATTCTAGATTCATTGCAATAATTTAGGACGTTTCTAAATTGAATGATAATTTTTTTTGGGTCTATTGGATGATTTGGGATGATGGGAATTTTTCCTCTTACCTAAGGGATCTGTATGCATCTCTTTCCAAGTAATAGATTGGTTGTTGAGTAGATTCTCCTCCTTGATCCATTTAGTTTCAGAATGAAGGTTGTATGAGGCCATATGGATATGTCATAACTTTTAATAAAACTTCACGTAGGCCATATGACCATACATGACCTAGTGGGAATCCTTCTCTCTCCAGTGGAATTTGAACAAGGCATGCTAACAATTATACGTTGGGTTGTTGTGAGACAAATGTCGTATAATTATTTTTTACTTGTGATATAACCAAAAACGATATTTAATTGCATTATGAATATAGGCTATCCAATTTTTTATTAACAATATTTAATTTTCTTTTCTGAATATGAATATATGTGTTGGTTATTAGAGTATATATGACAATCGGATGCCTCAAAATAGATCACAAGTGTACTCACATTTAGGTAGTGTTTTTCCATTAAGAAACAAAGTGTTGCATCGAGTAAGAATGTTGTTGGGTGATTCTTTTCCTAAATGAACAATGAACATAGCTGCTCATTATTTTCTTCATGAGAGAATATGTTTCAAGAATGTTAATAAATAGAACACAAGAAAGACACAAGAACTTGGAGGGAAAATGATTTAAACCATATTCATTATCATTTCAATATTCATTCCAATGTTACAAATTTATAATACATGAAATAAAACACATTATAAACTATATTTACTCTCGCATAAACACCTCATCAAGAGATAAGGCTAATATGAGTGAAAATAAGATCTAATACACACTTAGGATAAAAACTATATCCTATAATGTGAAATACATGAAGGTGGTGTAGGACTTCATGATTGTATAGGGAGTCACTGACTAAAACTCCCCCCCTCAATCACAAGTTTGAACAATTATACTAGCAAGGAATCAAGGACTAATTATCTTCAAGTATTCAATTTGAAACTCTTGGGCTGAGCCTCAATAAATATCTTCTTGAAAACTACCAAATATGGATGTTAAAAAATATGTGTATGTGTGTGTCTGTGTGATGAGAGTGAATTATGAGAATTAAATTAGATGCAAGTCTGACACATTCATGAAAATGCTTTAAAACCGAATCAAATGCCAAGAAACAATGAAGACGTATCTAGAGGTCCTCTTCTAGGTGAAATGACCATCTAGGTGAACAAAATGTCCACAAAATTGCTCTAAGAAAATAACACAAAAATAATGGCAATCAACATCCCAATCTTGAGTATTGTGTATGATCCAACGACAAGATAATAAACCATAATTATTCCAAATAACCATGGAGTAGTAAACTAGGTTTTCTAGTGGAACTAATCAAACCCTGAATTAATTATGTTGAGGAAAAATCAATCACATCAATGCATGTCACATAAAAATACAACAAGCAATATAAACTTCAAAGTGCCCAAATTGGCAATTTATCACAAGTGATGAAATATTTGCAACACTTTTATTTTTATTGGTATCCCCCATTTGGTGTTTTGTTTGTGTAATTCTACCATCTACGTACTATTGTTTCCCATTTAAAAATTTTTTGTTGTTGTCGAAACTTGAATTTTGACAATCATCTTCAATATTTCCCTCTTGTCAAATAAAAGGTGAGACAACATGGGTTTTCATGTGGGTTACCTTTAACCAATTCATCATTGTATATGGTGGTTTTGGTTGACCACTAACCATTTTCACTTCATTTGGTGGTTTCAATTTACCACTAACCATTTTCACTCTTCATTGTACCCCCTTGTTGTTGGGGAAAACACCCTACGGACTAGCAAATAGAGTTCAAACTTTGCATGCAGATATAACCGAATAGAAATTACTTTCTACCTTCATCCCTAGATTTAAATCCCCTTTTCTTAGTAAATGCATGGAAAGATCAACCTACCTCGGTACCGGAATTTGATGTCGATCCTTCGTTGTGCTTGATTACTTGTTCGCAATACTCCTTCCAAAGCTGACCTGCATTCAAGACAAGCGACAACTATGCATGCATACTACTTATATACTCATGGGTTAGAAATCAAACATAAACTAATCAAACCATAAAACGTTCATGAATTGGGATGGGAAATGCATTCTCTTTATTACTTAAAATGAGTCAACTTACAAAAGCTGAGACCGACCACCGCTCCGTGAACCTGATCCTGGGATCCTCTTCTTCTATCCTTCAACTGCTTTACTTTAAATCTCCTTTGGCATTAGGAAAGGCTAAAGGGTTGGGACAATGGAATACGTAAATGGGCGGAGTTTCTTTGCTATATTTTTCCTCCTTCCAAATGGTACCCCTACCCCTTATTTTATAGGCTAGAAGGAGCTAGGTATTTGGATGAACCCTCGGCCATGCATGGCCGGGAGTTTCAGTTAACTCACCCATAGATTTTTGTTTTGTCGAAAACTTTCCTTTTTCATGCTTTTGTCGGTCCACGCAGGCTGTTTTGGGTCAGCCAGCGTGTACATGTGTCCAGTAATGGGTTAGGGCGCGTGGGCCTTTACACGAGAGAATTTTCAAAGAGTTGTTCAGCAGTGTTTTTGGAAAAGAAATGATATGAGTTGGCCTGGTGCCAGGTAAGCATGTGTGGTGCAATTTAGGGTTATAATAGATGCCCCCTAATGTGTGAGGTCAAAAGAGAATCTGATGGCCGAAATACATTACCAATCTTTACTGATGTGTCGAACGATTGAGCCCAAGGATCAGGAACTAGGAGGTGTCGTCTGCAAAATAACAAATGTCTCACCGAGGCGGGCATACCCATGCTCGGGATAAAAATAGAACCATGGCTGCCAATCAAATACACTATAGATCCATGTCAAATAAAATATAAAGAGTAGCCGCGAACAATACACAACGGAGCTACATCTCGAAATCAGAAAGATATACATATAGAGTATCCATCTTCCAGAAGTTGATTCGGCCTGATGGCTGGAGATGAGATCTTCAGAGCTCGAGCAACAACTTCAAAATCTTAAAAACTCAGGTAGAAGTGTAATATGGCTATACGACTGCACTACCCAGAGGTCTTTGACAGCTCGTCAGTCATGAACTTGATAATTTTGATGATCAGACTGAAGGCTTCAGTGATTTCGAACAAGGACTTGATTGGACATTCAAGATGGCCTAGTATGCGGACAATAGACATATTGTAGAGGGGCTGACTCAGGCTTAGTGACAAACTTTCCTTGGACAATAGCACGACAAGTGATGAGACTCGGGCAGCATGTATGTTAATCATAAGTCTACGAAGCAGGAGGCAATGCAAACTCTCCATATGTTTGGAAGAATAACCAAATGGTGGAGGAAACAACTCTATATAGCGAGAAAAAATTCCTAAGGTCGTGCTACATCCCATAGTCTGATGAACAAACGAACAGATGTGCTTTATCCAAGGGCGACTCATTATGCTACCAATAAAGAAAATACTTTTCCCTTCCTCTTTTTGGGGTATATTTGATTTTTTTGTTCTTTTCAATAATTGTGGAAAAAGAATAAAGGAATATTACGTTACAATGGAGGAATGAGTATTGCAAACATACAAGCTCAAGGCACAAGGACAAGACTGATGTTCTAGTAAAATGATACTCGGAAAAATCCTCCGGCGACCAAAGGTGTTAAGATGCAGAAGCAAACTGTCACAAAGCTGGTGGATAAGGTATGCAAATGCGGTTGATAAAACACACAATGGTAACGTCCTTCGATGTAAGTTTAATGAACCCAGAGAAGGTAAGCTCGGTGGTTTTTCATATTTAGAGAGTCTGAAAAAACATAAAAGGAGACTCCACTGGGGTACCTTTTTCGAATATAGTCTAGTCAGTTCAAAAAAGGGGTAAACTAGCACTGATTAGACGTCGATTCAAAACCATTTTAATGAGTGTGACAAGGACAAGATCACTCGGCCATTTTTTCACTTTTAAGGAGTCTGAAAAAAGCTTAACTATGGACTCCATCAGGAATATTCTTCTGGACCAATTTAACGAGTGTGAAAGAATAAGGTCACTCGGCGATCTTTTCAATTTTAGGGAGTCTGAAAAGAGCTTAACTATGGACTCCGTGGGGGTTTCTTTTTCGTAAGTTTAGTCCCTCAGGCCCGAAAAAGGGATAAAATTATACCTGAGAGTACTCTTCTAAAGAACGGAAGTTCTATAGAGTATACCTTTGTTCGTATAGTTGATCGTCCGGACTAAAAAAGGGGTAAACTACTGTCGGACAGATGTGACTTCAAATTTCATTTTAATGAGAGTGAAAGGCCACAAGATCGCTCAGTAATATTTTCATGTTTAGAGGGTCTGAAAAGGGCTTAAAAGAAGACCAGTTTAAGGAACGTTCTCCTGGACCAATTGAGCGAGTGTGAAGAAACAAGGTCACCGGGCAATCTTTTCATCTTTAAGGAGTTTGAAAAGGGCTTAAAGAAGACTCCATAATGGTTACTTTTCTCAGTTAATCCAGACGAGATCGAAAAGCATAAATGCAGTCTCGCCGGATGTTGCTTTCGGATCTCAAAGCAAGCTTGAAAAACAACAAAGTTTGCTCATGACAGACTCTTTGTGGGTCGATTCCTAGCATCTCCTCGGGGGAGCTGTATGCTCCGACAAAAACATTGTCTATGATGCCAGGGGTTCTTGAGATATTGATAGGTATTGTTTCAGAAATGGTTGCCATATTACCCTCGGCATAGATCTTGTGTGTAGCTAAGGGATCAGTATGACAAGACCTATTTCCAGTCATGGTCATGGTGAATTCTCCTGCTTCGATTCGGTTTAACTCTGGGAGAAAATATGATCTGTGATGAAGATCTTCCCAAGGTTTGTCAAAACTAGTCATTGCTTCAATTACTACTTCATCTGAAGGCAAGACTAAGTCTAACGAATCGATGTTAGCAAGAGAACCCTGAGCCCAAATAGGCTCTAGAAGCGGATCTAACTCTTGTGCAGGAGTCAGATCGGTGTTAGCTGAAGCTTGTTGGACTAAAGAGTACGCTACTTAAGTAGAAGACAAGGGCATGGACATGCCTGAGTGCCCTGTCTCATCCATCGTGGCCGATGCGGAAGGAAGAATCCATGGATCCTCGAAGTAAGTCGTGCGGAACGACGAAACTTGAAAAATCTCAACCTTATGGTGGTTAGATATAAATTTTATATCGCCCTGAGGAGGTGGGTAATCGAAGGTACCCATCAAGGATGGGCACAAACCAACTCCTATGTTGATGACACCTGGTTGAGGATTATCAATCATCAGGACCGTGGATGCCCCCAAAGTTGGGTCAGGTCTGGAGAAATACAATTGATCAATGATCACTATCTAACCCTCGTGTGGAAACAACAAGACCCAAAAAACTGTAGCAACCACAGCTTGCATAGCATAAGTCCAACTCCATCCTAACAAGAGGTTATAGTCAAGGGGAGCATCAAATACCTCTACTTCGACACACATGGTCTTCCCTCCTAACTGCACGAGGAAGGTAGGAACGATGCCATGTGGCCGGAACGAACGATCGTCAAAAGCAGTGAGGAGAGTAGGTGATGGAGACAAAACGGGCTGGCCAATGGCCTTCCAACATGCCAACGACATAACGCATGTCGAAGCGCCCTCGTCGACCACCGTGTGGAAGATATTCCATGTAAAAGTTTTCATTGGGTAATCCACTACTATATGAAACGCTACGTGGTAAGGCAGACGAGGTTTTAAGTCAGTTGTATCTAACATGATGGTACCCGGATTACAAGTCTCAGTAGAGCCCAATGCGGTTAACAAGGCTTTTCTCTGAGAAGGGAAACTTTGGAGGACCTCCAAAGCAGACATCGCACAAGGGGTTTGTGATAAATATTCCACCACAAAGTATTTCTGGGTAGCCCTTGCATTTGGGTTATGAGAATCCTTTTTAAATGCACCTTTTGGAATGTGTGTCATTGTTTCTCCCAACGTCTTCTCAATCTATAGAGGAAGAGATGGGAGGTCAGCTTCTTTACCCTTCTCAGAAGCGCTTGGTTTACTATAATCGTGCACTCTAGTCGATATGAAATCATCACCCCTAACCATATATACATTTGTGGATGAGGGGTTGTTCAGAGGCGGGTAGTTTTCTTGGTTTCCCCCTTCCGTACTTGCAGAGGCTTGAGTTAGATTTTGCCCATGCTGAAATGGGTTTGTCAACACCGCCTGTTGTCGTTGTGTGACAAATGTTTGGGCCTCTGCAAGCCGAGGAAATAGATGGGTTGGGTAGTCTTCCATGGACAAGTTGCATGGATACCTCGCCTTCCATTTTTCAGTGTTGTCCCTGCCAGCATTATTCGTTGGGTTTTTTATCCCCCTTACCCTTCTTTCATTGTTTTTTCTTCCCTTTAGGCTGTTGGGTGGCCTTTGGGTTAGTCAACTTCACTTTGTGTACTTCCGACGTTTGGGTAGGGGGAGCAGCCAAAGCAGTAGTTTGGCTGGTTGTTGTGTGTTGTATGGAAAATTGTTGCAACTGCTTTGTCAATTGCTCAGCGGGCTTGGTTTGTGTTGAACCAATAATACCATCGGCATGCGGTCCAACTCTTTGTCTAGTTTTATCCAGTATTGAACGTCATGCATCTGGCAATATGTTGTATAATAAACCAGACTAAGAATAGATGAGCTCAAACTGTTGAGCCCTCATGATGGCGTCTTCTTCAGAGAAAACTCTGGATGTCGCAACGTCTTTGGATAAATGCGGTACCAAAGACTTAAGGAACCACTCAAGCAGGAATGCTGGTGGGACTGGTACTTTGATTAAACTCTTCCGGCGTCTCCATTCTCAGATGTGATCAGAGATATGGTTTGTTGTTGTCTATTTGAAATTAGTGAGCAGTCTGTGCCAGCGTCATATCTCACAGGTAACTGGAAATGGTTAAGGAAATCCATCGCCAATTCGCCAAAAGAAGAGTATCTTGAGCAGTCGAGCTCAATGTACCATTTCGCGGCACTCCTAATGAGAGTACGTTGAAACAATCACAATTGTATGGAGTCATATTTCAATGAGTTAGATGAGCACCAAAGATGAAAGGTAGTCACATGATCTCCTGGATCTTCATTAGGCTTGGCTTCGAACTTTGGAATGTCCGAAGGCAACTTCGTCGGCATAGGAGGCCATCGCGGATCGTGACAAATGGGGTCATTCAACAACCTTGTCAAATCTGGCAAGTGTAAAGTTGCCAGGAAAGGTAGTTTGGGTTGCTACTAATAACCTGGGAAAAAGGGTCCTGAGTTTCACTGGCACTAGGTTTCCAGGAAAGGTTTGGTTGCTGGCCCAGATTCTGGCAGAAACCATGGCCCTGGCCAGTGTAAGGATTTTGCATCTGTGGAGACATCATCGGTTGATTTCCCAAATAGGACATGGATTGTTGGGCATGCATTGTATTCGAAGGACTTTGGGAAGGATTACCCCATGCCGGTCCTGTGGGGATAGGCATAGTAGATTGTCCGAGGTTCCATTGATTGTGGAAAGAATTACCCTAGATCGACATTCTGGAGGAGGGAACAGATCCTTGCCCTAAATTCCAAGATCCTGCTAAGTTTTCCCCCTATGCAGGAATAGTACCCTACCCAGGAGTAGATTGTCCAAAAATGGGGTTGCCCCCAGTCGAGAAAGTGGCTGACGAGAAGGTGTTGTTACCAAACGTTTTGTTCCAAGAAAACGGTCTCGAACCTACTGACATACTATGCGAAGGTGGTCCTTGACTCCCAGCTCCAAATAAAATATTGTGTGTAGGTTGACCGGTGGATTGCTGATGCGAACCACCGAGTGAAGGGGACGAAGGAGAGATATGACCTCCTGCGTAAGGAAAAGAGTTAAAAGGGACAGGAGTGCCCCCCATGTGACCTTGCAAAGGAGAACTAGAGCTCCCTGCACCTAGACCCAAAGTCTGCAAAGTGGAGTAGGACAGTACAGGACTTGTACCTGAACTAGGCATATCGTATGAGAACGGAGGGCCTGTTGCACTAGGTGTGAAAGGGGTTGTGGCCGCCACCAAAGACGGGTTCAGACCACTGTGCGAAGTAATTACGGTCGAGACCATGGTGGCTCAGACCAACAATGGTATGTTAGGAGATGACGACTCTCCTGTGGTGACAACCATGGTGGGAATTAAAGAATTCCCAGAAGGAGTAACAACATTTGTTTCCATTGCTGTGTGCGACACTGTCTGGCACTCGTAAAATTGAATTGGTACAATGAAAGGTGCCGAGAGATCAGTGATTGGGGTTTCAACCGAGCCAAGAGCGGTTGCTTCAAGGTCCAAAATGGTCGATTCCTCCAGGGGTTGTTCGGGCACAATGGTTTGCGACCCGGTCGCTTCAAAAGACCCTTGTTGGTCTAGCTTCCACCTTAATGGGGGCGAGGGTGGCTCTAGTGTAACCGATGGCAGGCCAAGAAGCCTTTGTGACCGGCGGAGCTCAGGATCCTCCACTGTGTGAGAATATCCAAGACACTCTAAGGTAGTCTAAATGCTCAAAAGTAACACACACTAAGAAAAAAGTCCCTAGAAGATAAGACAAGCAAACACTAAATTAATTGGAAGAACAGTTATAACAGCCAACACTAGAGAAACTTACCGGTGCCAGTGCAACTCGAACACGGAAGCACCCTCTGAGTATACTCTAAAAAGTGTGGCCTGATGTCTATCCTAGGTACCGTGGTATACCCCCGCAATCACCTATGTATGTCCCTAACAAAGATTGGAAACTAGGTTGCCAGCACGCAAACAGTCACCAGGTGGGTACAGTCGAAAGTCGGGTAGACCACAATGAGTAGGGTATCGAGCCCAAAACTTGTCAAGGGTATCGAGAGAAAATGGTCCGAAAGACAACTAAGGACCTCGAATGGATTCGAGACCCACGAAGCCCTGCGGAAAATGCAAACGACGGAATCCCAAAACAAGCCCTCTATATGTGTTATCCACTATGATTGGTCCGGCTTTGGAGGGTTTATCTCCGCTACCTTTCCAAACGCGACCTCGTGTTTATCCCCTGTGTTAGAGGGGGGTCCAAAATAACTTCCACGAAACTGGACTTAGACACTCCCTATCTCAGACTCCAATGTTTGATTTAAAATGGCCTTGAAGAGTTTCCTCTCCAACCTAATCCAAGGCCCTAGTCCTGAACTAGTTTGTGAACCCTACAAACATAAACGTCTAGTAGATTTTAAATTTAGCGTTACTTTTATGGATTTGTCTTATTTCAAGGGGTATGAGGGTGAAACTGATGATGTGTAAAAGATGAAAGTGAAAAATGAATAAAAAAGATGGAAACAAAACTTTTACTGAATGCAAAATTTCAACAACTTTTCAAAAGAAAGATTTTTTAACTTTTCTAAGATTTTGGACAACAAACTCAAAGGAATTTCACTCGACTACGAGCTACTTATGAT
>ML788003.1:401003-421325 GCA_009831015.1 Picea engelmannii
ATTTCTGACAACGTTTTAAATGAGAAAAAGTAAGCTAAGAGTAAAAATAATCCTAAGCTACTAACTGTTCAAACAGAGATTCAAACACCTGAGAGGAATACTTCCTATCAAAGGAGAGGATGATTGCCTCACCTTTAACAAAAAGTAGCATGTACAAGAACGCAACTATCACTCAAACAACATGCATTTGAATGCGCGCTGAACAACAACAGAGGGTGTGTACATGCAGGTTGACCTTGTACAGGCCACGTGTATATCTAAACTCAAAGAAAAAATAAAAACAGACAGACCAAACCAGGAAGAGACCACTGATATTGATAACCAGGATCCCTTGAAGGCTTGGATACTCTTTCTAACAGAAAAACAAATAATGCAAGGAAAAATAATAAGGAAAAAACAATCTGAGATAGGACTGTTAGCAAACAAGACTCGGATAGAATTTCAAAAAAACCCCTAAGAATGTGTGATTCTGACAGGGAAGAGGAAGACTGCCTCTGAGGTTCTCTGAACTCCTACACACTACTGCTACCTCTACAACTAGCGTTCACACGCGGGCTGTAAGAGGATAGGGCACGGGTACACGCGTGCAGGCCTTGTGCAGGCCGCGTGTACCTCTGTAGGTCCCGAAAAACACAGTCAAGAAAAAGTCAGGGAAAGCTGGTATGGAAAACTAGACTCCCTGCTAGCTCAGACTTTACAGAAATGAAAAGAAAAGACAGGCAAGAAAAACTAGTCTTTAAACTACCCAAAAACTAAATAAAATTCCAGGAACCCTAGAGATTCTCCCCAGTATGGTCGCCAATTCTGTTGTTGGGGAAAACACCCTACGGACTAGCAAATAGAGTTCAAACTTTGCATGCAGATATAACCGAATAGAAATTACTTTCTACCTTCATCCCTAGATTTAAATCCCCTTTTCTTAGTAAATGCATGGAAAGATCAACCTACCTCGGTACCGGTGTTTGATGTCGATCCTTCATTGTGATTGATTACTTGTTCGCAATACTCCTTCCAAAGTTGACCTGCATTCAAGACGAGCAACAACTATGCATGCATACTACTTATATACTCACGGGTTAGAAATAAAACATAAACTAATCAAACCATAAAAAGTTCATGAATTGGGATGGGAAAAGCATTCTCTTTATTACTTAAAATGAGTCAACTTAAAAAAGCTGAGACCGGCCACCGCTCCTTGAACCTGATCCTGGGCTTCTCTTCTTCTGTCCTTCAACTGCTTTTCTTTAAATATCCTTTGGCATTAGGAAAGGCTAAAGGGTTGGGACAATGGAATACGTAAATGGGAAGAGTTTCTTTGCTATATTTTTCCTCCTTCCAAATGGTACCCCTACCCCTTCTTTTATAGGCTAGAAGGAGCTAGGTACTTGGACGAACCCTCGGCCATGCATGGCCGGGAGTTTCAGTTAACTCACCCATAGCTTTTTGTTCCGTCGGCAACTTTCCTTTTTCATGCTTTTTTCTGTCCACGCGGGTTGTTTTGGGTCAGCCAGCGTGTACACGCATGCAGTAATGGGTTAGGGCGCATGGGCCTTTACACAAGAGGATTTTCAAAGAGTTGTTCAACAGTGTTTTTGGAAAATAAAGGATATGATTTGGCCTAATTCCAGATAAGCATGTGTGGTGCAATTTAGGGTTATAACACCCCTCTTAAGTTGCAGGAGAGTACTATTTGGGATTCATCAACTTGATATTCAATTCAGAAATATATTTAGAATTGGGCCCCAGTCATGCCCAAAATCATCATCTATAACAATTGATTGAAGACATTCAAAGCCATATGTTTTTTCAACTTCACCATTTAAATATGTCTTGTGTCTGAACTCGATGGTAAGACTCATGAAAAAACTTGGCTTCTAGAGTACATCACCAAATGCTAATCCAACCATAGTGAAGTTTTTGTTTCTAAACCTTCTTCTTCTTTCGACATTTGTCTAAAATATTATTTGTCTTCACACAATGAAAACAAGGATGGAGATAAAAAAAAATCTCCATGTGACCAACTCGATGACAATACTATCATTTTGCATTATGATGTTGAACTGCAACAAGTGAAATGGAATCTCCTTGAACAAATCATGCACTATAGAAGTGAATTGGCATGAAATAGTTGGGAATATGAAAGGTAACTTCCTTATCATATCTGAGTCTTGTTCTATGTTTGTTGTTGTGGATTTATTCCCAATATCTTATTATAGGCTTGGAAAGATGATTTTTTATTTGTGGAAGTTGATTTTATACATGATATTGCACCATTGAAAGGTTTTCATCGGTAGACTCTTGAAATTCAACTTCAAATTCATTTGAATCTTCATATGTCTCTTCATTATTGTGTTGACCATGTGTTGACTACTAATGGAATCTAGAATTTAAAATCTATGGACGTCAAATCTAAATAAAGGATTGTTTTGAACAAAGACTATTTTAGAATGTTGTGGAATTTGTTGATTCTTGTGCAGTATTTCATCATGTTGGAGCTATGACTTAGTCTAAATAAGTTCAACTTTGGCTTGTTAAACTTGCAAACAAGTCATAATAGATTGAAGAGTTCCTTTCTTGATTAGGATTGTGTTCTATTTAGCAGTGAGTATTATAGTGTTCAGTAACTCTAATAATTATTGAATTCAATCCATTCAAAACATTGAATGTGGCCTCCCTATGTAGGCATGTCTTGGTATAAAAATGTGATTGAATAATAATAAAAAGTTCTTCTTTCAAATCCACCCTTTGACAATAAGACCCAACACTTTCAATTTAGACTCATAAATTGGAGGAGGTTGAGTTCAATCAAGAATGCACTCAACAGTTACAATGCAATTCAACTTAATTTTGATTTTACACTTACAAAAAACTATTGCAAGTACTGAATGTTGACTATTTAAATTAATGTTGGTGTATATTTGTCATTCAATGTTGATGCCATTGCCAAATAGACAACTTGATTCCTTGAATATGATTTTTTAGTTCTTGATTGGCATTAATTGTATGTTCTAGAATATGTATATTGAGTGTAGAAATATTACGATGAAGGAAAAAAAAACATGTATGAGAAAACACCATCACACATGAGTGCAAAACAATCCTTGGACTCCCTTATTCTAGTTCAAGATGGAAAAAAAACCACCAAAATAAATATTTTTATTTAAAGATGCGGTGTATGAAGTTTTCAATCATTCTTTTTCTTGTCTACCAAATCACATCACAAATATTCCTTCAAATGTTTTATATATGGCGGCTAAGATTTCCATTTTTCACAAAGGATTATCCAAAGTCATTCTACAAAAAAAAAAAAAAATGTTTTTTCTAGAAACCTTCATGAATTCAATAATGATTGAAAAATCAAGAGAACCCCTCATATATCTTAATGAGTATATCCTAAAGACACTTCCACATTGCCTTGAATCTATGTGTAGAATATACAATTCCAAGATGAAATTATTTCATTGTAGCTTGGGAAAACCATCAAAATTTCATTGGTGAAATCTCACTAATCAATAAGTCAATTGAAAAAACTGAAAGATATCCAGTTGAATAATCACTTGGGAATCCTATTTGCAATTGTTATCTCAGAAAAAGATAGTTTCTACAGTGACAAAAACACCTTTTTCACTTGGAGCATTCATTTTTCCATTTTGGGTGGATTGTTTCAGAAATATTTTCTCCTTTAGATTTGATTTTTTCATTCAATATTGAGAGGGATTTGATACATCTATGAAAGAAAATTCCAATGCTACATTGTCTTCTTAATTTGGTTTTCTATAATGGTTGTAGTTTTCATTTGAATAACTACATATTCTATGATTGCATATAATCTTGTTTTTATAGGATGCATATTCAAAACCAAACATGAATCTTGAAAATATAAAAATATTATTTTGTTCTCCTCTAAATCTACTTTCCAACGCAACTAAAATCACTAAAAATGGATAAATAATGAAAATAAATCTTAGTTTTACCAATAGTCACTCCAAAAACAATAAATTTCACTTTCCGTGATATATTCGCCTTGGATTGCATGCATTTCCAGTGCCAATTTTCTCTTCTTCATCGTAGATGTTATTCAATAGGCCCATCATGGTCATATGTTCATAATTCTCATTGCAAACTCATCACCATAGCCACTATAGATTATTACATAGAATAACACTATCATGCTCTTTATAATGAATTACACTTCTCATTGGATCACTACCATGGAGTTATTAGGCCCTTTAGATTCAAGGAGCTATAATACCAAGTTAAGAAATATAACACAAGAACTTGGCGGAAAAGGATTTAAGACATATTCATTATCATTTCAATATTCACTTGAATGATACAAATTTATAGTACATGAATGAAACCACCTCATAAATTAGACTTTCTCTCACATCGACACTTCATACACACTTAGGATAAAAAATATATTCTATAATGTGAAACACATAAAGGTGGTTTAGGACTTCATGATTGTATAGGGAATCACAAACTAATAGAGAATGTGTATTACTCTTGGGATACAACCATCTATTTTCTAATTAGAACATGGCCCTTCATCACTCAACTCAACCATATACCTCAGATTGAAAATAGTTGGAAGTTCCTTTTTTTTAAAAGAGTATCTTGAATGATGTGTTGATCAGCTGGTGTTATTTTTATGTTGGGAAATGGACATAGGTATTCATTCATGAGAGTGTTTTGTTAAACCAAAGAAACATATCCAATTTTGTTTTTCCTGCCTAGAGATAAACAACAAAGAAACCACCTAAGAGTCTTATTTATTATTGACATTTCTAGTTAGTTGTTGTGTGCAGGTGACACCCATGAAAAATACCTCTTACCAACCCTAAATGATTGTACAGAGTAGTTTTCACTTAGAATTGCATCAAGAATAGAGGCCTTGTAGCCATTTATAAGACAAGGATCTTTGCAAAAGACTGAGAATAAAGACCAAGATTTTAATTGAGCAAGGTATGCATGTTGGTGAAGTGATTGGGATATAAGTCCCTTGTTTATAGAGCATAAGGTCTCAAGGAAGTTGAATCCTTGACCATGATGCAATTATGAAAATTTTTAAGAGATTGTATACCTAGCATGGGTAAAGAAAATAAAGAAAGGTTGAAAGACTTAAGGGCCATCAATGTTCAACTTCAAGAAGAGAACAAACACTTGAAAGAGAAGGTCCATATGTATGACCATAGGACAGTAGATATGGAGAATAAACTTGATACCTCTTCCAAGCTGCTACCATTGCTAAATAAGTGGTTTTATGAATGGCAAGACTCCCTCATTGAAGTTATGGAAAAATGGCACAAGAGTAGAGTTCAACTTATGCAATTAGGAGAGAAGGCAAATAGGTTTGATAACTAACAAAAGCACATGCTCACTTAGATGATGTCTCAACTACACCGAGAGTTGGAAATGAAGGAGGAATAAATAAAATCATTTTTCCACGAGACAAAGGAAAAAAAACCACCTTACATTTCCACTATTAAGGCCAACACCATGACTGAGACAACTTTGGTAAGCTCACCTTCCTTATATTTTTCGCAAGATCATTTTGGTGAATTTGAAAATCATACCAGGGGAATTGGTTTGAAACTGATAAGATAAATGGGCTATGATGGGCAAGGGATAGGTAAGATAAGACAAGGGATCCTAAGCTCCATTATAGTTGCAGCAAAGGTCAAGCATGAAGTCTTATATTTTAAAGGAAGGGGGAAAATACCATGACCATGAAGACCACTTTTGTGAAGGAAAAATGCATGGAAGAGTGTGTTGTCCCACCAGAAGAAAGAGGAGTATCAAAGGAAGAGGGAAACACATTCCCACTCTGTTACGAGGAAAATCACTCTATGGCATGGGGTAAACCACAATAGATGGAAATGCCTGCAAAAATCAACTCTAATCTCAAGTATGATATATAAACAAAAATGCTAACCAGACAAGATAAAGATCCTACCTCGTCCAAACATTAGATGAAGTCGATCATTGAGCACTCGACTCAAAGAAATATACCTAAAAATTGTCCTCAACAACCAAGATATGAAAGCATATGGTGATAATACATAAAGTTATCACATTTAATAGAATAATCCATCAATATTCATAACAAATATGCCCATGGAATAACAATTCAAATATTTTCAAGACATTAATTGGAAGAGAAAAGAGTATTTCTATTAAAATGTAATCAACAGAAGTATATAAATGACAAACTTTTGTGTCGGCACATTCGGAACCGAGAAACTAAGTCCCTTCTAGCTAGGCCTCCACCAAAGGAAATCTCATATAAGATATACAATGAGGTTCTTCATCAAGTAGGGAAGAGCTTGGGGGATGAACAATGTGTTCAGACTTAAAAGGACAAAGGGATGATGCCTCAATATGAAGTGAGTAATTTCTCCAGAGTAACTTTGTTCTCAAAGTTGAATTATTCTCCTCTTTTTCCACCTCTTGGATATGGCCCATTTATAACCTTCAAATGGAACTGAAGGGTCGAGTCAGAACATTTCCATTATATGGAAGGTCAAGGATCATGGATCTCGTGACGTGACATGGAAACCCGACACCATTTTTTAATTTTGGGCACAAAACCTTATGTACGTGAGTTGTAATGGTGTAACCTGCATATACACATTTTGTATAATAGTTAGGGCATGTATGTGTGGAAAAATGTTATTTTTACCTCTGGGAACTGCAAAAAGGGACTTCAAGTCTGCATAGGGAAATGGAAAAGGCCTTCTGAGCAATTTTTCATAGGGTGAGGCAAATCTTGTTATAACACACTCTATCCTTCTTATGGAAGATTGCATAAGGGAAGTGATGACAAAAGTGTAAAGGCTCATTTTGCACATGAATTTAGAAAAATTTGAAAGAATATCAACCAAACAAAGAAGTATGCATCAAACAAGGCATCCCTTGTTTTTCACTATTGCAAGAGGAAAGTCTATAGTGCTGCCAATTGTTGGTGTGCCAAAGTATGTCTCTTTTGTAGGAATAAAGTCCATCTTGAGGCATATTTCTATAGAATAAACACTTTCCAAAAGCCATATTGTTTTCATAGAAAGAATGGAAAGAAGGATTCCCGAAACCAACAATAAAAATAGTGGCACTTGGAGAAAATAAGGGTGTTAAGAAGTCAATACAGTAGTGCCAAGAATTTTTTCCACCACTACAAGTTGAGTGTCCATTGGTAAGTAAAGTCTTGGCGACTTCATCTAGAGATTCACCCCAGGAACCACACAGCCAAGAGAAGATTATGGAGAGTGAAGATTAAATATGATGAAGATTCCCTACATCTCTAGTCCAAGGAGTAGAAGTTGTCCAAGGAGTTGTATCAACACAAGATATCAACGTCACCAATGAAGCAAGTAGTTCTTTGGTGGAAACAAAAGAGAGTAGAGAAGCATATCAATCATGGGTTGACGTTTTTTTCATTCGAAGTTGGTTGAAGAGTGGATTGTTAGTGGATGAATTGGCATCAATTCTTTAACAAAAAACATGTATGGGAATGCAATAATGTCATTCAACTCACATGACCACAAATAGTTTTTTCCATGAAGAGAAGTAATTGATCCTAGCAAAAGAGGGAAGTTCACACTTCCTCTTGTGGAATTTTACATGTTTGCATAAATTTTCAAGGTCACACCAAAAAAAATGGCCAAAATTTAACTTGGATTCATTAATTTCCAAGATGGACTATCTCTAAATACGAGAGAGATGGGAACGAATGTTGATTGTAGAGTTTAGATTTGGATAATGCTCAAAGTTCAGAACTAGTGAGTAGAATTTTTCATCGTGGGAATAGGTGAGCCAACAACTAGATCCAAAGTCATATCCATAACCAAAGCCTATAGCCAATTCCACGAGCTATAGAAAAAGACAGAGTTGTATCTAGGAGCAAGAGTCAGAGCCATGTTCCAAAGAAGTAGATAGAAGGCACATTGATCTATATTGGTTTCCTCTAAGATTTTGGAGACCAATATCCCTCTTAATGGGGAGGTGTGATTTGAAATGGATCCAAATAAGTTAATGGTTGTAAGAATCAATACTTGTAAGTGTAAGTAGGAAATTAGCGAGGGTTAGATAATATATTAAATACAATGAAAATGTAAAAGTAAATGAGACAAAAGATAAATAAAGAGAAATAAAAGAAAAAAGAATAATAATAATAATAATAAGAGAGAAAACACTGAAGAATGGAAAATGAAAGGTCAATCTTGTTGGCCTTCTCATTACCCTAAATCTCCCTATTTATTTTTATACTTTCACTCTCAAAGGGTGTTTTCTCTAGAAGGAGAGAATGAAAAGGAGAAGGAGCTATGAAAATTTTTGAATGGCTCATAATCCTATAGCCTACATTGTAAACCAAAGATTGTCGAAATCAATATTTAATATTTAATATATATATATATATATATATATATATATATATATTATGTCTGGAGGAATCAACAACTAGTTGGGCACGTGGTCGTGTTATCCAACTGCTACCACTATAACCTCCAGGTGTGCCCACGAGGCCCCATACGTGGCACACATTGTAAGTCGGGGGGAGTTGAACTCAAAACCTCATGGAACTTCATTTTCACGGCACTTGCCAATTGAGCTGCCCCCCGGGGGAAAGAAGTGCAAGATAAGTCTGCGAGATTTGAACTCGAAACCTTATGGAACTTCATATCACTTCATATTCACGGCACTTGCCAATTGAGTTGCCCCCCTATTGTCGAAATCAATATTGAACAACAATTCAAATATGATTTCCTCTTTCAGGTTTCTAGGTTAAAAACGTTTTCCATGTTCATGGTGTGTTTGATTTTACTATTGTGAAAATTGTATGTGTGTGATTATTGCTCTTCTTATATGTGTTTAATGGGTTTCTCTTAGTTTTTTTAATGGGTTACCATTATGAGTTTCATATTTTGTTTGATAGCTTGGAATCAAAAAAGGTTTTCCCCCTTATATGGTGTGGATGCTAATAGATCTGTAATGACCACCATACAACCCCCTTTGAATTCTGAGATCAATGGCTATCATTATTGAGTCGTTGCAATAATCTAGTTGGATTTTAATTTGTTTTTTTTTTCAAACTTGTGATTGTTGAATACAATTAGTTAGGAAGTTGAGTTTATTATTCCATTATATGTTGTCCTAGGTTGCTTGTTGAACACACATGCAGGCCTATTGCACCTGGAGGGTTGTGTGCTCATTGTGTAAATTGGAAGAGATCACACATAGGTCATGTGGGGCCGTACATGTCGTACACAACATAGGGAAGTTAAGTTGACTAAATATGGAATTGACTAGAAAAAAATAGTAATTTTTTGAAGAAATGAATGTAGCATTCCTTTGATTAAATTGATTGGTTGTGATGAGCTAGTGGGATATAAGTTCATCGTTTATAGATCAAATTTCCCAGTGTATTTTCTTCTACCTTAATTTTCAATGTATTTTCTTATTTGCAGAATATGCAAGACAAAAAGCACAAAAACTACTACTTAGTTAAGAAATAGGTTAGGGTTGTAAATTGTAAATGATAGTGAGGGTGGTAGATTGTAAATTCTACATGCTTCTCTGTAACATTGTCATTACAAATTTAGTTTTTTCATGATTAGGGTTGTAGATTGTAAGATTTATGTTCATGGTTGTAAATTGTAAGAAGTGGTTAAGATTATAGATTGTAAGCTTTGTGTTTAGTGTTGTAGACACTAATAATGTGGCTAGTATATTCTAAGCTATGCATGCGTTTTCAGTGCGAATTTATTTTCTTTAGTGTCATAAATAAGACAAGAACAACCATTATTATTAAATTAAATAAAAACAATACATCAATTACAAAACTTCACATATAAGTTGAGCAACCATTAATGGTAGAACAAAAGTTAAATACATTAAATATAACATAATAATACATTTAATATGAATCCCATGTTCACACTTAACAATTACAAACTTTGTATTAATTGTTTACTTTTGTATGTTTTTTTTTTTTTTTAATATTTTAAATATTACAAATATTTAAAATCGACTCTTAAGTGGAGGGTATTCAATAACGTATATAAATTTTAATCAATTTTAATCATACAAATCTTTAAAAATATGATTTTTTAGTAAAGGATATTTAGTATGGACTTAAGAGTTTTGTCTATTTTATTTTATTTGTCATTATTTTTTTGTTGTGTAGTACTATCTTTCCTTAACCATAGTGGCTTGATAAAATTGTGCTTATTACAACTAGACTATGCCTCTTCACTTAAGGTCTTCTCATAACTTCGCCTTAAGCTACAATGTGCTATATGCACAACTAAATGTTTCCCTACCTTAAGTGGCAAACGGACATTGTTTTCCTTCTTCTCATTATCATAATACAAGGGTATCTTTTACATATTTCATATTATTATTTATTTCTTCTAGTTATTTGGAAACTATATTCTATGTATACCTAGTTGTGTTTCAATTTTAAGGGTTAAGGAAAACTACTGTATTTATTGTTATAACCCTAAATTGATCTATTCATGCATACATGGCCTTGGCCCTCTTACTTGCATTTTTTTCCAAAGCACTATTGAGTAGATCTTCTTAAAAAACCAATTTTTAGAAGATGTACGTGCCCTACACCATTACTTCTCATGTACATACGCTTGTTGCACCACTACAACTCACGTACATATGCATGCTACACCATTACAACCCACGTTAGAAGTTACGAAAAATAAAAAGTTGCAAGGAATTCGTTGAAATTGACGGGCTATTGGTAGTTTTCCAACTAATCCACCTGTCATAGCCTGTCACCCAACCGAATAACTATCCTTTTGTCATATAAAAGGATGTTTTGGGGTCTCACTTCATATCTAAGCATAAGAATAGTGAAACTCTGCTTGATTTCACTTCCCCTCCTTGCCCAAGATATTGTTTCCTTTTGTGAGAAATTTCCTCAGCATTCCCTCATTAGCCCCTTCTTCCTCCATTTAACCCATTCATTTCCATAGAAGAGATCAGAAGGTTGAGAGAAGAATTTCTTACAAGGTGCACTTGGAGCATGGTGAAGAGGATCCTGGACCAGGTTCACAGAACGGTGACCGATTTAGATTGTAAATGTATAATCTTTGTGTTATGAATAAAAGAATTACATTTTCATGTCCCAAATGATGATGTCTTAAGTACTTTAATTGATTTATTCTTGACATTATAACATCTAGCCCTAACTTATATATGGAATATCATGCTTTTAGTTCTCTATTTGTCAATATTTGGATGCAGGTCAGCCTTGGGAGGAGGTGTGCAGTCAGTGGAACTTCCAAGCATGAGGAGGTCATCACCAGATATGGGATCAGAGGTATAGTTACCAAATCTCTTTTCTTTGCTTTATTTACATTAGTTTCGGTATGTTTGGGGTAGTATTGAGAATTAATTAGCTTTTAAACGGTTATTCGATCTGCCTACATTCTGAACCCTGGTGTAGTTAAAGGGGGGTCTTTTCCGCTAGCAGAACTGGCGAACATACTGGGGAAGAATCTAGGTTTTTTTAGGGGATTTTGGATTGTTTGATTGGTTTGTTTGCCTTTCAAGTTTCTGTCAATTTTTTTGAGTCTATCAATGGATTTTGGTCACCTTCAGGTGCTATACCAGTTGTCCCTACCCTGTAAGACTGCCTGATATTTTATTTTTTTGAAAAGATATAGAGGTGTATGTGCCTTGTCTTGAGTCAACCCTCGTACATACGTGCTCTTCTCAGTAAACAGCCTGCGTGCATACGCAGGGTGTTGATGCAACAACCCGCGTCTCTGTTTCAAGAAAATTTTTGAAAAAAGAGGGAGTTTGCCTCTTTCCTGATTGAAGTTCATACTTCTCAGGTCTTTCTTGGATCATTCCAGAGTCTCTGTTTATAGACATAGCCTGGGTTTAGAGTTCAGTTTACTTGTCTTGTTGATTTTCTTTTGTTTACTTTTGAAAGGGTTTTGAGCAAGCTATTGAATTGTAGATCTTCCTTCTTGGTTTCTTCAATGATTCCCTATGATCCGCAGTAGGATAAAGATCTATTTCAATCTTGTTCTAGTGTTCTTTTTACCCCTTTCACTTGCTTCGAAAAAAGAAAAAGATTTATTTCAATTTTTCTCTCTAAGGCAATTTCAAAAAAAAAAAAAAAAATTCAATTTAGTAAAGTAGTTAGAGTTGGTTATTTGCAAAAAAGGAAAAAGAGTATGTTTTTTAAGTTCTTTATTGATTTCTTGAAACATAAGTAGCTTGTAGTCAAGCAAAAGTATGTTTTAGGTTTTCTTTACAAGATATTGAAAAAGTTAGTTAAAGAAAAGTTGGTTACAAAGAGTTAGTTATAAAACTTTGCTTTTAGATTAGAAGTAATTTTGCTTTCAAGTTTCATATTTTTCTCCTCTTTTTTGTCTCTTACAACATCACTAGTTTCACCACCATATCCCATGAGTAAATCAAGCCATTAAAAATAATGCTTAATATAAAATAAACTAGACGTTTTACGTTTGTAGGTTCAACCAACTAGTTTAGGGTTAGGGCCTTGAATTAGGTTGGAGAGGAAACTCTTCAAGGCCATTAAACAAACAATGGAGTCTGAGTTAGGGAGTGTTTAAGTCCAATGTTGTAAAAGTTATCCAGGACCCCTCTCTAACACAGGGGATAAACATGAGGTCGCGTGAGGAAAGGAAGTGGAGATAACCCCTCTAAAGTCGAACTGAACACAGTGGGGAATGCATATTGAGGATCTGTCTTGGGAGTACTATCGACTGCATTTTCCTACGAAGCTTCATGGACCTCAAATTGGTTTGAGATCCTATGTTTTCTTCCAGACCATTTTCTCTCGATACCCTCGATAGGTTTTGGACTTGTTATCCTTCTCATTACGATTCACTTGACTGTCGATTGTACCCGCCTGGTGACTGAGTGCAAGCTAGCAAATTAGTTGCCCATATTCTAGGGACTTACACGGGTGACTACGGAGGTATACCACAGTACCTAGGGCAGAATCTAGGACATGCTTCGTAGAGTATACCTGGAGGGTGCTTCCATGTTCAAGTTGCACTTGCATCGGTTAGTTTCTCTAGTGTTAATTGGTGTAACTATTCTTCCTACTAGATAGTTGATTTCTTGATTTGTATTATAGGGATTTTTTTAGTGTGTTCTCAATGTTTAAATGCTATTCAATCCTTACTATGTCGATTAATCTTTTCACAAAGTGGAATATCAAGAGCTTCGTCAGTCACGAAGGATTCAGGGCCTACCTCTAGTTGCATTGGAGCCACCTTCGCCACCTTTACGACAAATACTTGACCAACAAGGGTTGTGCAAAGCGACCGAACTACAGGAAACTATGCTCGAGCCTGCTCTAAGAGGAGACTATTCGACTCCGGAGGAACCTACTATTTCTGACCTTGGGGAGGAATCTCTCAAGCCAGCCAAATCTCTGATTACTGACTTGTTGGCATTTATTTTAGTACAAGTTGTCCCTAATGAAGTGACACCTTATGAGCACTAGTTAGTCTTACAAGAAGCCATGGAAGCAAATTTTTCTACTTCGTCTGGGAGTCCTCATACTCCTGTTTCGGCTACTACTAGAGGGGGTATCTTGCCTCCTAGCCCACCTTCACTAGTCCAGACCACAATGGTCTCGACTCCCTCTACCTCAGGAAATGGTCTGATACCGTCATCTGCATTGACCACTACTCTGTTTACACAGAGTGAAGGGCCCTCCATTCTCATATGGGATTCTTGTCTTCAATTGGAACTCAGTCCTTACCTGCTCCACCTTACAGACTATGGGTCTGGGGGAAGGGAGCTCAAACGCTCCCATGAAAGGGTATACCAGGGGCACTTTAGTACCCTTTAATGTTATCCCTTACGGTGGAGGTCATATACGTCCTCTGTCCCCCTCGCTCGGTGGTGCTTTCCAACAACCCATTGGGTTGAATGCTAATTACAACTTGTTTGGAGCAGGCAGTTTAGGACCTTCGACTTACACAATGTCGGTAGGATCTATGTTGTTCTCTTTGTTTGGTGCATTTGAGAACAATGATTTTTCTTTGGTTGTCGTCTCAGCTAGAGGAAACCCCGGTTTTGGGCAACAAAACCCCGTGTAGGGTACTATTCCTACACAGGGAGAAAGTACATGAGTTTTCTCCTCTCAGGGGATTTGGAATCCTTGGCAGGAATCAGATCCCTCGCAAGGGATATCAATCGGTGGAAACCCTTTCCATGCTCAATTGAACCCCGGGCAGAGTTCAGTACCTATGCATATCGGATCGATTGGGGGCATCCCCTTCCAAAATCCTTGGAACACAACGCAGGGAGAAATCCACGCCCAAGCCATGTCGTCCAATTACAGGAGTCAACCGATCATATCCTAGCAAACGCATTTTTTGTATGCTAGTCAAGGCCACAGCTTTTACCAGAACCCTGTCCAGCAATCCAACTTTTCCTGGAAACCTAGTGTCAGTCAAAATCCAAGACCCTTTTTTCTTGTACATAGTACTCAACCTAAACTACCATTTTTGGCAATGTTACATCTGCCAGACTTGTTGAGGTGACTCAATGACCCAATTTTTCATGATCCACATTGGCCCCCCATGCGGACTAACTTTTCCCTCGAATATTCCAAAATTTGAAGGCAAGTCTGGTGAATATCCAGGTGATCACGTGAAAACCTTTCACTTATGGTGCACGTAAACTCACTGCGAGACGTCTCCATCTAGTGTCTCCTTTTTCAATGCACTCTTATCAGAGGTGTCATGAAATGGTATATTGAGCTTGACCGCTCGAAGTGTTCTTACTTTAATGACTTGGCGATGGTCTTCCTGAACCATTTCTAGTTACCCGTGAGATATGATGTTGGAACCGAATTGTTGGCCAACTTTGAGAAAACTAAGGTCGATCACATCCGAGAATGGTGACGTCGAAAGAGCTTGATTAAGGTCCAGGTCCCTCTGGATTTTTTGCTGGAATGGTTCCTGAATTCTTTGGTGCCTTGCATCTCCAAAGACGTAGTAACTTCTGGAGTGTTTTCAGAAGAGGAGGCGATAATGAGATCACAACAACTTGAACTGATCTACTCTCAGACTCGCATTCTCTACGAGATCTTTCCTGATGCGCCAAGGTCCATCCTCGACAAGGCCAAACAAAATTTTGGACCCCATGTCGATGGTATTGTGGGATCAGCACAAGGGAATTCCACTGATCTATTGTCAAATCAATTGCAACAATTTTTTATACAACAGACTGTGGCCAGCTATAAGGTTTGGTTGTTCCCCCTACCCAAATGTTGTACGTACACAGTTTGCATTCGATGAACCCAAAGGCCAACTAGCAGCCTAAAGGAAAGAAGAAACAACGTAACAAGAAGGCTAATGGGGACAAAAAGGCTACTATCAACGCTGGTGGGGGGGAAACAGAGAAGAGGAAGTGTAAGTATCTGTGTAACCTTTGCACGGAAGACCACCTAACTCATTTGTGCCCTCGACTTGTCAAAGCTCATAATCTATTGGTGCAGCAATAGCCTTACGTGATGAAAAACCCATTTCCACATGGGTAAAACATGGCTCAAGCTTTAGCATCCTTGAGCGCAGAAGCGAGGAGTCAGGGACCCCCAGCGTCTACAAGTAATAACCCGGTCATGAATGTTTACATGATGAAATTTGAGGCTCATATAGCAACCAGGGCCCGAGATTACAGAATTTCAGAAACTACTGAAAAGGGAAAAGAAGCCATAAACCCATCGATTCCTCTCCAGATTGAGAATATAGAGGGTGAAACAATGACACGCATCCTGAAAGGTGCGTTAAAGAAATCTTCTCATAATCTGAATGTGAGGGCTGCCCAGAACTAATCTGTTGTGGAATATTTGGCACAAACCCCTTGCACAATGTCTTCTTTGGAAGTCCTCCAAAGCTTCCCTTTGCAGAGAAAGGCTATGTTATCCACCTTGGGATTAGCAGAGACTTGTAACCCGAGAGCAATCGTTCTTGATCCAACCGACTTGAAGCCTCATCTTCCTTACCATGTTGTGTTTCAGATAGTAGTGTCTTACACCATGAAATATTTTTCTCGAAATATATTCCATATTGTGGTTGATGAGGGTGCCTCGACTTGCGTGATGTCGTTGGCGTGTTAGAAGGCCATTAGCCAACTTGGTTTGTCTTCATCGCCTATGTTACTTATGGCATTCGACAGTCGATCGTTCATACCACATGGAATCATTCCTTCTTTCCCCATGCAGTTAGGAGGAAAGACCATGTGTGTCGAATTTGAAGTAGTCAATGCGCCTCTCGACTACAACCTTTTGTTAGGGAGGATTTGGACTGATGCGTTGCATGCAGTGGTTGCTACGTTTTTTCATCTCTTGTTGTTTCCACACAAGGGTTGGATTGTGACCATTGACCAGTTTTCCTTTTCCCATCCTGACCCTTCATCGGGGGCATCCATGGTCTCGATGATTGATGGGTAATTTTTATTACCTGCCACCTTATGGTGATGCCAATCTTATATCACCTGTCCCCGACCAGCCTAGGGATGAAATTTTTCAAGTGTCGTCATTTCAAACGACTTACTTTTATGATTCGTGGACTCTTCCTTCCCCGTCGGCTTCGATGGAAGGGACGGGGCATCTCAGCATGGCCATGCCCTTATCCATGGTTGAGGTTGCATACAGTATTGTTCAGCAAGCTTCGACCGACCCCGATCTGACTCCCGCACAGGATTTAGATCCATTTCTCAAGCCTATTTGGGCTCAAGGTTCTCTTACCACTACAGATCCTTTAGACTTGGTATTTCCCTCCGACGAGGCGATTCTTGAGGCATTTACTGGTCCAGACAAACCCTGGGATGATCTTCATCATAGATCTTACTTCCTTCTGGAGTTAATGAGAGTAGAGACATGAGAATTTGTTTCAACCATGATTGGAGATAGGTCTTGTCCTATTAATCCTTTGGTTACACATGCAGTTTACGCCGAGGGTAATATGGAGAGTATCATTGAAACCATTCCCATGGATATATCCAAAACCCCTGGCATCGTGGAGAATGTTTTCATCGGAGCAGACTACTCCCTTGAAGAGAATTGAATTTATACAGAGTTATTTAAGGAATTCTACGACATGTTTTCCTGATCTTACGAGGAAATGCCAGGCATAGACCCAAGAATTGTCGAACATGAAATAACGACTTATCCTGATGCCAGGACGGTCCGACAGAATCTTCGTCCAGTGAATCCTTGAAAAGTGGAAACAATTAAGGCTGAAGTAAAAAAATTGCTTAAAGTCAGTTTTATCTACCTCATGCAGTTGACAGAATGGGTGTCAAACCCTGTTCCAGTTAACAAGAAACAAGGTACAATTCGCGTGTGTATGGAATTTTGTGACTTGAACAATGTATGTTCGAAAGATAATTTTCCCACCCCATTCATTGATCAGATTGTCGATGAATGTGTTGGCTGCAAGCTATTTTCATTCATTGATGATTTCTAGGGATATAACCAGATTCAGATCAAACCCGAAGACCAGCACAAAACAAATTTTATTTTTCCTTGGGGCATGTTCGCGTATCGTAAGATTCCTTTTGGCCTGAAGAATGTTGGAGCCACTTTTCAGCAGGCCATGTCGTTTTCTTTTCATAAACTTAGAGATATATTTGAGGCATATCTTGATGATCTAGCATCATGCTCTTGCAAGAGATCTGATCATCATGCACACCTTCGACTAATTTTTGAACGATGTCGCTACTATCGAATTCTCTTGAATCCTAATAAATGTAGTTTATGCATGATGTCGGGTCGTCTCTTAGGTTTCATTGTTTTGAAAACAGGGATCATGGTCTATCCTCTCAAGGTTGAGGTGATAGTTCAATTTCCTCCCCCATGCATGATACCTCATCTTCAGAGCTTACAGGGGAAAGCGAACTTTCTTCAGAATTTTGCCATGAATTATGTCGAGATCACTAAAGGGTTTATGTGTCTCTTGAAAAAGGCAGTCCCATTATGTTGGAATGAAGCCGCTCAACTCTCTTTTGAATCATTGAAACGTGCCCTTGATTTTTCCCCTCTGCTCCAGTCTCCCGATTATAACAGAGATTTCTTGTTGTACTTGGCTACTGTAGAGTCGACCATCGGCATGGACTTGGTTCAAGAGGATGACCTGCGCGAGGAGCATGTTATTTATTATCTTATTCAAGGCCTGGTTGGGTCGGAGTTCAACTATTCCCACGTTGAGAAGCTTGCTTTGGCAGCAATGCATGTTGTCCAGCAGTTTCATCATTACATTATGCTTCGCAAGACCACTGTCATTGTCGTGGTGAACCCTTTTCAATATGTGTTGACACAATGGGTCATTGGCGAAAATATCAATAGATGGATTGTAATCCTCCAGGAATTTGACTTGGATTTTTTCCACGAAATCCAAAAATTTGTTGGTCTTTGTCGAACTTATTTCAGAACTTCCGGTCGAGTCTAGCGATATCACGCCTAAAGAATCGTCTATCAAAAGAGATCTTTTTCTAATCACATCTTCGGACCCCTAGTATGGAGATATACTAGTCTATATCCAAATTTTGAAGTTCCTCTCTTCTGCTTCCCGCGATGAGCGTCGACAAATTTTCCATCAGTAACGAAATTATCTCATACTCAATGGCACTTTGTATTGTCAAGGTGTAGATTGTATTCTTCGTCAATTCCTTATCCATGAAGAAGCAGAGCTCGTTCGGAACAAATTCCACACTAGAGAATGTGGTGGTCATTTGTCTGGGTTAGCAACAACCCAAAATATTCTACGTGTCGGTTACTTTTGGCCCTCGTTAACCAAGGATTGTGTTGAGGCAGTCAAGAAGTGCCACCCATGTCATATCTTATCTCGAACGATGCAGGCACATCATGCTCCCATGTTTCCTGTCATTGTTGTTGGTCCTTTCACCAAGTGGAGGATTGACTTTACTACATGTCACCCGACTTCATCCAAGGGACATCATTACATCATTGTAGCAGTAGAATAATTCACAAAGTGGGTTGAGGCTATGCCAAGATTGAACAATGATGGAGAAACAACGACTCTTTTCATTTTTAACCAGATAGTAGCAAGGTTCGACATCACAAAGAATATTGTCATTGACCATGGCAGTCACCTCCAAAACAAAATGATGACTGAGTTAACATCAAATCTTGAGTTGAGGCAAGAACATTCGTCACCTTATTACCCACAAGCGAATGGTCAGGTTGAAGCTATGAATAAGTCCCTTAAGACTATTCTTCAGTGAACAATCAATTATGCCAAGTCAAATTGGCATTTGATGTTGTACTCGGTGTTGTGGGCCTACCAAACATCTATGAATACTGCCACCGATTTTTCACCTTTTCAACTCGTATACTAGATGGAAGCAGTCTTGCCTACTGAGTGCCAAATCCCTTCTTTAAAGTTGGTAGTGGAATTAATGTCAGATACTTCACTGCTTGAGGAATGCCTATTATATCTCGAGCATCTCGATGAGTAGCGTCTTTATGCAGCCTCGGCCAATGAGGCTCATAATAAATGAGTCAAGTTTCAGTACAATCATTCTATTCGCCCTCAGATTTTCTCCAAAGGCGATCTTGTCCTGTTCTATGATCAAGACAAAGATCCCCTAGGGGAAGGCAAGTTCAAACCCATGTGGTTCAAACCATTCATTGTGAAATAGGTCTTGAAGAAGGGCACTTACTATCTAGTTGACTTTGAAGGAAATGCCTTGGAGGAGCCTAGAAATGGGATCTACCTCAAGAAGTATTACTCTTAGGTTGGTCACTTGGGTGACTTCTTGTACATATGTATAGCTCTTATACATTTTTTTGTCTTCTTCTTTTTTTATGGATGTGTAGTTATTTATGTCTTTTTTTTTACTGTGGCATATTTCAAGTGAATCAGAGGTGTTTTTTGGGTTTGCGGAATGCACTAGCAATACACTCAGAGGCTTGCTTCCACAGCTTGGGTGATTTTCACACCTGGAGGCCAGTTGCTATCTTCCAGAGGAATTTGTCTAGGTGACGCCACAAACAATGTCATCAAGTACAACGCAATGATAGAGTTGCTTTGTGATTCTTTGTCACATAGCATTTATCACCTCCGGTTCTACTTATATGCTCAACTGGTTGTGTCCTAGTTGAATGGAGTTTACCATGCTTATGATCCTAATTTGCACCAATGTTTCCTTAGGGTACGTCTCTTAGAACGTTACTTTGATTACATTACGTATATCCATGTTCCTAGGAGATTTAATCATATGACAGATACTCTAGCTAATCAAGTATTAGATTGGCATGTTGCACACACATAGAAAGAGAAGCAC
>ML788003.1:432008-447385 GCA_009831015.1 Picea engelmannii
TCCACTCCAAGACAAAACATATTCCCATAAAATATCATTTTCTGAGAGAGCAGGTCACCAATCAGATTGTTCAGGTCCATTACATTCCCACTATAGAACAAATTGCAGACATCTTTACTAATCCCCTCGCCAAGACACCGTTTGAATATCTCAGACAGAAGTTAGGTGTCATTTCGTTTCATACCTAAAAGAGTCCATCTTCTTAGGGGGAGATTTGTATTGTTTGATTATCTAATGCCTCCTAAATTTACTGCAATAGCTCAGGGGGAGCATGTCTATTCTTTAACATTGATGTCAAAGGGGGAGAAAAGAATTTGGGTGCCTTAGTTGCCATCAATGCCAAAGGGAGAGATTGTTGGCAAATGTTTAACAGATAGCGTATGCTTTTCATTGATGGCAAGTAAACAGTGAAGATGGCAGGATCAGAATGTACATCGATGGACAAACAAGAACAACGTAGGCTCAGGAGGAATTAGTGCAGAGTCGAAATTCTTCCAAGTAAGAAGGATGTGTAAACTTGGAGGAGAAGCGTCGCTGATCGTTGGATCCCATCCAAAATTCCCGACAGCATGAGGGCCGTCAGATCTGAATAAAAACAAGAAGAGCACGTGCTGAAGAGAAGGATAGATCTCAGGCGTTAGATCTGAGCAAACTCGGAAGCTCGTGAATGGAAGAGCTGAGGATTTGGTGTTCAAAGTCACAAGGCGCGAGGACGCGAGGCGGCGAAGTGGCGAGAAGATCAGGACCGTCCATCTGGGAAGGACGCGTGGCGAGAGATCGAGAGATCTCGCAAACTCGGGAGTTCGCAGGTTGAGAGTCCAAACATTGGGTACTCCAAGTCGCGAGGTCGCGAGGTAGCGAGAGAAGGACAGCCATCAGATCCGGATCACAGGAGGACCGTTGGATCTGCACGGGGGATCACACGTGGTGAGAGATCGTCATCTCGCTGACTGGAAAGTCAAAGGAATGGCGAGATGCGAGATCGTGATTTAATCAAGGACCGTTGGATCAAGAGAACACGTGGTGAAATATCAAAGCACCATAAATCTCCATCTCGGAGTTTCGCCTATCGCGACTTGGAGTGACGAAAATATCCATCTTAGGATCAGTGAGATGCGAGATCACGAAATGATCCTGACCGTCAATACACCAAAAGATGTGGACCGTTGATCTGAGCTCCATCTCGGAGCCTCGCTTATCGCAACCTGGAGTGATGAGAACCTCCATCATAGGAATCGCGAGATGCGAGATTGCGAGAAGATCAGGACCGTCAGATTACTAAGAACGTGGATCGTTGATCTAAGCTCCATCTCGGAGCTTCGCCTATCGCGACTGGGAGTGACGAGAATCTCCATTGAAGGAACAGCGAGACGCGATATCACGATGAGATCAAGACCGTTGATTCATCAAGATCATGAACCGTCGATCAGGATCGATGAAGATCATAAGTTCGTAGCGAAAGTGAGAAATGGGAAAAAGAATGACAATACCCTTCAGAGTTAATCCAATGGTGCAGGTGAATTTGAACAAGATCGGAGGGCTATTGTTTCACAACACAGTGAAACTTCCAGTAACCATTGATGGTTTCTACCAGAGGATGCAAAGAGACTTCGGTGTGATTTCCAGAGGAGCAGAAGAGTCACATGGAATCTGTCAGTGGAATGAAGACGACTCGTGGAGGCGATTGACAGTTGGATGGGATTGAGACTGTAACTGAAATAGAGAAAGTGAGCTCGACTGTCACAGAGAAGACGAAGAGTCTCAACTTCCAGAGAGGATGAGGAATCTCACTATAACACCCAGTGATGCTGGACACGCAGGGAGAACCACCAGAGAAGTTGAATAGTGACGATGATGATCAGATAGAGCACTCGAGAGGTGGAGGATAATGACGGAGAGTATGCATGCAGAGGCATGGAGAACATTGAAGGCACAAGGTGCACAGAAGCTATAAATACACGGTAAAGAGAAGAGATTGGGTTGCGGTTGATGTTGCTGTTGAAGGTCGTTGTGAGTGTTGTTGGTAAAGGTGATTCATGTGTGAAGAAGAAGGGGAGTGAAGCAGCTGAATAGCACAGAAGAGGAACTGTGCAGAGAGTGGAGACAGCGCACAGAGCATAAACAACAGAAGACTAGACAGCGCAAGGGATGTGAGCAGAAAGGCAATGAGGCAGACAGAGCAACGAAATGTAGCAGAACAGTGATAAGTCGGGTAAGCCATTGTTGAACATTATATCACTGTAATAAGTTTCAGAAGCAAAGATTTATATTTCAGGGTGGTTGGGAGTTGCTAGGGAGGACTGTTGTCCTCAGAGGTTCAAGTGGGTGCTTGAACACAGGGATTTGGTGCTTCCTTCTAGTTGGTGCTAGAGAAACCAGGGAGTTGGTGCTTCCTTCTAGTTGGTGCTAGAAAAAACCAGGGAGTTGGTGCTTCCTTCTAGTGGGTGCTAGAGAAAACAGAGAGTTGGTGCTCTCAGCAAGTTGTAGCTTGCTAAACAGAGGTTGTAGCCTCATTATGAGTTGGTGCTCATATGTATGATAATGTAAAGATTGTAACCATTACTTATCATATAAAGAAAAAGAGGTTTTTACCCTGTATGGGTTTCCTCAGGAAATATCTGTCTCTGTGTTTCTCATATATGTGGCTGATGTTGAATGTGCCATTGTTTATTTCCCTGCATTATTGTGATCATCATTTAGTGTCTAAGCAAATAGTTTAAAAGAAGCATAATTGTTTAAGCACGGTAACAACTGATTCACTCCCCCCCCTCTCAGTTGTACAACAGCTAACACATGTAACTTGTTAAAGAATTCATCTATCGTTCCTTCTTGTTGTAATCGATTGAGTTTGGAAAATAATTCCTTTTCCTCGATGTTCTGAAACATATTGAAAAAATGCTTCTGAAATTTCTCCCATTCCCTTGATTGGGATTTTGAGTGCCACCATAAGAACGAGTCGGTTGCTCCCTTTTCTAAGTGCAATGATGCAAAGTTAATTTTATCTTCCTCTTCACACATCTTGTGTAACTAAAAATAGTTTTCAAGTTGATTAATCCACCTTGTGTTTTCCTTTTCATCTTCTCCATCAAATGTCGATACATCGAATCTCAACTTGTGCATAAATTCGTTAAAGGATCCAAATTTGAATGAATGTTTGGGGGGTGGAAAAAAGGAGCGGTGGGAGTGGAAATTGTGGCTATTTAATTCCTTATTCCCATTTTCCAATGATGAAACATGGGCCTTGAGATCATCATGGTTTTTTCCCCACACCTTTAATCTTTGTTCCACATCACCAAGTCTTCTGGATAAATCATCCATCTCATTGATTTTTTGTAAATTTTATCTATATCGCTGAGTTTTTTAGAGATCTTATCCATCAAGGATTTTAATTCTTTTATATCTACATCATTGAGTTTGTTGGAGATCTCTGCCACCAAGGTTTTTAATTCATTTAACTTGTCATTTAACTCTTTATTGGGTGATGTATTGCTTCTCTTGGATGATATGTTTCATGTGTCACCTGAGGCCTTCCTTGAAGTTTCCAAAATCCTGATGGTTCCCTTTAATAAAATTTTAATGCTACACCTTCAAGGTTAAATGTATTTAAATATTTTAAAGTATATATATTAAAATATATTAGTTGAGGTGAGGTGAGTGATGGGCTTCCTCTCTCGACTTTGGTTTCATTCTCTTGGGTTTCTTTAGTGGCATATAAAGCTAAAAAAATATTCCATGCCTATGTTTTTTTTTTTACTTGTATTTTAGTCTTCCTTATTCACATTCTATTCACTTTACATGAATATTTATTTCACGTAAAAAATGTTGCTTTTGCCTTTTTTTCCTTTTCACGTTATTAACTTTTGTGTGAATACTTATAAATCTTATCCTCCATGTAAACAAGGATTTGTATTTCCTTTTTATTTTTAATCCTCAATGAAAAAAATTCTTCACATAGAGAGAGGACATACGGTGGAATGGAGTGCACCTTTTTTTTAAACCACGAATATTCCAAAATCTTGGATCTGATACCAATTGGAGGAGATCTAGTGGGACTAGATATATAAAATATAATTATTAATAAGAATTTAGTTATAATACAGACATATCACACAAAAAGTGAAAAGGTTTGTGACACAAGGCTTATCACACCAAAGTTGAGAAGAGTGTGACATGGGGTGTTTTACACATAAAGTTTAATGGGATTCAACATAGGGAATTTTGCACCACAAATAGGTTTTGGTGTGACACATGAAAAGCTATAACCATTTTGCAGAAAAAATTCAAAAGGGTGTGACACGTGAAAAAACACATCACACCAAACTTTAGAAAGGACACAACATAGGAATTATCACATTTAAAGTTATGAGGGGCATGGCATAGGAATTTTGTGAGATCCCCTTACCTTACAAGCATTATAGGAAATGATATTTACACATGGGATATTGAAATAGGGAGTTACCTCGCTTTAAACTCTTTCCCTTACAATATTGATATGGCCTGAAATATTCTAGAGTTGTCATTTTAAACATAAAATAATATATCATTGGACTTGGATATAGTAATATTTTTACACCATTCAAATAAAATAAAATCCAATAAAATCTCATCAAATAAAATCCAAGGTAGTTGAATCCACTTTTGATACAATATTGGTGACATGAAAATAGTAATATTTAAGATTAGAATTGGAGCATCCGAGAAGGTATGAGTTTATGTTAATTCAAGCATTACCTCTCCATTGAATATTACATGCAAAACTGACTATAGGATTAATCAATGATCTATGTCATAAGACTTCTTTCTGTATGTCCTTTTGTAGAATATGTCTTAGTCAACCTATTTTTCAATCAAATTCTACTACATTGGAAGTTGGTTTAAGCTAGAAATTTTTGCTTAATTTGAAGGATAAACCAAATTCCTATTCATAAATAGATTAAAATAGTAGTGCATATGAATGATTGTCTTTATTATATGATTCTTAACCTATCATATTCTTATCCTAGGAATTCCTTATATGAATATATCAATTATTGAATATTTTTCTTTCCTAAGAGAAGGAGGATAGAGCTCAAGAAAGAAAATCCCTATAAAATTTTGCATACCCATGGGACATGGTGCATGGAAACCTTGCTTACAATTTTTTTTTTGAATCCATTGTGAATTTTTCTACATATTTTATTTTTTGAATCTTTCCATTTTTCTAGGATAGTTAAAATCTACCTTATGTCTTGAATGATTTGGTTACATAGGTATAGATACCTGGTCGATATCATGTGCTTGACCTGAACTAGTGATGTTGTGAAATAGTTTGTGGGACCATGCCCATGACACATGATTGGAGAATCAAAGAATTAGAACAAATAACAAGGCTATACCATGGAAGAGTGATCAATATTCATGGTTGTAATGTTTTATATAGGGTTGTCAATAGTTGTGGTGTTGACATAACTCCTCTCTTGCCAATCACCTACTTCTAGAGTGATTATTGAAACTACAGTAGGTATAATCTAATTATTCATCTTTGACACAAGTGCATTGACTACTCCTAGACTATCACACTATTGTGTTTCCCCAATAGGGATGCTAAAATGTTGTGGTTTAGGTGGATATTAGATGCACCCACTTTGGGAGGAGGGGGTTTTAGTTTCTACCCTATCACCAGGTCATAATCCTTTCCATGTACAATGAATAATCCCTTCATTCTCCATGTTTTTGAGTCGTATAATTTCATGGACTTGGATTATATTCCTCTATTTACCTCCATCCATGGTATATTTCTTATGGGATCCCCATCCTCTATTCATACTAGAAACAATTCTCTCTTGCCTTGTTCCTTTATGTTGGGGATTGGGTGTAACCTGATATGAAACATGCAAACAATATTGTAGATAATCGAAGAGGAAATATGATTTCTAATAGAGATAAGGTGGTGTCTAAAGACATTGTTACAACACTTAAGAACAACACATTATGATCAAAACATCACAATGCATATTATACATCTTGTACACAAAAATCACCAATTACTTGATGATAATGATTATTATTTATAGCTTCAATATCTAACCAACTTCCTTGAAATTGGGAGGATATTGTCCACATATGTTCATCAATTGTTAGAGTTGACTCTGTTAAATATGTGTTGTCTATTCATCTTGATAAGGATGCTCGAACTGAACATCCATGCATCCAAATCGTAGTCGATTTCTCGGTTGGTCAATCCATTGATCGACTATATTCAACCTTGTTGAAGCCCAAACATCATACAGAGCTTGATAAATTTGGACTCAGATAAAGGTTTAGTGAAAATATCATCAACTTGATCACAGGTTTTGTAATATTCAAGATATATAATGTTCTCATGAACCAACTATCTCAAATAGTGAGTGTGGAACTCAACATGCTTCATCTTACTATGGGAAATAGGATTGTCAATAACTTGTATGGCACTCTGATTGTCACAGTAGATTGTAGTCGAGGTCTAAAAAAGAATTCCAAGTTCACCCAAAAGTTTGCAGATCTAGACTGCCTTTGTACCTGCATGAACAATGCCATGATTTTCTTCTTTTGTAATCGACAAGGAGACTTCCTTTTGTTTCTTATATGAACACACCAACGGTCCAGTGCTGAAGAAAAGAACATAAACATAAGTGGAATTCTAATCATCATTGTCACCAACCTAGTTGGAATCGGTGAAGCCAACCAATGAATCTGAACTTTGAAAATACTTGATACCAAAATGAGCGGTACCCTTGAGATAATGTAAATTTCCTTTGATGGCTTTCTTGTGGCTTTCTTTGGGGTCCTACATAAATTGAGAAACCACACTAAAAACAAAGGAAATGTCAGGTCGACTGTGAGTAAGATAAATAATATTGTCGACCAATTGTCCATAAAGTGTAGCATCGAATTTGGAAGTTTGAAAAGTTTTGGTGAGATTTACTCCAAATTGAAAAGGAGTAGTACAAGGATTACATTTAGCCATATTAAAACATTTCAAAATATCCATTACATAGTTATATTGAGAAATGAAAAAACTATCACATAGTGGTAATACTTGAAGCCCAAAAACAAAATGCAGAGTACCAAGATTTGTCATGTCAAAAGAGTCAGCAAGTTGTTTATTCAATCTAACAATGAGATCAGTTTTATTTCCATTAATGGCAAGGTCATCGACATATACAACAACAATCAAAGTGTCTACATTGGTATGAAGTAAATACAAGTTCTGATCATATTCACAATGTTTGAAATCGAGTTGAAGGAAGAAATTGTCAATCTTAGCATACTAGGATCGGGGAGCCTACTTCAAACCATAATGATACTTATTGAGTTGAAAAACCAGTTTAGAATCTATGACAAAATCAGGAGGTTGTTCCATGAAAATTTATCTAGATAGGTCTCCATGAAGAAAACAACTCTTCACATCAATCTGATGGATTTTCCATCCAAAACGAGCAGTAAGTGAAAGAATCAGTCGTACAGAGTTCATCTTTGCAACATGCCCAAAGGTCTTAGTGTATTCGATACCTTCTTGTTGAGAAAATCCATACACAACTAAGCGATATTCATGTCACTCAAAAACACCTTCAGAGGTAAATTTTATCTTATAGACCCATCGACACTTCACAACATTCTTTCCTTGATGTTGGGGAACTAAGTCCCAAGCGTGATTCTTTGACAAAGAATCAATTTATGTCTGCATAGATTATTCCCATTCAATTCGTCCTTGGGCATTCGAGTAGGAAAAACGATCATAAGTTTCAAGTACATGAGTCATCAATGCAACACTAGAATTTTTTTTTTGACTTTGAGTTTGTCGTCCAAAGGAAATATCACCAACATCAGCTCCAACAAATTCAATTGTCTTGGTATCCCATCTAGGTAAACAAGAAAGGGGTGAATTTTTGTTCACTGTAGTAGGTCGATCATAAGTCAGAAAAATTTCAGTCGATGGATATGGTGAACTAGTCAAAATAGATATTGGTGGACTAATAGACTCATAGGTCGATAGTCTAGTCGAAACATGAACAGATTTTGACTGTCCAGTCGAATGACTGAAAAATGGAATATGATAACTAGAGTCAGAAAAAACACCAAAGTGATAATCCTATAGAAATATAGAGGATTCATGCAACAACTTGATGCCATTATACTTCTGTTCAAACCATACATTTCATCTAATAATGATTTTCCATTTGACAAGACCAAAAAGTCGATAGGATTTAGACTCTTCAGAATATCCCATCATGATGCAAGCATGAATCTTTGCATCCATCTTCTTTCTACAATCATTGGAAATATGAGCCTAAGAAACACATCCAAAAACATAGAGGTGGCATATTGAAGGCTTCTTTCCACACTATCGTTTGACTAGAGTCAAAGAAGGAACAACTCAAGTTGAGAAGTGATTGAGTAGATAGTTTGCACAATATATTGATTTAGCCTAGAAGCGAGGAGGCAGATCCTTATCCTGCAAAAGACATCTATCCATTTCTACTAATGTCTGATTCTTGCATTATGTGACACCATTCTATTGAGGTGTGTGAGAAATCGACCGCTTCCATTCAATACTATATCGAACTAGTTATTATTCAAAGGGTAGATTTACATACTCACCGCCATTTTCTGATCTCAAGCACTTGATGGGTCAACCACTTTACTTTTTTTCACAGGCTCTAAATTCTTTGAAGTTTTCCAAGACAAGATTCTTATTCTTCATAAATTAAACCCAAGTGAAATGACAAAGATCATCAATGAAAGTAAATATATACCTTCCACCTTCTAGGGAAGGTATATTTGTGCAGCAGACATCATTGTGAACCAACTCTAGGAGGTTTTGTGCTCTTCGTGCTTTGCCAAAGTCAAAAGGTTCCTGGTGATTCTTTCCAAGCACACAACCTTTATATACTCCTTCAGGGGGGGGGAATTTAGGTATACCAACAACCATGTTCTAAGTTTCCATCGACATTAGACTTTGAAAATTTAGGTGTCTAAGTCATTCATACCAAGTTTGACTTCACTCATCAGTTTGAGAAACAAGAGTAGTTGGTTCAGTGTTGGGTCAAGTCATGTCACAAAATTTATACAGACTGTCCTTCAAGTCAAGAAACCCTCTGGAAACAATCGACTGGCCTTTCTTCAAATCTTAAACAAAGAATTGATCTAACAAAAACTCCACAATATTACATGTCTATGTTAACTGAGAAAAAAACAATAAATCAACATTGATATTTGGAACATGATAGATGTTGACAATTCTCCCATGTCAACCTGAAACATCACCCTAACTAGCAATGTCGAGAGAAAAATAATCAGAAACATAAATTTTCCTCTCATTGACTTCATTAAAGGACGTGAACAAGGAATCATCCTTATCCATATGATGAGTGCACCTTGAGTTGACTACCCATTCATTCTGCACATAATGAGACAACAAGGATTGAGAAGTTCTGACTTGGAAGGTGAAATTATCAGTGGGTCAGAAAACAATGGACATGTATCCTTCAAGGCATTTAACCTTCTCCTCTAAATCATCTCTCTTCTTGTAGCAGAGCTTCTCCACATGTCGAATATTTCTACAATACTGGAATGTCTTATTCTTTCAAATTTGACGGGGTGCATCTATTTTCCCTTTAGGTTTATGGTCAAGGCATCCAAGTCTTTGTGTAAGGGTATCAAACCATCCTCTTTCCTTGAGATTCAACTTTCCCTTTCTCATGAGCAAGTGATATTGATTCTTACCACCAAGCTTTCCTTCTTCAAGTAGTTTGTGTTGACCAATGACCAAAATACCACAAAATGATTCAAAGGTGTAATCCTTACCATCTTCCTTTCATTCCTACCAATTGGTTTGGAAAGTCAAATCGAACATGTTGTATAGTGTTCTCAAATTCACCAGGACCAACTTGATGAGTTTTTTGTCTTTCTTCTGAGAATTATTTATACATTCAACCAGTTTCAACTGGAGTTCCTTTACATGTTCCATATAATCCTCTATTATGTTAAGAGAATGAGGATCAAGAGAGATAAACTCTTTCTCCAACTTCATGACATGGATTTCATCGAATTTTTCAAACAACGACTTCAAATTATTCCATACTTGATGAGGGAACTTGATTCCACTTATGTGAAAACGAATCTCCCACGAGATAAAGGTCATGATGACCCCCACAGTGTCATCATTCTTTCCATCAACAATGAACTTTTCATAATTGTTTGTTGGATATGGAATTTTGGTCTTGGTATACTGCCACAATCCTTTACTTTTCAGTAGGGTTTCCATGTCTGGTGCCCATACTTCACAATTTGATCCATTCATAGTTACATGATCAATCTTCGAAGCCATCTTTGATATCTAGAAAGAACATATCTATTTCAACAAGTTACAATCGGTAAACCATCGGCCCAAAGTCAATCACACAATAGATTAGACTTAACAAGGTTTGCAAATAACAAGAGGTTTCAAACCATCGTCTTTGATACCATGTTAGGGATTGGGTGTAACCTGATACAAAATAGACAAACAATGTTATGGATAATCGAAGAGGAAATAAGATTTTGAAGACAGAAAAGGTGGTGTCTAAAGACACCATTACAACACTTAAGGAGAACACATTGTGATCATAAAATCACAATGCATATTGGAAATATTGTACACAAAAATGATACCACCAATAAATTGATGATAATGACCCATAGTGTCTATTATTTATAGCTTCAATATCTAACCAATGTCCTTGAAATCGAGAGGATCTTGTCCACATACAATTTTCGATTGTTAGAGTTGACTCCATCAAATTCATGTTGTCTAGTTGGCTCGACAAGGATGCTCAACCCAACCATCCATGCATTCAACTTGTAGTCAATTTATCAATCATTCGATCCACCGATCGACTATCTTTGACTGCTAGTTGAGTGTCCAACTGACATACTTGTTGACTACTCTACCAACTAATGTATATATCTGGTTGATCGCCTGACTGATCATTTCCACATGTAGGTCAATTTCTTGACTGAATGATTCCAAAACAATTTTGATGAACCATCATGACTTGATGTTCCAACACTTTATTTTCTATTATGCTACTCGAGCCCATCACTTGATGGCCCACTCAACATGCAGAGGCATCAACATGAATTCTATTATCCTGTCCTTTTCCTATAGGCTCACATTTCCATCAGGAAATCATGGTCTCATAAGGAAACAAAATTCTAGCCACTTCAATTTGATACTACTGACCATGTGTATCAATAATGGATGAGGAAATCTTGCTAGTATGTGTGATGATATTCCTCCTAGCTTGGTAATATATTTGAACATAGTTTTGATGCCAGCCTATGCTATCTTATATATTAAACATACTAGGGCTTCATAATTGGCAACAACCAACTTGGCCTCGAAATCCCACTACAAAAGTTCAGTTCTTGTTGGATATACTCACTATGATAAGGTGATCAACAAAAGGAAACTCCCATAGAATAATTATTGGTTTTGGACCTATGCATATAGAACATTTTGTAGGAATTCATTTGTGAAATACCTTGGTCAATTCAATCTTACCCTTTCTTGCAATTTGTACTATGTGTGGAAACAATTTTCTTATACTCCAATATTGATTGATACCTAGTACTACCTTCAACAACTCCTACCTCCCACCACACCTTGTTGTTACTTCCATTTTACTAAAACAATTTGTAAACTCTAGTAGTAGAGGTTTAGTTTCTTTACCCTTTCACAATAATATTTTTTGGGGGGGGATTCAAGTATTTTTTGGTATAAATGGTTATTTTGATATAAATATTATTTTAATGGATTAGGGCCCCTCATTTTATTGGATTCCAAAACTTGTCGATGTAAGTTTCTAAAAAAAACATTTTCAAGTTTTAGGGTGTGCATTATATAGTAAATATGTATGAAATATGTTCATTACTATAGAGCACAATGATTAGCAAGAAACCCTACAAGTGTATTAGTACATGATATTTTTGTGTAGTTTATCATTAGGGTATGTGGTGCTCCATATAAACATAAACACAATATTAATAAATAATGTCCATTGGTATGTATTCTTGTTTAAATCACACCACATAAACCAAAAATAGTTTTAGGTTGAAATTCTTTACATACTTTGTAAAACATATTTCATGGTTTGTATATTCCTTATGAAATTCTATTATTTATAGAGGATGGATAATATAATATTAGGGAAAAAACTTATAGTAACGAGCACAAGGGAAGCATGTCCCAAGAAGAGAACATGACAAGTTTATTTAACTTTTGATATAAAAGTAATACATTTGAATTTAGGTTTCATTGATGTGCATTAGTTAACATGTGTCATGTAGAGTAAAAGCTTGAAAAAACTCAATAAGAGTTTTTGAAATATGAGTGTAAAAGAGTGCAAAATCCTTATGGAAATGTTCTAAATCGGGGATTTAGGTGGATCAAAAGGTGATGAACACAAAATTTGTATTTTAATTCTTATTAATAATGTACTTATTAACAATAATAGTTTTATGTTTCAAACATTCGATTTATATATGTTGAATGTTGTGTAGGGAACAACAACAAGGAAATAGAAGGTCCTCCTAAGAAAAAATAAGTTACAAAGGATGTAAATTATTTTGAATTAGTCATCAATTCATTGAAAGTGGTGTTGGAAGTTAATGATAGGGAAAAAATATTTTTTAAAACTATGATGGGTATAATGGAAATAACGTATAGACATTCTTTTCACTTGCATACAAAAATCAATCCAATGAACTTAAGAATTCTGTTATATGTAAGATACAATCATTTTTAATGCAATGGTCATTGAGACTTGTGAGATTTGTAAAAAAATGTTCAATAACAAAAAAAAATCATTTAGAAAGTATTGTTGCTAAACATGTTTTTCTATAAAATGTATATACTAGTCCGAAAATTTAATGTTACTTCGTATAAATGTTAATTTTTTTAAATGCATGTGCCTTCTGTTTTTCATGGAGATTAAGAAAATTAAAGATGATGTACAAAATGATATTTGAAACATGCCAATAGGGATGTACAAAAAAGTATACAAGGAAATAGTCAAAGAAAAGAATAATTAAATCACAAGAGGACTTATCCCAACAAAAATATGCATCAAACATCTGTAATCATTGATTTTTTTGTATGTGTAATCAAATATTTTATTGCATGAAATGCTAATTTTCAATTGTTTTGTTGTTTCAAAAAATAAAATAAAATAGAAACCATTCATCACATAAAACAAGATGACAAGGTAGAAAGTGTTAATCACAAATTTGGTGGGGACTACTTTCATTTTCCTTGCTTAACATTTCATATTTGTTCTATGTTTATAATTTAAATAATTTATAGTCCTCCATGAATGTTTTCTACCATGTGCTAATGTGCAAAGAAGAGCCCATTTGATCGACATAGGATTACATATGGGTTGTCAGTGTATGTTGGAGTATTAAGGGTCAATTGAATAATTTATAATTATCTATGTTGTTTTACTTTCCTTATTTTATAATTAATGGAACAACAAGAAACCTTTAATTATATCTATATTTTGTCATGTCATATAAAACTTGTAAGAAACAAAGTATGGAGTTGAGCCACGAAAAAATATGATGAGAGATGACATGAAGCACAACTTTGAAAGAATGTGTATTTTTTATGAAGAACTTATTGCTATGATATGATTTTTTATTTGCAAAATCACACATATTATATTATGAATGTAGATATACTCATAGCACACTATTTCTATGTTTGAAGATGAAAAATGAAAAGACGGAAAACAAGGCTAATAAACAAAACATTTCAAATAAACCAAGTACAATATCCATTGCAAGTGATGAAGAAATGAATATAACTGAATTTACAAGTTTTATATTTTGAAATGTTTGTCTCTAAAAATCAGACATTTTATTTAATGTAGACATATTGTTCCAATTAGTATAATGAATGGTTACCAATAATTGTGATAATTAATTATTCACATTTTAGTTATCATGTCCCTTTATGTTGTCCCATTTTTATGATGAAGGGTACCTTATTCATATATAATAAAATAGGTTTCATGTTCTATTGTTTTCTTTGGTGTTGTAAAATTGATATGTTGTCGATTAAATATATGGATGATTTAAACTATTACCGTAAACAATGGTGTAATGAGATGGTATATTTGTTTAATATATATAATCCAGTAATGCAATGGTTATTCAAACACATTAATTAAAATCTAAAAATCAATATTATTATAAAAATATTTTATTTTCTATTTAGTAACAAAAAATTTATTAAAAAACAAGAAGTTGCATTTGCATATGTACAAAAATATTAAATAGTGTGCAAGCAAGTTTAATGTTGAATCTTTCCAATGCATTGTATTCATTTGTATGAAACAATTTGTGTTGTTGGGAAATATACCATACGGACTAGCAAACTAGGGTCAGACTTGCATGCAGATTTTGACCGTAAATAAATGACTTTTTAACCTACCACCCAAAACTTAAAACCCCTTTTTTTCACATACATGCATGGAAAGGAACTACTAACCTTTTTACTGATGTTTGGTGTAGATCCTCTGTTGCGCTTTTCCTGCTTACTTGCGCTGCCCCTTCCAAAGTTAACCTGCAATCAAGACAAAACACTACGCATGCATGCTACTTTTCTACTTGAGGGTTAGAAATTAAGCATAAATTACACAAATCATAGATAACTCATGCATTGGGACGGGATAAGTATCCTTTTATTGTTTTCAAAATGAATCAACTTACAATCAAAGTCAAGACCGGCCACCGCTCCTTGATCCTGATCCTGGGCTCCTCCTCTTCTTTGTCCTCCAACTGCTTTGCGTTAATTCTCCTTAGGCTTGAGGAAAGGCTAAAGGGTTGGGACAAATGGATTCGGAAAATGGGCAGAGTTTCTTCGCTATATTTTTCCTCCTCCAAATGGTACCCCTACCCCTTCTTTTATAGGCTAGAAGGAGCTAGGGTTTTGGACGAACTCTCGGTCATGCATGGTCGAGAGTTTCAGTTAACTGACCCATAGCTTTTTGTCCCGTCGACAACTTTCCTGTTTTGTGCTTTGTTAGGTAAATGCGGGTTGTAGTAGGCCTTCCAGCATTCACCCGCATGCAGTAGTGGGTTAGAGCGCGTGTACCTTCACCCAAGAGGATTTTCAAAGAGGTTGTTCAGTAGATGTTTTGACAATGAAGGGATATGAGTTGGCTTGATGCTAGGTAAGCATGTGTGGTGCAATTTAGGGTTATAACAGATGCCCCCTAATGTGTGAGGTCGGAAGAGCATCTGATGGCCGAAATACATTACCAATCTTTTACCAATCTGTACTGATATGTTGAATGAGTGAGCCCAAGAATCAG
>ML788004.1:0-24389 GCA_009831015.1 Picea engelmannii
ATTACAAAATGCTTAATTTAAATAACAAAAATAATAACAAAATGTCCTAGTTTACTGGAAGGAAAATCCATTCAAATCATAAGACATAAACTAAAACAAATGTAGTTGTAAAGGTTGTCGAATAGCTGAGTTTACTGATGTCAAATCTACTTTTTTAATCTGGATATGATCTTCATTTGATGAATCCACTGCCACTTATAAGGTTTGACTTCTATGTTAGCACCAATCATCCTCAAAACCTGCAATTGAAAATCAGTGATTAATATTCTCTTCCTCCCAAAAATATGAGGATTAAATACTTCTCTTAACTGCTATCTTCCACATGTGTCATAGTTGTTTAGAATCGGAATCAAATCCCTTAAATGTTGGCCTCAAAATGAATTAAAACCTTCATTCTTCCATCTGTCTTTAATTGTCTCATCTTCTGCCTTAGATTCTGGAATATTCTGTCATTTAAGATTACACGATGTTCATCCTTTGAATGTCATCTTATTATGCCCAAGATCCATTGTTTTAATCTTTGAGAAGGATCCTCCATGCATTGTCAAGTTTCCCCACTATGATTAGATGCATGATGCTCCAGCTATCCCTCAGAAATTGGCATGAAACTATATGGCAGATTCCAAATCAATATAAAAGATTATTTTTTGTTGAATAACATCATCACAGAGATGGAGAAGAGCTCCTCCTTGGACTTGATATCCTTCCTATGTAAACATGGTAAGTAGCACCCATAACAATTCCACCAATATCCCATCGATTCCCAAGTTGAAATTCCCTACTGGCCAGCATAAATATATATACTCAACACCCCAGAATATATTTCATTCATACAGAATAAGCCACAATTCTCGTAGTGGATGGACCTTCAAAGACATAGGATCGACCACTAAAACGCCCACAGCATTATATATTTGTAGCATTCAATAGAAATGGTGGTGGCCTGAGATAACGTTCCCAAATTAAAACCCACTTGGCCCTGGAAATTGATAATATAATTTCCAAGAAAATCGTCTTCCAACAAATGATAGTTCAATCCATTTTACATCAGAGAATAGACTGGAATCTTGACTCGTTATTTTTCCATCCTCATAGGGAGAGCTCGTCTCAATGAGGCATTTGTGATACTCTTGACATTTAGACGTCAAAAAAAATTGTTGGGCGCACTTGGCATTTGAAATTTAGCAACAAGAGATGTTGAAGGAGGCTAGGAACTGTCTCTAGAAATACCTCCCTCATCCCAATATAGGAAACTCAAAGTTTCAAGCTCATGTGTAATAAATTTCTCCAATTCAAGCTTATTATACATTTCCACAAGATGTTATGAACCTGAATATATCTACAAATATAATCACCACAAATACTGAATACACAATAGATCCACAAAGAAATATAGAAGAAACACACTTTATTATTACCAAACCCTTGAGGTAGGGAAACACCATACAATGGATCCTATTATGGAAGGGATCCTCTCCTATTCACTTGCCTTTTCAAGGGGGCATCCTCCTATTGAGCTATCGCTCCAACTACAATAATTCTCTTCGTGTCCCCTTACATTGCTTGAACCCCTTTATATAGTTCTACCATCACCTAAGAACATTCTAGAGGAGGAATCTTCTAGAAGTAGAACCTTCTAAAAATTCCTCTTGCATTTATTATATCTAACTACCCATTTATTATATCTAACTACCATAGTGGGAATTATTTAATAATATAGTGGACCTAGTCCACCTTACATTGAATGGTCTCCACTATTATCACTATGGGCCCTCTGGACTCCCCCGCTACCTCTCTAGCTACCTTATATTCCATCCCCCTTATGAAAGCATTGTCCTCAACACTTGATGTACAACCATATACCAGGGTCCCATGGATAAGTGTGGACCATAGTGCTGAAGTAGACTAGAGAACCAAGGTCCCATTGAGAAATGGAAGCCACCATGTTGAATTAGTCCAACCGCCATTGTAAACCAGGGTCCCATGTCCAATTTCTCATGTGAACCCCACATGGATATCTGCACCTAATAACCAACTGAAAATGATGCTCCCAATACTAACACCTATCATGTGGATCCAAATAAGAATATTCATCCACATAGTGGCAAAGGGTCAACGTTGAATATGGAAGGAACAATACCATTGTAGAATATGAAGGTTGGACGCTGGTAATTATAACTAACTCTTGATGTGGGTCATTTATGTTCTCTACAGAAGGTGGAGTAGAGTCATCAAATAAAACATGGAAGTGGTTGTCATCCCAGAAATGACAACTATCCATATACCAATCATCACAATCGGACTCAAAATCATACCAAACATATATTTCTTTATTATATTCATCCCTGAGGTCCTCCATAAGAAATCTCTCCTGCATGCTATCCAATGAATCTTGAATACTACGAAAACTATCATTGAGGTCGTCTGGAAAGGCATCCAATTTGTCATTCAATCTGTCATACAATTGGGATTTGAATGCTTCAAGAATTTATTTGAGGGTTTGAGAGGAAATATCCATATGAGCACCCTATGAACTCTTAGGTCCCACATCTGTCATGAAAAAACCCAAAAAAATAGAATAATAACTTATTGTAGAAAATCACGGTTTTTTCCGGAAAAACCCTGAAAAATTGTTGAATTTAAAATACTCATAACTTCACTTCCCAGACTCCATTTTGGCTAATTTTTTTTTATGAAATTGGGTGAAATTGTGAGAGGAAATCAGATTTGTAATTTGTTTGCGCAAATTCGGCCTCTAGCAGCTACATAAATAAATAAATAAAAATTTGTGACGTCGTCCATGGTAAAAAACCCTGAAAATTGCAGATTTTAAAACTTCAATATCTTGACTTCCCGGACTTCGTTTCAGACAATTTATTTTTTCAAATTGGGTGTTTTTTTGAAAGGAACTTAGATCTACAACCTGCTTCTGCAAATTTTGCACAGAAATATATCAAAAATTTATGGAATGTCGCGGCCCTCTTTTTTTCTTCTCTGAAAAAAAAAAATCTGCAAAAATTAAAAAAAAAAAAAATCCCACAATGTCTACCAAGGAAAGTGCTTTGATACCACTTGTTAAGAACCTGAATGGATCTGCGAATATAATCACCACAAATACTGAATACACAATAGATTGACAAAGCAATATAGAAGAACAATATGCAAAATCTATTTTTTTACTATCAAACCCTTAGGGTAGGGCAACACCATACAATGGATCCTACTATGGAAGGGATCATCTCCTGTTCACTTGCCTCTTTGAGGGGGAATCCTCATATTGAGCTACAACTCACAACACAATAATTCTCTTCATGCCCCCTTACATTGCTTGAACCCCTTTATATAGTGCTACCATCACCTAAGAACATTCTAGAGGAGGAATCTTCTAGAAATAGAACCTTCTAAAAAATCCTCTTACATTTATTATATATAACTACCCATTTATTATATCTAACTACCATAGTGGGACTTATTTAATAATATAGTGTACCTATTCCACCTTACATTGAATGGCCTCCACTATTATCACTATGGGCCCTCTGGGCTCCCCCACTACCTCTCTAGCTACCTTACACAAGACCTAGCAAATCAAAATGAGAATTATAGTTTCCAAAGAAGGTTCCTTTCAATGTCCTCTCAATCATAAAATGTATAGGACTCTTTGCAAAGACAACATCTTCATAAGGGACCCCCACTAAAATTCCTACACCCAAACCATCATCGAAAGCTTGAATCATTGCCTTAACATTCCTTGTGCATTCGATGTTGGAGTCCACTCCACCTCGATGGCTTAGCTTGGCGCTAGGCACATGTGTGATGGGAATCTAACTTGATGTTTGTGGCTTGACTTATGTTTTGTCTTGTGGATTGATTGGAGATTGGGCATGTGGGCCCTATATTTTTTTAACCAACTTTATTAATAAAAATAAATAAAAACCCAAAAATTGATGAAGGCTACCAGAAGTTCATGTAGCGAAATTTTTTCTTTGAAAATTCCCAAGATAGAAAGAGTGTTAACATGGGATCCACGGGGGATGGAGTCCTCCCTATGAGCCTGCCAAGAACCAGCATATCCAATGCACCTTATCCATTGGACTATGAAGTCATCAACTTCCTTCCAAACCTCTGCTACTTATTTAAATTCTACGATACTTGTTACTGAAATGACAACATATTGTTGCAAACCAACTGCTCAAGAAACGAGTTTATTCATCTAACTACTCCTACTTCTAACCAATAGAAACAAGACAATCATTTGTAATCATGATTCCAATGAAGCCATGATAGCATCCAACCGACTATAAGATCTTATTGCATGCAGATGGAAGTAAAAGAAGAATATAATATTTTCAACAAAATATTGATTTGTAAGACATACTTACAATCACAATCCACTTTGATTCCAAATGCTACAAGGCTGAAATTTTATGAAAACCATGACTCCATGTAAATGGCCACTAGGTCCTACCAGTTATGATGCATTTCCAACTGATACAGAAGGCCACATTGTTCCTCTTATTCACTTATCAAATGATACTTCATTTTTTTTCTGGAAAAAGAGCATGAACATCATTGGGGTGTTGGCAACCAAAAGCATCAAGGTCATTCTGAATCTGCTCATAAGTTTCTTGAACAACAACAACAACAATGTCATCATGAGAATCAACAAACTAATCCATGTATTCCTCACTACCATCAGATGCATAGTTGTCATATACTCTCTCTAATTGTTCATGGATAATGGATTGAATGTCTTCATGAATCTGCTGATCAGATTCGACCACATCACAAACATTTTGATCTAGAATTTTGATATCATCGTCATATTCATTAAAAATGGGAGCAACATGATAAAATGACAAAGATGAAGATTTGTTATCATCAATAATATTATCTTCAAACAAACTTGGAACAATTTATGTATCATAATCATCACTATAAGAAATATTTGGATTAATTCCAAATGCATCTAAAGTATTATTTCCATCAACCTCAATATTTGACTGTTGAAAATCCTCCTGCTGTAAAACTGATTTAGAAGAAGATATATCTGATAATGAATCTTCTTCCTCTTCCTCAATATAACCATCCCCTTCATATGCACTACTAGAAACACCAACTACTAAATTTTGAATATATAATGCATATCCTTCACAACAATGATCAAAAATTTTCTCAGCTGGGTAAATCCTCTTGAAATATGAATAAAAAGCATCATGAAGGTCCTTCAAAGAATGAATGCTATAAGTAGGAATATATTGAAACCATTCACGAGCATGTTCTTCTAAATAAAATATGAACATCTTGATTAAGAAATCCTCATGAACAAACTCATGTTCAAGCATGCATTTATGAAAATTTAATAAGTGCTCACCAGGATGATAATACTTGCTTCCTCTGAATCTAGGAAGATAGTCATCCCATTCAGCTATAGTAGGCACCAGATGTGGAAAACCATCTATGTTTGAGAAATCACAAAATGCATACCTCCAAGCCAAGATAGCTTTCATGACCATTCTAGATCTTCAACCACTGGAGTCACCTATGAATCTCTGAACATTGGAATCGCCATGGTGAAAGATAAGCAATATAAAGTGTCCAGCTTTAGTTCACCATCCAAATCTAGATCTCCTCATTATCAATCTCCCAAGGAAGATATCTTCACTTTCTTCCCTGGCAGCGGCGCCAAAATTTGTTAGCGCTATAATTAATTCCTAGACTACTTTAGGAACAAGCCTAGCACACCTTAAATTATAAATGATTTGGCTTGGTTTTTTCAGGAAATTTTGAGAGTGATATGTTTAACAAGAAGGCAGTGAAACCATTGGCCATGGAGTCCATAAATACAATGAAATTAACCTAACATTCTATGGTATACAAACCAAGCTAAATAAGGCATAGATCTGTTCTGAGATCAAATAGATATGAATGAGGAATTCAGGAAAAACATAAATGTAGTTTAGACCGAAAAGAAACTTGCTTTTGATATCACTACAGGAAGAACCAGTAATACCTTAGAAATACTTTCCAAACATCACAAAATGAATTAAATGTGTTTCATGGAAGACATTGTAGTAATCTTTACTAAAAAATCTTTAGCAATCACACATCTAATAGAAGAAATGTGATGAAATATGATAACACAGAAATGGAATGACTAACTGATCAAAAGCTTTATTTATCAGTTGGAGTTCTTTGACATAGAAATAGAATAAGGTCTTAGATTTAAACTAGAGACTTTACATACTCTATAGTTCCCTCTCAACTCTTCTTGGATCTTCCAAACTCTCTCTCGGACCTCTCGGGTCTAAGAGATCCCCCTTCCTGATTACAAAATGCTTAATTTAAATAACAAAAATAATAACAAAATGTCCTAGTTTACTGTAAGGAAAATCCATTCAAATCATAAGACATAAACTAAAACAAATGTAGTTATAAAGGTTGTCAAATAGTTGAGTTTACTAATGTCAAATATCCTTTTTGAATCTAGATATGATCTTCATTTGATGAAGCCCCTGCCACGTATAAGGTTTTACTGCTATATCAGCACCAATCATCCTCAAAACATGCAACTGAAAATCAGTGATTAATATGCTCTTCCTCTCAAAAATCTGAGGATTAAATACTTCTCTTAATTGTTATCTACCACCTATGTCATAGTTTTTTAGAATTGGAATCAAATCCCTTACATGTTGGCCTCAAAATGGATTAAAACCTTCACTCTACCATCTGTCTTTAATTGCCTCATCTTCTCCCTTAGATTTTGGAATACTCTGTCATTTAAGATTACATGATGTTCATCCTTTGAATGTCAGATTATTATGGCCAGGCTCAATTTTTTTTATCTTTGAGAAGGATCCTCCATGAATGTGCAAGTTCCCCCACTATGATTAGTTGCATGATGCTCCAACTATCCCTTAGAAATTGGCATGAAACTATATGCCATATTCCAAAGCAATATAGAAGGATATTTCTTGTTGAATAAAATCATCATAGATATGGAGAAGAGCTCCTCCTCGTACTTGATATCCTTCCTATGTAAACATAGTAACTATCACCCATAACGGTTCCACCAATAACCCATCGATTCCCAAGGTGAAATTCCCTAATAGCCAGCATAAATATATATCCTCAGCGCCCCAAAATATATTTCCTTCATACAGAGTAAGCCATGATTCTTGTAGTATATAGACCTTCAAAGACAGAGGCTCGACCACTAAAACACCCACAACAGTATATATTTGCAGCATTCAATAGAAATGGTGGTGGCCTAAGATAACGTGACCAAATTAGAACCCACTCGACACTAGCAACTGATAATATAAGTGTCAATAAAATTGTCTTCCAACAAATGATAGTTCGATCCATTTTACATCGGAGAATATACTGGAATATTGACTCATTATTTCACCATCCTCATAGGGACATCTCGACTCATTGAGGCATCTGTGATACTCTTGACATTTAGACGTCGAAAACATTTGTTGGGCGCACTTGGAATTTGAAATTTAGCAACAAGGGATGTCGAAGGAGGTTAGGAATTGTCTCTGAAAATACCTCCCTCATCCCAATATAGGAAACTCAAAGTTTCAATCTCATGTGTAATAAATTTCTCCAGTTCAAGCTTCTTATACAATTCCACAAGACCTGGCAAATCATAACGGGACTTATAGTTTCCAAAGAAGGTTCCTTTCAATATAACGAGACTTATAGTTTCCAAAGAAGGTTCATTTCAATATCCTCTCAATCAGAAAATGTACAGGACTCATTTCAAATACAACATATGAATAAGGGAACCCCACTAAAATGACTACACCCCAACCATCATCGAAATCTTGAATCATCGCCTTAACATTCCCTGTGCATTCGATGTTGGAGTCCACTCATCTTCGGTGGCTTAGCTTGGCGCTTGGCACATGTGCGTTGGGACTCTAGCTCGATGTTTGTGGCTTGACTTATGTTTTGTCTTGTGGACTAATTGGAGATTGGGCCTGTGGGCCCAATATTTTTTTAACCAACTTTATTAATAAAAATAAATAAAAACCCAAAAATTGATGAAGGCGCTACTGAAAGTTCCCGTAGTGAAATTTTTTCTTTTAAAATGCCCAAGACAGAAAGAGTGTTAAGAGGTGTATCAATGAGTTTTTGGAGGCATTTGTTTTTTTTCTTGATGTAGTTGGGTTGTGTGTTTCACTCACGTAGTTGAGAACTAGAACAAAACCATTTTCCATCACCTAGTTTACAGTTAAGAGACTTATTTTGTATATTGTATAATTGGTTGCATAGAGAAGGCCTTGCATCCATTAGAGGACTAGAGGATACACTAAGAGTAAGGAACTCACATAGCATAGTATCTGGTCACTAGATTTAGAATATTTGTAGATCATTGTTTATTATTGACTAGATTTCTATTGTGTTTCCAATTGGTTCTTGTGTGTAGGTTACATAGAGAAGGAGCCATTAAATCATATACATAATAGGTTTCATAGAGAGAATACCTTACAACCAGGCCAAGAAGAAGAAGATATATATCCTTGTATAGCGAAAGGAACATAGGTCTAGTGACCTTTCTAAAGACAAGGCACTTTTTACAAGCCTGAGAGAAAAGCCCAAAAGAGACTTTTGTAGAGGATTTGTTTTGGTGAAGAAAGTGGGGTATAAGTCCATCATTTGCATAACATAAGCGAATGAAGTTGTACACAAGAAAGGATTGATCAACCATCCAACAACTTTCTCAAAATAGAAACATTCCTCATGGACTCTTTCTCTAATGTGCAACCACCTCAATAAATAAATAAATAATCTCCAAGGTAGTCGCAACTCTTGAATACTTGTGTAAGGAAGGACTCAACAACAATGAATTAATTAGTTTTCAACCAAATTCATGTATATATGTGCAATATGAAGTGGTTAAACCCCAAAATAGTAAATGGAAAACCTCCAAAACAAAAATTCAAGGAGACAAGGACGAATTAGGGTTTTGACTATGCCAAAAATCCATGAAATAAATAAATATACTCCTCCAAGAATAGTAAGAAGTGTCTCCACAAGTTCACCCTCCAAGGATATGCCCAAATATATTAATATGATGAAGTAAATGCATGTAATGTGCCACTTTCCATCTTCAATTCTAGAAAGGAAACCAATGAAGTAGGGTTTCCAAGATATTAACCTTAATTTAAATTAGATTAATTTAACCATTGAATAGTTAAATCAAACTCAACATGTGTGCACAAAGGTTAATGCTCAAATATAACAATAGCCCTTATCCCAATTAGTCACCGAAAAATTAAATCACCATGAACATGTGTGCCAATGAGGGGTGAACTTTAATAAAGTGTTGTGCCATGTAAATAAAAGATGTTCTCGCTAGGAAAACCTCTCCATGATAACAAAAAAAAAATAAAGTCCACTCTAAAGTGCACCACCACCAAGGGATTGTTACATCAAAATTAAATAACCATATAACCTTAGGAAAAGGTTAGATCACCATGAAATCATAATGTAATACCCCCTCTCTAACTTAAAGTTAGTAAATAACATATCAATGAGGGTACTGACATCATGAAACGCATTCCCTACTAGGTGGTGTCTAGCAAATGTGACATTATAAAGTTAAATCACCTAGGAAAATCCCACGAAGGAAACATGATTCATCCCACCATAAAAACATAATAAGAGAAAGGGCCATAATAAAAAGGCTAACCCATCCAACTGTCAATTGTATCTCCCATCACACATCCAACATATAAAGAAAATTTAGAACACCCCCTCCTAGTGTCATAAAATAATGCCATGTCATCATGCAAAGGTTACTAGGAAACTTCAACAATCATGAGACATATATCTCCTAACCATCATCATATAACCCCTTGAGGGGATATAATCATCATCCAAATACAAGATAAGAATATATACCAAACCACCATAATGAGATAGTATACTCTACATTCATGAAAAGTGCAACCAAGGGGTGATCAGCAAGGCAAGCACGTGTGAAAAGACCACCAAGCAGTAAGCACAATCATCATCCAACCAAGGAGAAGTGAGACTCCCCCAACCAAATATATCCATCAAGTTACCAATTGCAATGAAGTGAAAGGGGCTCCATAAATATTTACCCCCCAAGTCGGTCCAATGCTCAAGAGTACCAGCAACTAGTCTCCATCAATGTGAAGAAAATCACAAGATGGGACCTCATACAATGTATGTTGTAATATAGTTCTTTTTGAAAAACTAGATATGTTCTTTAGGTTCCTTTATTATTTTGTATTTTTTTACTAGTTTTGTTTCTTGAGAGGGTTGAAACCTTAGTAACATACTGGTCACCACATGTCCCCAACTCTGCAAATTTTCCCTGTGCATCACCTGTGAATGCACGTGTGCTCCTTTTACAATTATGTCCATTGCTTGTACTCTTTTTTTTCCATCACATCCATGATCGTAGTGACCTATCCTATCCCATCAAATCTTAGGAGGTCCCACTACTCTATGACTATCCAGTGCACATATTTTTCTACATATGTGCATCTTCTACTTAACATGTTGTAACCTATTGTTTTCCATATTCCTAAGGAATCCTCTAAATCATTATCATATGAGAAGATGTTTCTTTAAATTATTTCTCCATTCACTGTTGGATTTGTGTAATCATCCTTGTGTCTGGTTATATTTTAATTATTTTCCAACATTATGGTATGTATGCCATCATTCATTGGATCTATATACCTTTCTCCTTATATGGATCCAAAGGAGAAACTATGTGAAGGTCCCCTTAATTGAATGGAATTATTATTTGCTTCAAATTCAAGATCACATTATTTTCAAATGGCCAATCTATCGTCAATAGGTTCTTTTTCATTGAATTTAACACCTATTCTCCACTTTCTGGTTTGACAGATTGATGAATCACTACGTGTTGGCCTAAAAAATTCTATTGGCTTCCATGGTTCAACTTATTCATAATCAATATGGCACATGTCTACTTAGAATCTTACAGGTTGGATACTAGCAACAAATTGCATAAACCTAAGAATGTATGCAAGGGAAAGCCATGGGTTTGAGGGTATATATGGGTATGTCTAGTTATATTTATTTGAAACCATGATCCAAGTGGAAATCGGTGACCACCCACCTATTCCACTAGCTCAAAAAAAAAAATCCACCTTGGCAGTGTTTCAGCAGTTTTTCGGGTTCCAAACTTCTGGGGCCGTTTTGAGGCCCTAAATGATGTTTTTTGGGGATTTGGGGCCCAAGTGACTTTCAAGGAAATTAACTTGGGCTAGTCAAAAGCTGTTATTCTCGGTTAGACCTTTCCAACGGGCTATCGTGCACCTAAAACGGAGATCGTATGCAAAAGTTATGACCCCGGGAAGTTAATGTACTAACTTACCCAAACGGGGCCTACATGACTTTTGGCGCTTCATATCCTAGGGTTAGGTTTTTGGATGTCTAGGGTTTTTGACATTCTTGTTTATTATAAAAGGCCTTCAGAGCCTCATTGTAACCATCTTCTTGTGAATGAGTGTAGCTGTCACATCTCTTCTCATAGATAAGTCGCCACCATTCCAACAAGCTTGTTTTTCGCTGCATGTTACAGTTTCAACTTATTTCCTTATTGAATAGAAAACTAGTTTTATTGTATCTATGTTATTTTGTGTTAAGCATATTTTAACAATCTGTATTCATTTCGTTATGCTCATAAAATCTGGATCAGTGGTATTAGAGCGTCATTTTCTTCTTAATGCATGTCCTTAATGAGGTCAGGGTACAAAGAATTTGGTCTAGAGCTTGTTTCTCTTGAGGAAAAAATCTCTCACACGCCCAAGAAACCTCTCATGGAAGGAGAAAAGAAATATGATGAGATAGGAGATCATTTAAAAGTGTTGCTTGAGGAATCCCTCACACAACAGAGGAACGAGATGATGTATAGTTTCACATAAATCCTTCGATGGCTACCAACAGGCGATGCATCTTTCTCGAGCGGAGGCGTCGCCCACTTCAAGGTACAAATCCACCTCGATATTCCTATATTTGAAGGTCAGATAGATGCAGATGTTGTAGACAAGTGGTTGAATCTACTAGAAGGGTATTTTTCTTTCCATAACTTTTCGAATTAAGAAAATATTACTTTTTCGCTCCTCAAAGTCATTCCCGTGTCAAATATTGGTGGGAAACTTTCTGTGAGAAAAAGGAAACCAAGTAACCCTCATTATTTACAGTCACATCCACCTGGGAATCCTTCAGGGATGCTATTAAGGAACAATACTACCCTGTCGGAAGTTATGATGACTTGTATACAAAATGGACCACATTACGCAAAGAAAGAGACCAACTAGTGCTAGAGTTCACAAATATCTTCCATACCTTGTGCACCAAGTTGGGTATCAAAGATTCAGAGTGACATATGGTGCTCAAGTATCGCAGTGCTCTGCATAGATACATCCAGACCGAAATGGAATTTCTAGACATATCGTCCTTGGGCATGGCCTACCGATATGTCGTCAAAATCGAGCAGAAGCTCAAACAAAAGACGCGGTAATTCGGGCCTGGGAACCCCTCACAGCAAAAGCCAGGAAAGGGTGGCCCCAACCCACAAAACAAAGGATAGAGAAAATATGGACAGTATCAGTACAACCATTCCAAGTCGCAAGCAAAGAAGGACACCAGAAAGACAAAGAAAGATACTAGGAAGTGGTGTGACTTCCATAAGAGCCCTTGGCATAACATTGTTGATTGTCTCTCAAAGAAGTCCCTGGTGGCCGAAGTGAAAGCCTTTGAATCAGATGCAGGTTCTGACTCTATGTCAAAACCAAAAAGGGGAAGACGGATCATTGATGCGGAACCTAGTGCCACCGTTGCTACCACCACACTCCAGCCTGGTGAACCAGACAAACCAGAAGAAGGAGAGTGCCTATTCCATTCACAGATGTGGGTAAAAGGAACCCCGCTGCACTTCATTGTTGATAGTGGTAGCCATAAGAATCTCATCTCAGTAGAGGTCGTCAAGCGTTTGGCCCTAACGACAACGCTTCACCCACAACCCTACACCATTGGATGGCTCCGCCAAGGAAGTGATCTCTACGTCAGTCAATAGTGTCGACTATCGTACAACATCAAGCACTTCAAAGACGAGGTATTGTGTGATGTTGCTCCTCTCTAAGTTTGTAATGTTCTTTTGGGCCAACCTTATTTATGGAAACGTCATGCTATATATGAGTTTAGGCCTTGTAGTGTTTTTATTACTTTCAATAGGAAATTGTACAAGATACCTGAGCCAGTCCCTCCTAGTGTTATTTCTTTGATCTCTGTCAAGAAATGCAAGAAGGTCATCTCTCAGACCGGGAAATTTGGCTTCTTCATGATTCGCTCATAGAGTGAGTGAAAGATCGCAGCCACATCTAGGGCCTCTGTGGTCGATCTCTCCACACAACAGAAGCAAGTGGATAAGGTCATGGAAGAATACTCAGATATCTTCTCCTCTCCTACTAGGGTACCTCTGCACTGTCAGGTCAAGCATCCCATCGATCTGACCCTAGGCACACCACTACCCAATGGGCCATTATACCACTACTCTTTGTTAAAAAATGAGGAGATCAAGAGGCAGATCCAAGAACTACTCCACAAGGGGCACATATGTCCCATCGCATCACCTTGTGGGAGCCCAATCATGTTGGTGCAGAAGAAAGACAGGACCTGGCGACTCTGCATTGATTATCAGGCCCTGAATAAAATCATAGTCCAAAACCGGTACCCAATTCCCCAAATCGACGACCTCCTTGATCAGCTCATCGGGGCCAAATACTTCAATAAGATTGATCTAAAGTCTGGCTACCACCATCTCCCAATAGAACAAACAGATGTATGGAAGACTTCCTTCAAGTCAAAAGAAGGTCTACGACGATGATGAATGATATCCTACGACCTTTCACCAATACTTTTGTAGTGGTGTATATGTATGGCATCCTCATCTACAACAAGACTTGGGCGAAACATTTACAGCATAATCCGCAGGTTTTGCACACCCTGCGGCAGCACAAACTATATGTAAACTTGGAAAAATGATCCTTTGGCATGAACATGGTCCATTACTTAGGCTACATCGTTGATCAACATGGTGTGCATGTGGATCTAACCAAGATCCAAGTCATTCGTGACTAGCTAGCCCCAACCACACTCACTGAAATTCGAAGCTTATTGGGCCTCACCAATTTCTTTTGCAGGTTCGTGTTGGGATTCTCTCATATTGCATGGGCCCTCGACCAAGTAACCAAGGGTGGCAGTAAGGAAAAATTTGTGTGGGGCCTGTCCCAACAACGAGCCTTCGATGACTTGAAGAAGCGTTTGTACTCATCCCCAATACTTTCATTACCGGACCTGCAACATCCCTTTGAGATCAAGATAGATGCTTCAGACTATGTTGTGGGTGTCGTTCTCACTAAACACGACCACCCCATGGCATATCATAGCAAGACACTATCAAATGTTGTCTGTAAGTACCCTACTTACAACAAAGAAATGTACTCCATTGTGCAAGCCTACCACCAGTGGAGACATTACATTCTTGGGAAGGAGACAATTATCCAAACTTATTACAAGCCACTACAGTTCATGCAAACCCAAGGAAAATTGTAGAATGACCACCATCAGAAGTGGTCAACATACTTACAGCAATTCCACCTCAACATCAAGTATAAAATAGGAAGTACCAACCGAATTGTTGACTGCCTTAGCCGACCTCCAGTCGCGGAAATCACCATGGTGCTAGACTCTTGTAGCCACAAGACCTTCATATGGCCCCACCTCTATAAGACAAATCCTGACTTCTCCACCACCTACCAAATGTTGGGCGCCAACTCAGTGGTCGCTAATTTCCATCTTCAAGAAGGACTGTTGTGTCATCTGGGCCATCTCTGTGTTCCATCAATCAAGCGCACAAAGATGATTTGGGAAGCTCACTACAATAGGGTGGCAGGATACTTTGGCATCGAAAAGACAGTGGCAGTGCTGCAAAAACATTTCTACTAGTCGATTCTTCGACAGGATGTCGGCAAGTATATCAGGTCCTGCACCGCCTACGCTATTGCCAAACTGACCACTAAGAAACAGGGCATGTACACCCCTCCGCCTACTCCTAACAAGTCATGGGAATCCATCTCAATGGACTACATGTCGGCCCTCCTGTCCACCAAGAGGGGAAATGATTGTGTTTTGTGGTTGTTGATCACTTTTCCAAGATGGCGATTCTAGTCGCCTGTAAGAAGAACATCACATCAGAAGCCACTGCCAAGCTCTTCTTTGAACGAGTATGGGTACATTTTGGTCTCCCACAAACCATTATCTCAGACTATGACAGTCGGTTCCTCGACTCATTCTGGTCGAGCCTCTGGTCACTATTGGATACCAAGCTCACCAAATCCATTGTCTTCCACCCCCAGATAGATGACCAAACTAAGGTCGTCAATCGGATGGTCGTACATATCCTGCGCATGTACAATTAAAAACACCCCCACACATGGGATGAGAGTATTCCCTATGTCTAGAATAGCTACAACCGAGACCTACATAGTTCAACTGGCCACAGCCCCTTTCAGGTGGGGTTGGGATTCCAACCATTGGGCCCCATGGATGTTGCACTACCCCTGGAAACCACCTCGGTCGACTCGTACCCTGATCCACCAGAAGTTGATAAAGCCACCTGGTTCATTGAGTGGATCTAGCACATCCGTCAATAGGTTCAGGATATTCTACAAAAGTATAATTCCAAGTACAAGCAGCGCCATGATCAACATCGGGTGCCACATAAGTTTCAGGTGGGCGACAAAGTTTGGTTGCATTTGCAGAAAGAACGCCTTACAGGGCCCCATCGAAAGCTTTGCCCACTCTGTTATGGGTCGTACACCATCAATAAGGCTTTGGGTGACAATGCTTTTGAGCTCAAAATTCCTCCCTTCCTTGTTCTGCATCCAGTCTTCAACGTGTCTATCCTTCAGCCATATTTCCCACCATTATTGGACACCTCAGAGATAACAGAGCAGTTGAAACCAACAGAGTTCAACCCTGACTACATGCAACGGGAATCCAGTGATCAGATTGTGGACACACAGATCAAGGGCACTCGACAGCAAAGGATCTAGCTTTATTGAGTCGTCAGGGTGGAGATTGAAAGATGGAAACTCTTGCACCAAGGAAAGTGGCTCACCCAGGGAAAAATTCAGCAGAAATTTCCTCATCTGATGGGGGAACTCAACACAATGGAGAACATTTCTTCCTAAGGAGGGAGGATTGATTCAGGTGGATATCGGTGGCCACCCACCTATTCCACTAGCTCGAAAAACAGTTTTCCACCTTGGCAGTTTTTCGGGTTCCAAACTTCTAGGGCTATTTTGAGGCCCTAAACTACATTTTTTGGGGGATTTGGGGCCCAGGTGATTTGCAAAGGCATTGGCTTGGGCCAATTGAAAAGTTTTATTCTCAGTTATACCTTTCCAACGAGCTATCATGTGCCTAAAACAGAGATCATGTGCAAAAGTTACGACCCCGGGAAGTTGATGTACTAACTTACCCAAATGGGGCCCATATGACTTTTGGTGCTTCATCTCCTAGGGTTAGGTTTTTGGATGTCCATGTTTTTTGACATTTTTGTTTATTGTAAAAGGCCTTCAGAGCTTCATTGTAACCATATTCTTGCAAATGAGCACAGTCGTCACATCTCTTCTCAAAGATAAGCCGCCACCAATTCAGCAAACTTGTTTTCCACTGCATGTTACAGTTTCAACTTATTTCCTTATTGAATAGAAAACCAGTTTTAATGTATCTTTGTTATTTTGTGTTAAGCATCTTTTAATAACCTGTATTCATTTCGTTTTGCTCATAAAATCCGGCTCAAACCATTTGCATGTGTGGATGTGAAGCACTGAAGTGAGCCAATTATAGAGAAGAGGTGGTCATGAACATGTCATCTCTAATTTTAGAAGTTGATACATCAATCCGAGAAATACCCATGGTAAATGCAAAATGGAAATAACATTTACACTAGAAAAATACCCAAAATGTGCATAGGATGGGCAAGTAGATGGAGGGTGAAGAGAAATAATGGATGGGGGAAAATAAAGCATTATTAATTTTAAATAAAACCTTAGTTGCAACAATGGAAATTACCTCCTTCTCTACATATTGTCCTTGTCTTTGCACCTAATTGAGTGATTCATTATTTGTAATGAAACTCTACAGTTGATTTTCATCCCTACTAGCTAAGCTACTACAAACTGGTCATCTCTTATATGCTAGCTAGGTTGGTCATCAAAAAAAATTCAAGAAGTAATTGCTTGCAACTTTTTAAAAGTTTAAAGGAATGAACCCTAGAACACATGCATGATACCTATAAAGCTACTTGAAATATGTCATTCCATACCTATCAAGCGCTTCACTCATTTTTGGTGGCTTCACGGGTGATCCTAGATGAGACATTGATGTTTATTTTGAAATAGAAGATTCTAACTCAGAGCATGAGCAAGGAGGATAGCTTACCGAGATTGGGATGAGCATAATTATAAGTTGCAAGATTATACAACTTTGTCTTTTATGCTTGTTTGAACCATCAAACAATTAAGGCAAAGCTTGAACCACTTGTTGAGTCATCCACTGAATCAACACGTGCTTTAATAGGATTTGCTCAATGATCCAATACAGTCATGTTGCTTCCCATTCTAGGGGCTTTATTCCCCAATGGTGTTGTAGTGGGAGGAGTTTCTATTTATGGATTTCTTTCATATTTCATTAATAAAGCACGACACTGCTACATGCATATCGAACTAGAAGGAAACTATTTCCAGCTAAACAACCATCTAGGCCTTGTATAATTTATTGTTAGTAGGTCTATTAAGGAAAATATTGAACCATACAGAAAGAGTCACACATGTATGTATGAATAGGGTACAGGTTGACTTTCAAGCTCGATAGGTACATTGCATCTAATGTTAACATGGTTGAAGTTGGAGCCTTAATTTTGGACTCTAATACATATTGGTTTAATACCAATTTAACTAATTGGATTGACCCAAAAAATAAGTTAACCTCCGAATTGGTGGGAAACGCGTAGGGTCTCTATGTTTCCGTCAACCAAGAGAAACATGTTCTACTCATTGTGTTGACATTTGTGTTTCAAACCGGCGAGTACAATGGCATCTCGCTCACCCGGTGGAAAAAAATGCCATTTTTTATAAAGTGAAAGAAATGCACTAGCTCACACCATCGCTCTAACACCTAGGAATGAAACCATGGATCATAATGTGATTGTGTTCCATTACTAGCTATATTTCTCATGGTTCCAATACTAATTCTTTGCATATGTTATCTTCATTGTGCGATCCATTTAAGGTGAGTTTCTAGTTGAGGATTATGTGATTTTTGTTATTGCGTAGTTGTTGATGGTGAATTGGTTTATCTGGACTCATGTTTTGTCACTATAACAATTTTCATGTTGTTTCACTAATGTTGATGAATCATGATGCTTCAATGATTTGAATGATAGAAAAATTATAAAAATATTGTAAAAAATGTGTTTTAGTTATTTACAAAACAAATAATTAAGATGATATTTGTAATTTGTTAGGAGTTGTATATGTACTTCATCTTACCATAATTGAAAAAAATATGACTTAGAACTAATCTCATTATCAAAAACAAACTTGCAACGGAGTTTCCAAATTATATACAGAGTGAAAAATCTCAAGCAATGCCAAATACCAACCAAGGAATCTTGGATCACTGATCTAGAATCACCAAAAAAAACTACCCGCCAATGAAAATGCCCTTGAAAGATGTTTGTCAATTGAGATTGAACCTGAGCCCAACAAGATCTCGCAAAGGAGCATTCCCACGAGATGTGCTTCATTTTTTCTGACTTCGAGGAAGAGGGGAAAAGGCCATTAAAAATACCAATTTTGGCCAACTGAGTTATAGATGAGATATCTTGGTAGATCACCAACCAAGAAAAAAAATAGAGCTTATAAGAAACTCGAATCAACCAAACCCCATGCAACTATTGAATCCAATGGATCTTTGCATCTTAAAAAACTCCACCTGGCATTGAGAGCAGGACCTAATTCACGTTGCTTATGCAAAATCAAGTAGAGATTATGGGAATCATACTAAGCCAAGGGACGTCCAAAACTCCACTCCTAGTCTCACCAAAAGGGACTGGTCATATCAATATTCATCTTAAAAATATCCTCATGATCTATGAGCTCAATAATCTTCATTAAGGTAGGTCGATCTACCAAAAGATAATGCAAAATCTTTAGCTAATGAACACCAAGTCTTCCAAGAGCAGGATCTGGAATCCCAAAGATCTCTCTAAAATAAAATATTATTTCCACTAAGCCTTCTTATCCGAAAATGAGGGAGGTCAAATACGCAAGTAACCTCCTACTTCCAACTCCAAATTGGCCTCATGCCCATATCCCAACTCGATCTACTACTTTTTCACTACCAACAAACCAAATCTTCCACCCTCCTCCATTAACCAAACTATCCCTTTAATTTTCCAACATGTTGGGATGAAATCAATCTATGCCGCATCAAAACCTTCCAAGGGGATGAGCCCCCCAAAACACCTAACCACCCATTTAGCATTCAAAATGATGTCTTGGATTGTCATATCAATTAAAGCAATCCCCCCTTCATCCTTGGGCATGATACATGTTAGCCCCCATTTCTAGGGACAACTAAGGATATGATGTCTCGAGGTCGTCAAGTTGCAAACATGGAGTACTAATAGATGGATTGACTGACAATGTCCACATACAAAGATGGAGACCCACTCCACCACCACACTTCTTTGATTCATCATGATGGCATTCACTACATCAACTTTCTTTCAGAAGATAGTGGGTCTTTCGCCATGAGGTGCAAGTCAGGTATTGTGGTAAGTGTCACCTTAATACTTAAGGAATTTAAATATGTTGCATTAAAGCTTCTCTTGATTATAGAACGTCTGCTTGGACATTATGCTTTTGGCCTTGTTTCACCTTGGTGAGTGTCATGATTTCCTAGTAAGTGGCCACCCTTAGAAAAAGTGTTGCAACCAGGGGTCTCCTCGAAGGGGAATTGTACCGTCCCTGCTCATACTTACCATTTTTCATCACTTCTTCCTCTCCATGTCCCAATATTTTAGGTTTTCATGCCATAATAACCCAAGAAAGGATTGTACCTCATTTCATGGGAAGAAGGCACTGAAGGCCGAGAGGCTTGTAGCTGGAAAAAGATAAAATCCAATCATAAACCTTCTAGATGCTCGCCCAGGGATCCCGAGAACAATGAAATGTTTCTCAAAAAAATTGAGGGACCCTTAATATAAATAATTATTTAAAAATACCAACCAAGGTAGAGCGTGTGTGGGCAATGTTTTTCATGCTTAGGTAGAAGTCCCACACATCATCTTCAACTTGGGGAAGCACCATGTGAACAAGGTAGAGTTAAGGTGGGCAATTTTTTTCATGCTTAGGTAGAAGTCCCACCTTAGCTCCAACTTGGAAATATTCTAATAAATTAATGGCAAAGGGGGGCTTGGAAAATAATGCATCGCGAATGAAGGGCAGCACACCCTCTACAAAGGCACCCATAAATGAGACAATATGAACCCTTGTATGTCATGAAGCCCAAAGCTTAGAATTCTAACCCCATCCAACTAGAAAGGATTATCCTTGGCAACATACCCTACTTGAGTGATTGGTTCACCCAATAGGACATTATGACACCCCTCCCATATCTAAATTTGGCCAATTGCATAGGGTCTTTGAGCACTTGTTTAATTTGAAAAGGTAGTTTTGATGCACATGTTTAGGTGGCTCTTGTATTAAATGTGATTTTACTTGACATGATACATTTGACTTGAGACCCTTGGAGGGAGAATTCACTTGTCTTTGTAGGACCTTGTTTGATGGATGTTTGTGGAGGAACAAGCCTATCTTGGGCCTTGGGACATGAATCCCACAGATTGGATGCAATGACCCACACCTTGGGAACAACTAGATGATGAATGTTGCCTTTGGAGGCCTAACATCTCCTTCAAATAAGCTCAATGACTTGCTCTATGTGCCAAAACATCACCCATGGGGGTATGACATCATCTTTAGGGTTTTCTTTCTTGTGTAAAATCAAATTTGAAATTGTAAAGGGGAAATTAGAGGAGGTTGGCCTCCCTAATTGTGTTTTACCCTAATGATATGTGGACAAACTAGTTTTAAAGGCTTCCTATAAAAAGAGACCTAAGACATTTCATTTTAACATAACTCTCTCACTTGAGAATTACATACTTGGCTGAAATTTGTGCCCTTTTTGGGAATTTGGTCTATCTCTCTCTTGTGAAAATGTTATGGATTCTTATACTTGTCTATTGTGGAGCTAAAGTGGTGCACTACCTTCTTGGAGGCTTGTCTTTTGCATGTTGATGGAATATTCTTGGTAGACAAGGGTTTTTTCATGTTTTCTATTGGAATTGGTAAGGAATTTTTTAATATTTGGTAATTTATTATTGTTTCATAGTTATTCTTGTTCTAACTCTTTGAGGAGTAAAAGGGATTACACCCTCCACCAAGGCTATCATAATTGTTGTTGGATAAGTTATTTTTCAAGGTTGCTAGGAGGAGTGAAAGGGCTTACACCCTCCTAGATTTACCTTGTTGGATTTGCTTACTCTATGGAGTAAAAGAGCTTAAACCCCTATAGAATTAGTAAGTCTAACTCTTACACCCAAGACTCCATAATCCAATAGTCTAGGCACTCATCTACTTGCATTGGAGAAAAAAAATCATTGCATTAAAACACGTGATTTTTAGAGATATTTCATTTGTTCAAGTAGAAATATTTTCTTAGTGCTACAAGCTTGCTTGAGCCACTAAGGCATATAGATTAGCCTTGTCATTCTCTTGCTGCAACTAAATTAATGCTACACACATTAGGGCTGCAGAAAAATACTCTTAAACTCTCTCCCAAGTCACTAATCTACCATTGAAATTTTCTTACAAGCTTTTGTTATCACATATAGTTGTCAAGGGTAGCAAGTTGTCCAAGTTCGCGGCCTGCACAAGAAGCGTCAAAGCGTAACTTTCATATAAGTCCATTTCGGGCTTAAAATACAAAGCAAGCAGACAATCTTATCTTTCAATGGCGGAGATCCATCATATCAAAAGATCGACGACCACATCCCATTGCAGGGACGCGACTTGCTCGGGCGATAATTTTCTTGAGCGGCCATGCAATTGAAACTATGGTTTGGCAAAAGTAATATGTGGCAAAAGGTGATGGATTGTGGGCTCAAAAGCGGTGTGAACCCAAACCACCTTTGAGCAGCCCCACAATCACGTGTTTATATAGCGTCTTATCTAAGAGAAGAGTGTGGCTGCCCCCTAGGCATTAAGCCCCGTTTCAATCCCGATGCAGGTAGTTAATGAAAGTGAGAGAGGTGGTTGAAAACTCATCTCACCACATAAATGGAAAGCCAAGTCGTGTTGGTTGTGGAGCCTTATTATCTTCCTGATTCAGAGGTCTTTTACTTTCAGCTGTGTTTATACCCCATGAAGTATTTACACCCCAGAAGTATGTACACTCTTCCACGCGGGGGAGTGCAGAGGGGGGGTACACCCTCTGCAGGGTCTGGGGGGTCTTAGGGCAAGCGAGCCCCCAGCGGGGGGGTTCGGGGGTGAAGCCCCGAAAGGAAAAATTGCCTTGTAAATGTATATTGTAATTTCATTGTAAATCTAGACCGTTCATTATAAGGTCGAAGATCTAACGATAGAGATTATGTTAGGGTTTTTTGCCCTAGAAGGCAACCCTCTTTTACGAGGGAAATGTATTTGCAGCTATGGTTGATGGCGAATATTGTATTATGAGATAGGAGACTGTGAGAGAAAGAAGAGGAAGTTACAGGGGGTTTGTTGTAGGTTGTATCCCTTCATATGCTGGATAATAATAAAAGAAGGACCTGGCAATTTCTCTGGTGGACATAGCCCACACTGGGTGAACCACATAAATCTGTGTCTCTACTGTATTGTGTATCTTCTGTGTTTTGTTTTCGCATTTGTTTTATTTTGTTGCTCCACGGTCTTGTTTTTCTAACAGGTCAGACTGTCATCAAGTCGGTTCTTCTGCAGGTTCCTACTGAAACACGATTGTGTCTGACAGAAGCTCGCGTCTAACAGAACACTGCATGCGCAGTCTTCCAGAGAACATGCAGACGTAAAGCCTTGAATGCAAAGACTTTGGCACGCCTCTACTGGTAGTGGTGAATTGTTCTAAGTATATAGGAGTCATTTTGATATTTTGTTATGATCGATTATTGAGCAATTCTCCCATATTGTAAACTTTTGATGAAGCTTTTGGTTCTCTGGTTATGTATTTTGATCTAAGACTTCATGTTTAATGAAATTCAGCTTCTTTTTCATCCCATTTGCCTCTAATATTGAAGTGTCCATGATTGAAGGATTCACATGGATTGTTTTGACTGTATTGTAATGTATGTTTGATTGCAGTGTTGTTATTTACGTTCTTCGGTTTCCTAAATTTTTGAATCCAAGAGGATCTTATATTTGAATATTTTCCTCCTTAGGATGTTGGAAGACCTGATGTCTATAAAAAACCTCTACACTCTCCTCACCAAAGTCTTCCCTCTATTCACCCTTACTCCAACTTACTGACTGAAGTTAATCAAGACCTCACCTGCATGTGCATACCCGTCCATCTTTCTGAGTTAAAACGATATCATCTTGAGTCTACACCCATTTGACCTCTTTAAAACCAACCTGTGACATATAAAACTCTGATGGGTATTGGGCTTACCTTCTCTGCAATCGGAGGGTGACTTCTAGTGCTAACATTTATGGCGTCGTTGCTAGTGAGTGAATTGAAGACTTTTCCCTGGGATAGAACGAAAACGAGCTTCTAATTCTGAAGGTGCATCAAACATCAGAACCATTGAAGATTGTAACTTTCACCTGGCGACTCCACAATCGAAGACTCCAATGGGGAGGATCATGTTGACAGAAAGATGACCATACCGAAGGGGAAGACTAGGTATCAGTTTATGAGCTTTATTCATGAAATCTTGTTCTTGTTTATCAGCTCATTTCTCTCTTTCCCTTCACATATAAAGAGGATTATCCTCTGCTTTGTCTATTCATATGATAATATGTTAAGAACCAAATATCAATATAGCATAGAAAAACCTCAGAAAAAGTACTCAACGCATTGAAAAAGAGATAATTTCAGATAATAAGCCTCTTCAAGGGGGCAACCTCCTTTTACCCCACTTAAATGTTCAAGTACAAGATGATTCAAAATGAAAATTCCTCCTTGGTATATATAGGAGACTAGGAGGTATAATTACAACT
>ML788004.1:32861-114840 GCA_009831015.1 Picea engelmannii
CATGTTGAATGTTATCCTTTAAAGTTCCTATGAATACATCAATCAAGTGCTCATCTGGAATATCGGTTACCTTTATATTCAATCTTTGGAAGTTCTCAATGTGCTTGGTAATTGAACCCTTTTGCTTGAGATTTATCAATTGGATAAAGAAGGTATTGCTCCTTGTATCCTCATAGTGTGCTATCATTTCTTCCGTGAAAATTGTCCAAGTGACGACTGATTTGTGAAAACAAATCCATCGATACCATACAAACTTATTAGGTTCTAAATATAAAGAAGCAATTTTCACCTTTTGTGTATGTGGCACATTATGGAGATCAAATAATTGCTCCATCTGAAGTATCCATGTGATTGGGTCCTTGCCATCAAACTTCCTCATATCAATCTTAGGAACGTGGTTGGTCTTCAAACCAAAGTTGGAGTTTCTCCATTCTTGATTCACCTTCCTTGATTCACCAGTTTGAGATTGTTCATGACGATGTTATCATGAGGTTGTTCTCACATTCCCTGTCTGGAGATGGTGTTGTGTGGTTAAGATGTCTGGAAGCCGGTTCTATTGGATCTTGGACCAAGCTATGCCATGCATTTTTAAAGTGTTGGGGTGAGAAAAAGTCCCTTGATCAATATTGGTTTAAGTTTAATTCCTTGAGGAGAGGGGAAGAGGAAGCCTTGGTTGTCTTCAACAGGAGGTTTTACAGTGTTTATCATAGTATGCCTATGGAGATCAGACCCACAGAGATTGTTTCCATGGTGTACTATGTCATGGCTCAGCATCCAGACTGGTCCTTCTCTTGAGAGAGAGGAGATATTCATCGTTAAGACACCTATTTGAAGATGTTGAATAAGTCGAAGAGAACATCAGGGCTAGCAAGGGGGTTCATATACAAGCATATCTTGAAAAATTGCATGTGCCTAAGGAAGAAGACTGTCAGCATGTTTCAGATTCTAAGAAAGAAGATAGTGATTATGAATCATAGTTGGAACAACAACAAGGAAAAGAGATTGCAGTTGTTGATGACCGAGAGTTGTTTTCAAAGGAGCAGGGAGGTTTTTTATTTGCAAGCAGAGAGGCATTTACAGAGGAGCAACATGGTCTTCTAAAGAAGCCAGGATTCTGTCACACAATTCATGATCCTATGGATATATACATGGAATCATATGTTTCATATTTTGAGGATTTCCAAGAGCATACCACAGATCATTTTCCTTTATACTTTGAGGAAAAACATTGTGTGGAAATCTGCCATTTTGTGCCTACAAAAGACAAAGAGAAAAGCTTTCCCATGGTTCATGTTTATAATGATTATGATTTTGATCCTTGGGAGAGTCATGAAGAAGAAGAGGGACAACCAAATGTGCAGTTCATATCCTACCCAGAGCCTGCAAATGAGTAACCATCACCTGGGATCAGTCAACCTGCATCAGTCGTTCTCTCACCTGTGCTTTCCATAGACATTCAGCCATGTGTGAGCAGTTGTAAGACAGAGCATGTTTTATGTCACCAGCCTAATGGATTTGGTCATTTTCTCTATGAACCTATAAGGGAGTACATGGAGTTGCATTTCCTTCATGTCTTGGAGCCACTCAGCTTTATCCTAACTTCAACACTGGGAGGAGAGTTGAAAATCATAATCATTTTGTTGTCACAGTTGCATTGTTTTTATTTGATCAGTGACAGAGTAAACAAGTTTGCAGCTAGGGAGTTGCATGAATGGCTATGGTGGAAGTTTGCTTTCACCTAGCGCTTTGTAAAAATCAATTAGTCTAGGAATGTACATAAATAAGCTCCTCCTAGAGCCCATGTATTTTTCTTTCATTTTTAGGATAGTGTGCTTGTCGGCCTTTAATCCTCAGCAGGATGTTTTTTGAGCATGAATCCATAACCCAATGCATAAGACAACTGGAACTGCTTGTTCTTAGCAACTCGAAGGGAGCATCCCATCCCCTGTGGAGCCAAATGTTATCACATATAGTTGTCAAGGGCAACAGGTTGTCCAAGTTTGCGGCCTGCACAAGAAGCGTTAAAGCGCAAGTTTCATATAAGTCCATTTCGGTCTTAAAATACAAAGCAAGCAAAAAATCTTATCTTTCAACGACGAAGATCCATCAGATCACAAGATCAACGGCCACAGTCCATTGCGGGGATGTGACGTGCTCGGGCGATAATTTTCTTGAACGGTCCCGCAATTGAAACCGTGGTTTGGAAAAAGTAATATGTGGAAAAAGGTGGTGGATTGCGGGCTCAAAAGAAGTGTGAACCCAAACCACCTTTGAGCGGCCCCAAAATCATGTGTTTATATAGCATCCTATCCAAGAGCAGCATGTGGATGCCTCCTGGGCATTAAGTTGTGTTTCAATCCCGATGTAGGTAGTTAATGAGAGTGAGAGAGGTGGTTGAAAACTCGTCTCACCACATAAATGGAAAGCCAGGATGGACTATCAACAATTCGATTCTTCTGTAGGTTCCTACTGAAACATGATTGCGTCTCACAGAAGCTCATGTCTGACAGAAGACTGCATGTGCAGTCTGCCAGAGAACATGCAAATGTAAAGCCTTGAATGCAAAGACTAGGGCACACCTCTGCTATTAGTGGCGAATTGTTCTAAATATATAGGATTCATTTTGATATTTTGTTATGGTCGATGGTTGAGCAGTGATCCCATATTGTAAAATTTTGATGAAGCTTCTAGTTCTCTGGTTATTTATTTTGATCTGAGACTTATTGTTTAATGAAATCCAACTTATTTTTCATCCTATTTGCCTCTAATACTGAAGTGTCCATGATTGAAGGATTCACATGGATTGTTTTGACTGTATTGTAATGTATGTTTGATTGCAGTGTTGTTATTTACGTTCTTTAGTTTCTTAAAGTTTTGAATCCAAGAGGATCTTGTATTTGAAGTTTTTCCTCCTTAGGTTGTTGGAAGACCTGATGTCTACGGCAGACCTCTACACTCTTCTCACCAAAGTATTCCCTCTATTCACCCTTACTCCAACTTACTGACTGAAGTTAATCAAGAACTCACCTACATGTGCATACCAGTCCAGTTTTCTGAGTTAAAACGATATCATCTTGAGTCTGCACCCATTTGACCTCTTTAAAACCAACCTGTGACATATAAAACTCCGATGGGTACTGGGCTTACCTTCTCTACAATCGGAGGGTGACTTCTAGTGCTAATAACTTCCATACTAATCCTACTTGACATTTGTTATCTTCTCGGTGGATTGTTTTCTAATTTTGGTGGATAGATATGTTGTTCTAGCAATTGTTTTCTACGGCCATAGGGATGCCTTTGTACTTTTTTAATAACTTCATTTAGCGGCCTTATTTCACCATCAAAATTTGTTCTTAAGTATTGGAATATTATCTATATGTTTAGTGCTTGATCATCCAATAAATATTTGATTCTTTTGATGGTTAATTCTGCAATTAACAACTCTTTTCATTGTTGATATATATATATATATATATATATATTTACTGCTACAATATAGGACAACAAGCTTCACTTGCTTGTCCCATTAATTATTTGCTTGTATATCGATAAATTGTCTTGTCTCGGGCAGTTTTGACATTATCTTACATGTACAAAACACTTTGGCAACCTCCCTCATCATCAAAACTCTTTTCCAAGCCTCTTTCCATCTTCTAATCTGGCCTAAGAGGTTTTATCTTCATCTTCTCACTTTCCATCTGAAATCCCTCTAGGGTCAATGGGATTCCCCCCTTGTGGTGACTTATCATCACTAAAGTGAGGGGAGTATATATCTAAGGTGACAATGGGTAGTTACTCCCATAATTGTCTCACTTTCATGGATTGGGTCAGGATTTTCCCAACCTACAATCTGTGTGATAAAAATACCTACTTCCCAAGGGACCATGGGAATACCATGAATACCACCATACTTGTCCCACAAGTATGACTACAAAATGTGTTCCAATTGATCAACCTGAACCCTACTTGGAAGCCAACAAGGCACATAGTAGATGTGGGAGGTGTGAAGAATCCTGCTCACCAATGTCAGCTTAGCAGCAAAGGTAATATCTTTACACTGCCAAAAAAGTAACTTACATTGCAATATCTCCAAGAACCAATCCCACATAACAAATGGTAAAAGGTCTACCCCAAATCGTATACCAATATATCTCACAATAACCCCTGGCTAGACGAATCTCCAAGCAATTTGCAACCACGTGGGCTAATCCTCGAAACCAACTAGCTAGTAGTTCATCTTGTGATCACTAACAATTGCTTTTCAATCCTCACAAAACACTACAAGACAATCCCTAACGGTTGAGACTTACTAATTATTATAAGAGACCAACAAAATAAAGTCATATAAAAAATGGTTGTTAATCATCTCCTCCTTCCTAGGGAGATAAATGCCTCTAAGCCACCCCTGAAGAAGAGTTTCCTCCTGTAGATATCCAAGAGCATCAGTTGTTAAAACATAGAGACAAGGGTCCAAAGGAAACCATTGTCTCATAGACCTGTGGAGATGGATGCGGGCGGACAACATATTATTTACTAAAATGAAAGTAGAGGCACAAGTAAGCAAGGTGTTAATCATACCAACACGATGCTACCCAAACTCAAGTCAAGTCAACATATTGGTGATAAATGTTGAATCAATACGATCATATGCTTTGTCAAAATTGAGTTTTAGGAAGAGTTTCTACTAACCAGACTCCTTGGCCCACTCCATGGCCTCCCAAGCAAACAAGACTATATCCAAAATAAATTGTCCTTGTACAAATCATGTCTACTCTCGAAGAACAATTTTCTAGGCCACATATCAAACTCTCTTGGCTAAATCCTTGGCCATAATTTTATAAGCAACGCTCGATAAAATTATCAGCCACCGCCCACCAATAGAATCTTTGGTTGTATTCTTCGGAATAATCATTCCCTAATTAAGCATTTCTGAAAGACTCCATGTGGAAAATACCTCATGTGCAAGATTGCAACAATCGTCCCCCACTGTTTCCCACGTCTCCCTATAAAACTCACAAGGAAAGCCATCAATACATAGGGACTTACCATTTTTCATTAAAGAGAGGGAAACAAAATATTCATTTTTCATAAAATCTCTTTCTAATCTATCCTAAGCTCCAATTGAGACTTTGTGCGGATGTTACAAAAAATTTTGCCTCACCCCATGCAACTTGCTTGGATGACCTGTCCATTTCCCTATGTAAACCTGAAGTCCTCTTTTGTACCTTATAGAGCCAAAAAAGCACATTTTTCCACATATACGCACTCTATCAGTTAAAAAACAAGCATATACACAGGTTTCTCCACTACATCTCGCGTACATCGATTTTAGTGCTCAAAATTAAAAATTATGTCAGGTTTCCATGCCATGTCAAGAGATCCATGATCCTTGACCTTCCATATATTGGAAACGCTCTGACTTGCCCCTTCAGTTCCATTTGAAGGCTATAAATTGAGCCATATACAAGCCTTGAAAAAGAGAGAGAATTCAACTTTGACAACAAAGACACTCTGGAGAAATTTCACTTCATATTGAGTCTACATCCCTTTATCCTTGAAAGTATGAACCCCTTGTTCAACCTCCAAGATCTTCCTTATTTGTGATGGAGAATCTTATTGTCTCCTTTCTATGATATTTCCTTTGGTGGAGGATTGAAGTGGTGGAGGCCCAGATAGAGGTACTTAGTTTCTCAGTTTCGATATGTGTCGTTACAGAAGTTTGTCACCTATATACTTCTACTGATCATTTTAATAGAAATACTATGTTCTCATCCAATTGATATCTTGCAAATATTTGAATTATTATTCCATGGGAATATTTGTCATGTATGTTAATGGATTATGCTAATATATATGCTAACACTATATATTGTCACCATATGCTTCCATATCTTGGTTATTGAGGATAAGTTGCAGGTATAAATCTTTGAGTTGTGTGCTCAACGGTGGTCTTCATCAAATGTCAAGACGTGGTAGGATCTTGGCCTTGTCTTGTTAGCATTTCATTTATATAGCATATTTGGGATTAGATTTTATTTTTGCATGTCATTTTGTTTGTTGTGGTTTACCCCATGCCATAGAGAGATTTTCCTCATAACAAAGGAACCATTTTGAAGAAATCCTCCCTAGAAACCACAACTAACTTCGACAAGTGGTAATGAGAGAAAATATTTTGAAAGTGAGCACTAAACATACCTAGTATCTTTGTTGGGTTCCCCTTAAGAGTCCCATCCTCTTTGCATAAACAAATAACTTTTTTAGCCACTTGTCTCTCCAAGAAGTCAAAGAAGAACATAAATCCCTCATCACCCTCCTAAATCCATTGTAGTCAAGATATTACTCGATCCCCTCTAGAAATGTACTCCTCCTTGCGAACCACCATCTCAAACCAAGCTACATCATCCTGCAGGGTGATGTTATGTAGGTCCTCATTCAAGAGAAATGCACCTCCTCAAAATTTCATCGGGCCTCCAGAAGCTCCCTCCTACACTTCAGCACAATCATGTGATTGTTGGGTTGTTTCACACTTGCGCACATCCTTCTTAACGCTGGGGGTTGAAGACCTGGGGTTCGTCTAGAGTGACCAAAAAAAAACCCCAAGGCATCGACATATCAATTGTCATCCAAGGCTAAGAAATGTCTCACCCGAGATGCCATGAGGATCACAAAGACCATCTTGTCTTATCTCGGGGATGAAGGACTAATCACAAAGAGATCTATCGAGGATTTCTTTCATGTTATTTATTGCAACTTATCTAACATATGAGAACTTATAAAACATCATGGAAGAAACACATTCAATCAAACACATAATTGACACATCATAGGTCCAAAATCATTGTATCTTTATTATCATCATCATTCAATCATGCACATGCATACATTAAGCAACTCATTCATTTTCAACAACATAGCTCTTCTTTCTCATATATTCCCTATTGTTACATTACATCATGACATGCGCATTTCTTCAGACTATATAGAGAGGACTAACTCAAAATTACAATCAGAGACATTAGAAAACATCGACCCAAGTTTAGCTCGATCACACCAATAATTCACAGGTTCATAATCTAAATATATAACAATTAGAAACTAACTAATTCACCAGCTCGCCAACTCTCTTTCTATTGTAATTGCTTCATTTAATCTGCTTCTCAGTGTTGGTGCCATATCCCTTTCAGTTCTACCCCACTCGCTCCTCCAACTATTAGTCTTCTATGCTTTTGTCACCTACCTGCATTCCATGTAGCCTTTCTAGAATCAGGGAAATCTTAACTACCTTGCCAACTTGTCTTCTTTATGCTCCATGTTCCCTTGTGTCGTTCGCAGTAATCATTCGAGGAGATTTCCTCAAGATTATTTTCTTGATTCTGACGTGCATGTGGTGTCTTATTTATTTTTAGCGCACATCAAAAAACTTGGACCGGCATGCATTTGGTATAACTTGGACCAATGTGCAAATATCAAAACTTGATCTAGCGCGTGCACCTTCTATACCCCTCATGCAGTTTCTTGAGCACTTGCAAAACTGGAATGAGCATGCACAACTTTGTTTGTGCATGCATGTGATATTTACCCAAAACTTGGGGTGCCAACAGGCCCCCATCATTATTACGTGGCTCATCCTCAAGCCAACTTCCTCATGAAAAGACTGATATGACGGTCTTGAGTAAGATAAAATCATCATCATTTGTGAACCAGTACATTAAACCAAGTTGTGATTGCAGTCGGGTTTGAGTAACAACAAATCATTTTTCTAGGATGTAGTTGCAACCCAACACAGGTCCTTGATCTAAAAAATCCTTAGATGTTGATTACTTTAAATACATATACACATCTACTTGATCTTTGAAATAATAATGATCACTTTATTGTTTACAATTTACATGTGAAATATGTATCTAACCATATACACTCTAATGATAAATAAAATTCAAATAACTAAGCCCAAAATGAGAAATAATGACGAAATCACATACACAAGTTTGATAACGAAGTTCACCCAATTTGGGCTATGTCTCTGGGTCCTCATCCAATAGAGACCTCTTTATTAATTCTCAAATGTTTGTGTTTTACAATGACCTTTTTCTACGTTGCTCAAACTCGAAAACATAGTGTACCATTAGATTCCTTACGAAAAATCATGAAAAAAGAGTATAAAGTTCTTAAAATTCCATCAAGGGACCTCTCAGCATGATTTACAGTGTAGGCTCAAAGTCCTTGTACCCTCGGGCATGCACTTCGAAACATAACTCTACAATTATGAGTCTCTATCAATTCGTGATCCCCTCGCCCATTAAATAGGGCGTGAACCTCTTAACCACTCTTTGAAATCCACGGTTAGAATTAAATAATAGATAGGCGGTTTTCATAACCAACTTGCATCCTTAGCACAATTGGTTAATTTGTTTTTTTATTGTATAGTATGTCACAGGGTCGAACTCCGTTGACCATACTATACATAGTATTTTTGTTATAACATATATACGGTGGTTATGGCATAGTTCTCGGAGCAATATATATATGTATATAGCATAAAGTTTTAACAACCTGGATTACATGGATGGTTGAGGTCATATGGTATATTACATGATCACAAGCTATGGGTTGAGGGCTTAGGCCCTCAACCCTTTTTTCCACCAATTAAACCTTTATACAAGCTTAAATAAATTCCCCAACATGTATGGTTAAGTAACATTTTTTGGCACATTGGTAGTGGAGGGTTTGGTAAAGTTTATGGAGGTCACCGGTTCAACCCCTGTAGACTCCATAATTTTACATAACCATGGCCATAATTTTCCAATTGGTGATCTCCACGTGGAAGCCTCTCATTGGCTTATCCATGCTACGTGTCAAAATATGATTGGTCCAACTGGATTGTATGAACTTGCCTAGTCATCTTACCAACTAGACATGCCACATTACTTGCCCACCATGTGTCACTATGTGAGAGTGCCATGTCACATATATGGTTGTACTATATTTTCCACGTGTCACCCTTGCAGTGGTGACATGTATCACCTTTAACTTTTCCCTTAGACTTTTGCATGTTGACCAAACTTTGACCGGACATAACTTTTGCATACGAACCCCATTTGAGGAGATTTTTGCGTCGTTGGAAAGATATCGTCGAGCTATATGCATTGATGGTGTTTTAAAGGGAATTTGGGATGATTTAAATTTGAGAATTTATGAACCATTTTGGACCTTTATGGATGTTCTGGATCCTCCTAGACCTCTGTGAGCATTCTTGGATCCTCTTGGATCATTCATCCCCATTTGGAAGCCTTTTGGACCACGAAAATCTTTGATTACATGGAAACTAAGTGAGGGTAGAGTTCCCTCACCCTTCTAATCTCCATCCATTTTTCTTTACTTGGTTTTACTCCCTTAAGACCAACTCTAAGATATTCCACATCACCTCGTTGTGAAGTCCTGATTCTTTTGTCGAGAATAACATCTTCCTGTAGCTCGTCCAAATATTCTGGAGAAAAATCATCAACTGTTGGAACCTGAATACTTTCATCTTCATCCATAATCATACGAGGCTCATAAAGCTTTAAATTCTCAACATTTACCACTGAATACATTTGCATGTAGGCTGGTATATCTAAACGAAAGGAATTAGTACTAATCTTTTCCAAGATCTTGAATGGACCATCTCGAATTAGCCTTAGCTTTTTACCTTCACCTTTCATTTTATCCTTGTTGATATGTAACCATACTTGATCATCAACTTCAAATTGATTATCAACCCGATGTTTATCATGCCTCACCTTGTATTTGGCTTGGATTTTCTCCAATTGTTCATGTACTTCTTGATGTACCTATTGAATCTTTTGAATGAACATGTGATATTTATCTGTATCATCATGTCCTTATTCTTTACCCGCTTCTCCAAAATAAAATTCCATAGGTGATTTAGGCAAGTACCCCAAACATACTTCAAAAGGAGTTTTCTGAGTAGAAGAATACATGGCATGACTATAGGCATGTTTTAAATATGGTAATTGTTTATCCCATAACTTAGGATGCTTTCTCTAGTATCCTCGAAGTAGATGTACCATTGTTCTGTTTACCACCTATGTATGTCCATCTGTCTGTGGATGAAAATGTGTGCTCTTCTTTAGCTTAGTGTCCATGAGCTCCCATAAATGAGACCAAAACATTCCAAAAAAGCGAGAGTATCAATCTGATATAATATATGTAGGAAGTCCAAAATGAACCCATACATTAACAATGAACATCTATGTTGTTTTTTCAGTTGTGACATGTTTCTTGCATGGCATCAAAATACACATATTTTTTAATCTATCCATGACGACATATATATAATCACGACATGTCATGGACATCGACAAACCTCCTACAAAATCCATGGAGATATTTTCCCATGGTTGAGAAGGTACTGGAAGTGGTGTATATAGCCCCAACTTTGTATTTCTAGGCTTACTTGTGGCACACATAACACACCCTTTCATATACTTGGAAATAGTTTCATTCATTCAAGGCCAATAAAAATATCTTTGTAACTGTGCTACTATCTTACCAACCCCAAAATGACCAGAAATGAGAGACATATGAGCTTATCTTATTATATTTACTCTTTCATCTCCGGGTATACAAATATTTCCAAGATGATATAACAAATTGTCATGCATATAATAATCTGATTGTTGATTGCCACAAGTTAATGCATCATATACCTCTTTAAAATAGTCATCCTTAGTATATTGTTCTGCATAGATTTCATGAGCTAAAGGATTATACCTGAGTATTGTGGATGCAGTAATCATTGGTCTTGACAAAATATATGAAACCTTGTTATGAATACCTTTCTTATACTTTATTACCAAATGAAATTGTTGTAAGAAACCCATCCAACTGAAGTGTCGTGACTATTGTAGCTTGGTTTCTGACTGCAAATATTGTAAGGGATGATGATCTGTATGAATAATAGTTTCCTTTCCCATTAAGTAATGCTTCCATTTCTTTAAACTTTGTACCAACACATATAATTCCTTATCATATGTTGGATAGTTAATCACAGCTTGAGTGAAAGTATCAAAATGATAACATATAGTTTTACCTCGTTGTATCAAGACTGCTCCCATGGAATATTTTCTTGCATCGGTTTGAATTTCAAATGGTTGTTTTATATCTAGAAATGCCAAAACTGGTGCGGTGCTTATCTGTTCCTTCAATGTCTTGAAGGCTTTATGTTGCTTTCCACCCCATTGAAAAACTTGTTTAACACTTGTTAATGCATGTAGAGGAGTTGTTATGTATGATAAATTAGCAATGAATTTCCTCCAGTACTGTACTACTCCTAAGAAGCTCCTGACTTATGTGGTAGTAATTGCCTTGGGCCATTTCACAATGACTTCTACTTTTTCAAGGTCTATTTGTAGTTGACCATTCCCTACAATTTAACTCAAATATACCTGAGAATTTTTTCCAAATTCACATTTAGATAACTTGATATACAACTTCTCCTTCTTCAAGAGTCCAAATACTTCCTTGGCATGCTTTATATGATCTTCCCATTTTCGATTAAAAATCAATATATCATCTAAATATATGATAACAAAATCATCTATGTAGTGTCTAAACACATCATTCATTGCCCTCGTAAACATTTTCGGTGCATTGCATAACCTAAATGGAATAACTAACCATTCGGACAATCCTTTCTTGGTCTTGAAAGCAGTTTTCCATATGTCACCTTCTGCAATTTTGATATGAAGGTAACCACTTCTCAAATCCAACTTAGTGAAATAAACAACATTCTTTAATTGATACAATAAGTCATCAATTATGGGAAGAGAATAATGGTTCTTTACCGTAATCTTGTTCAGGGCTCGGAAGTCCATACACATCCTCCATGTGCCATCTTTCTTCGGAACTAATACAATAGGAGAACCACATGGATAGGATCTTGGTTTGATGATCACTGATGACCTATACATTCCAATATTTGGAAGAGGAGCATCCTATTGCAAATATATTTCATGTTCAACCTCCCTCTTAGGAGGCAAAACTGTAGGTTCCTGGAATAACACATCTTAGTTAGATATGATTTTGATCAATTCTTGCTTATGATCTAGATCACAACTTGATAAATCGTATGTTATATCTTCCTCTCTTTTTTTCACTATCATGAGAAAAAAATATTTACTTGCTCTCACAAGTCCCTTCATTTTCCTTGTGCTCACTAAAGAAACATTAGTTTTGATACGATGAGTTATGACAATATACTCAAACTCATCCTTGAAAAGATGATATTTATTCTCTTCACGGTATAATATGGCCTTCATGTCAAATAGATATGGACTACCCAATACAATGACACAAATTTAAAGAGGTACAACATCTAACTCAACCTCATCAAAGAACTTAGTTGTAATTTCAAATCTAGTCTTACATTGTTTCATTACCTACAACTTAGCATCTTCACACACCTAACCTAATGGATAAGGTTTTTTATGAGGTTTCATATTCAATCCTAGCTTCTTAACAATTACTTCAGATACTAGGTTAACTTAAGATTCACTGTCAAATAAAGTATCTATCTTTGTTGAATATAACTCTGACATGGAAAATCGTGTTTCTCTTCTTTTGATAAGTATCACTTTCCAATTTAGCGGATTGAACTGAAGAATTAGAATTGATAGTTGATATACCTTTGCTTCCTATTGCCATGATCTTATATTCATCCCTGAAATCTGACCCTAGATCATGATGAGTTGATGCAATAGTCTTCTTCTTCCCTTTATCCTTGAACTTCTTCGGTCGTAATTATGGATGTAGCTTCCAACACCGTGATTCCTCGTGTCCTTTTTTCTTACAGTGGGAACACGTAGGTCTTTCCTCAACTTGCTTTACTGTAGTTGATTTCTTACTCTTACACTTACCTTTTAGTTTCTTTTCAAACTTGTATGGATTCTTACCCTTACTAGCCTCAAGATGTGTAGCTCGTACTGACACTTTATCGATGTTAGTAGGGTTAAACATTAAAATAGTGTGACAAAGATATTAGTGCATGACACCAATATACTTTAGAAGAGTTTCATGGGTATACAAAGGAATCCCTAAGAATAATGCTTTTTTTTTAATTCATGTGTGTACGCCTGAATATTCTTGCCTTTACTCTGCCTTAAATATTACCATTCTATCATTGTCATTTCCTATAAGCCAGTGGATAAAATTGTTTTCTTATAGCCCTGGTAAACTTATCCCAAGAAGAGATGACTTTACCCTTTTGAACAAGATCAACTTACATCTTAATCTCCCACCATATTAAGGTTGTGCCACTTAGTCAAAGAGAAAATAATTGTATCCTTGCAGCTTAGTTCATGATCTTTTGAACCCTACAATATACCTCTATTTGCTTGATCCATTTGTCCAATTTATCAGCATTCAATTCTCCATCATAGTTCGGAAATTCAAACTTGACATACAACATTAATAAAGGAAGATTATGATCAGACTTCTTAGAGGAATTATTTCGATGAGAAGAATGTTAAATTGCTTTAGAAGAAGACGATGATGAGGATATTGAAGTGGGATCTAAAGGTCCACCACCTTCACCTCCTCCTTCTCCTTTTATTGAATATCCTCCACTTACAGGCTTTTGAATTCTTCGTTGAAAATAATCTATTATCTCTCTCATTGAGTGAAGTGTATCCATCATTTCTTCTGGACTCATGGGAGGATCTTCTCCTTCCTTTCCTTCAGAATCCATCTTATACTTACGAAGTCTTCTTTCAATTTCAGACTTATAACTTGAAAGCTCTCCTATACCAAGTCTGAGTTTGGATATTGTAAGCATTCACTTGCAAACACTTTTCAAACCTCGCTTTGATACCAACTTGATACTAAAAATCCATATATGATTACTTTAAATACATATAAACATCTACCTGATCTTTGAAATAATAATAATCACTTGACTATTTACATTTTACATGTGAAGTACTTATCTAACCATATACACTTTAATGATAAATAACTTGCAAATAGTTGAGCACAAAATGAACAATAATGATGAAATCACATACACAAGTTTGATAATGAAGTTCACCCAATTTGGGCTACGTCTTCAGGTATACTTTTGTTGGGTACATGCCTATTTTAAGAAAGGGACTATTTTTGGAAGGTAAGGCCCAAGTTTGGAGAAGAACAACTCGCATGAAAAGTAACACGTGTGAGGGAAAGTCGCATGCATGGAAAGGTGTTTAGGCAGGAAAACCTAACCATGTTAGGATTAGGGTTTTGGTAAGAGATTGTAACGGCTAATAAGCTTGTAAAATAGCATAAATAAGAACCTAGTAGGTCTAGGTCGGGGTTAGAATTGGTTCCAAGTTGTTCTTGTTGGTGTTGTTTAGTTCGGATACTAGTTTAGTTCGACTATTGTAGTTCTGATATATTTTTGGAAGCTGTTGAGATATAGAAGAGATAGGTAGGCTGAATTTTGAGGGTTAGATCACAGGCTGAGGAGCCTGGTGTGATCTAGTCCACCTCACAGAGGTTGTGGAACCTTTCCCATGATTGTATGATCGGAGATGTCGTGCGTGCAACGCCATATTTTGCAAAAATCTAAATAAAAGAGCCTAGAAGCTAAATCTTTGTGGACATATCCCAGAAGGGGGTGAACCATGGTAAAACATGTATTATGTGTGTTTTCCATTACATATTTACCTTATGTTAGTAGTTAGTTTATGAATGGATTATTGAATGGTTCAGTTATATATATTAGAATGCATGCATGGATTAACAGATGAATGAATCTTAAGAATAATAAATTGAATAGTCAATTTAAGGCCTGAATACAATCAAGTAAGTCCCAGATATCCACTCCTTCATAGATTGCAAGCACTTGAGATTTGCAGTCACCCATAGAAATATCTTGGGTAAGACTACGTAGTGCACTTTGTGTGTTGTGTTGCCTTCTATTTTACCAAGAGGGTCGATAGTTTTAGAGGGTTTTGTTGGAAACCTATTCAGATTTGAACCCGGGTCAGCCCAAGAAGGAGATAAAAAGATTAATAGCCAACAAATGGTTTTGTTTCTGGCTGGAACTACATAGGATTGAGTGAACAGGATCCATAGAAGAAGCATGCAGAGAATGAAGGTATAAAAAGGAATGTTCAGGCCATGGAATCCAACGAAGGCGGGGATTGAAAGATGGTTAAAAACAAAGGAACTTGAGTTTGCGCAAAAGGATAACAGAAAACCTAATATAACACCATGCAAATATCTTGATAAATACGTGTTTAGCGACTTGCATGAGGTATTATTCTGTGATTTCCCGCATGTGTTGCAGGAGTGGCTATTGATATTAAAAGACAAACATCCTACAAATCGAATCAGAAATTTGGAGTGGAATCCTATGGATATCGCACAGTTACAACAAGTCAACAATAAATTTACGCACACAGTAGATTTCTAGTTTGATAGTATTATTGTTGGGTTTATCACAGAATTTGCAATAGATACCGCGAAGTCTTACAGTGCAGCAAAGCAAGAGTTTCTAAAAGGACCCAGAGGTAGGTACATCAAATCGATGTATAATTTAATCAAGATTTTATTGTATAACAATGGTGTGATGACCTCTAGGTATACCCGTACTAGAGCTCGTGCAGCGGATAATGGGGCTCTACAACTTAGGAATCATGAACCAATTGGACATACCACATTTTGTGCACGATAAGAATGTCAGCCTATGTGTCAAACAGATAGTCACCTGTGTCCATGGAGGCATCCTATGGATGGATAGATTGGTGCATATAGATGTGGCATTAATTTCCAAAATCACAGGACTCCCCACATTCGACGTGCAGCCAAAAGAGTATTTAGATAACAAAGCGCGCGAGAAGGAAATAATAGAACAGGTTAAAGTGTAGTTCGGCACTACTCGGGGAAATAGAGGGATTGTCATTAAGGACATCAATGACAATGTGACTAGGTTCACCAACAAGCTTATGACTTGTAAATTGTTGAGAAAATGTCATAGAGAGGAAGCGCCAGCAGGCGTTATTGCAGTAGTTGCGCAGTGCACGAAGGGAGTCATGTTAATATGGGCACCATACCTATTGAACCAGTTCTTGTAGATTGTCACAATGCACAAGATAATGGAACCAAGTTCCATTATTCATCGCTAATCATATTGATCACATTTGTAGGGTGGCAGGATCCCAAATTCTTGACATTTTTGGACAGGATGGGAAAATGTTATGCAACTAGATATGAGTCCCTCTGGTAAGCAAAGGACAACAAAACACAGCAGGAAAATAACATTGTTTTTTCCATGTTGATCGAAGAGATACAACAACACACAACAATTTTGTGGAACATACCAATGGAGGTAGTGTAGAAAACAGATGGGATAGACAAATTCCAGGCATCTAAGCATCACATATATATCCAAGATTCCAGAGATCCCAAGAAGGAGTGGATCGAGATGCAGTATTGTGTCACAAAAAAAGAAGTGGACTGGATCATTAAAGACTAGCCTGCGCAGTGGCAGACACCAGTAGAAAAAACAACCACGAGGACAGGAAAAATCCAATCCTCTATGCCTAAGGACAAGGCTGAAGAAGGCACTTCAATAGGAACAGGTAATTCGGTTGACAATACTAAAACAACTACAGGGTGGACTCAGCCAACTAGGAGTAGTGCAGTACCAAAGAGGTCGAGGAGGAAACCAACAACAGCAAGGACAGGAAGCCATCCACATACTGGGAAGAAGGATACCTCACACACTGCAGAAGGAACAACCCAAGAAACCACAAGTGGGGCACATCCCTCATAGACATCAAGGAAGCCCGCCCAAGAAAAGGAAATATGAGACGGAAGATCCAAACATCACCCTAACAAAGGATGATGCAGAGCTCATCGTGGACAAAGTCCAAGATCGAGGTGAAGAAGTGGTCCGAGTTGCAGAAGCGCAATGAGAAGAGATCATGGCCAAGATTCTATAGGTCCATGAAAATATACAATAACTACGGACCCAGGCAGGATCACAGGCCTATGTGCACCAACAAGAAAGGACACAGAGGCCACCTATGCAGAAAGAAGGTGAAGAGACCGTGCAGTTTGTCGTCCAGAGTAGGGAAACATTCTTAGGTATGTTTCAAATGATCATATTTGATTAGGAGACTGGGCAGAAACCCTTGGAAGAGGTAGAGCAAGTGAAATTGATCATGTCACGCATACCTACAAAGGCCTTATACGGGCTACAACCTAGTGTCATGCAAGAAGTGCAGTAGGAACCGCACAGATGAAATGAATTTAGAAGTGGGTAGAGAGGTCGCAGAGATGCTCCAAATAACATGTGACCAGTTGACAATAGAGAAGGAGGAAGAGAAAGAATGCACGAACAGATTGGAGCAGGCATTGACAGCGGAATACAACCGCATCCCAAACAGCGCGCAAGCAACAGAGAGAAGTGTATAGGACAATATCAACCTCATTGCACAAACCATCGATCAATATAGACAAGAGATCGAGGAACTAAAGGAAATGATTAACCCTACAAATCCTCCAGAGGTTAGAGAACAAAGAAAACAAGAATTTTCACTCCAAATGGTTGAGATGGAGAAACAAGAAAGCGCAGCAGAAGAAATGTCTGACAGAGTCGCGCAGCTCTATACAGCACTAGAAGAGGACGAGTAGGTCCAACAGTGGGACTAGGAAGAGGAAAGAGTCAATGCAACCATACAAGACCTCAAATAGAGGCAGAAAACAATGAGCTTCATAGAGTGCCTAAAGGGTACTCAAGATATGAAGAAGTTGTAGTCATATTTGAAAGCAGCGTAGATGCATAAGCAAGAGAGACAAGTAGAAGTGGAACCCCTCCAAGATCAAGTAGTGCAGATGATCACATAGTTTGAGGAGGAAAATAAAAAAAATCCGCAAGCACAAGCAGAGAGTGCAGTGCTAATGCAAGACAAAATAACAACATAGACACTAGAAGCACTAATAAGCAAAGTTGCGCAGATAAGAGAAAGAGGAAAGTAACTGAAGGACAAGTTCCACAGCCTGGCAGAGGTTGTTCAGGAAGCGTGCACTACCTATTTGGCTCGATATGAGCCACATGTCAACATTGGGGGCCTGTTGGGCGCATGCCTATTTTGATAAAATGACTATTTTTGAAAGCTAAGGCCCAATTTTGGAGAAGAACAACTGGCAAGAAAAGTAGCACATGTGAGGAAAAGTCGCATGCAAAGGAAAGCATACAAGGCGTGCATGCAGGAAAACCTAACAATGTTAGGGTTAGGGTTTTGGTAAGAGATTCTAATGGCTAATAATCTTGTAAAATATCATAAATAAGAACCTAGGATATCTAGGTCGATGTTAGAAGTGGTTCCAAGTTTCTCTTGTTGGTGTTGATTAGTTTAGATACTAATTCAGTTCGACTATTGTAGTTCTCATATATTTTTGTAAGTTGTTGAGTTGTAGAAGAGCCAAGTAGGCCATATTTTGAGGGTTAGATCACAGAGTGAGGATCCTAGTGTGATCTAGTCCACCTCACAGAGGTTGTGGAACCTTTCTCGTGATTGTATGATCGGAGATGTAGTGCGCACGGTGCCATATTTTGCATAAATCTAAATAAAAGAGCCTAGAAACTAGATCTTTGTGGGCGTAGCCCAGAAGGGGGTAAACCACAGTACAACTTGTGTTATGTTTGTTTTCCATTACATATTTACCTTCTGTCAGTAGTTAGTTTATGAATGGATGGATCAATGGTTCAGTTAGATCTATTAGAATGCATGCATGGCTTAACAGATGAATGAATCTTAAGAATAATAACTTGAATAGTCAGTTTAAGGCATGAAGACGATCAAGTAAATTCCAAATCCCCACTCCTTCCTATGCTTCAAGAACTTGAGCTTTGCAGTCACCCATAGAACTATCTCGGGTGAGACTACATAGTGCACTCTCTGTGATGTGTTGCCTTATGGTTTACAAGGAGGGCCAATAGTTTTAGAGGGTTTTGTTGGAAACTTGTTCAGTATTGAACCTGGGTCATCCCAAGAAGGAGATAGAAAGATTAATAGCCAACAAATTCCAATAGAGACCTCTTATTAATGCTCAAATGCTTGTGTTTTACAATGACCTTTTTCTATGTTGCTCAAACCAAAAAATAGAGTGTATCGTTGGATTCCTTGCGAAAAATCATGAAAATTGAGTATAAAGTTCTTAAAATTCCATCAAGGGACCTCTCGACATGATTTATAATGTAACCTCAAAGTAAGTGTACCCTCGGGCACACACTTCGAGACATAATTTTGCAATTATGTTTCTTTGTCAATTCTCGATCTGTGTGCCCATTAAATAGGGCATGGACCTCTTAACCACTCTTTGAAATCCACGGTTAGCATTAAATAATAGTTAGGTAGTTTTCATAACCAACCCGCACCCTTAGCGCAATTGGTTAAGTTGTTTGGTTATTGTATAGTAGGTTGTGGGGTTGAACCCCATCGACCATACTATACATAGTGTTTTTTTTATAACATATATACGGTGGTTATGGCATATTTCTTAGAGCAATAGATATATAGCATAAAGTTTTAACAACCCCCGCGCATATTACATGGATATATGGTATATTTCAATAGATATATGGTATATTGCATTATCACAAGCTATGGGTCAAGGGCTTAATCCCTCCTCCCTTTTTCCCACCAATTAGTCCTTTATACAAGCTTAAATAAATTTGCCAACTTGTATGGTTAAGTAACATTTGTTTGCCACATTGGTAGTGGAGGCTTTGGTAAGGTTTATGGAGCTCGCGGGTTCAACCCTTGTCGAATCCATAATTTTCCATAACCATGACCATCATTGGTCAATGGGAAACCACCACATGGAGGCCTCTCATTGGCTTATCCATGCCATGTTTCAACATATGATTGGTCCAATTGGACTGTACGAACTTGCCCAGTCATATTACCAACTAGACATGCCATGTTACATGCCTACCATGTGTCACTATGTGAGAGTTCCACGTCACTTGTACGGTATGTGCCATGTGTCACCCTTACAGTGGTGACACATGCACCTTTAATTTTTCCCTTTGACTTTTTCATGTTGACCAAACTTTGACCATTCATAAATTTTTCATACGAACTTTGTTTGAGGCAATTTTTGCAATGTTTGAAAGTTATCACTGAGCTCTATGCATTGATGGTATTTTCAAGGGAATTTGGGATGATTGATTTTTGAGCATTTATAAACCATTTTGGACCTCTGTGGATATTCTAGATCATCCTAGACCTCTGTGAGCATTCCTGGATCAGTCCTAGAAGGAGTCGAGTATACCTCAAGGTAAGCGATAGATTTGAGCTTCATTGGGCCAGATGCTTGAACTCTTTCCCTTCGATGGTGTCTGTGGTGATGAATGAGGGATCTATTTAAAGCACATCATCTAGACACCATCCCCTTTACTGAATCAAAGTGATATTGCAAGAACTTCACCCAATTACTCGTGGACCTACAAGAAGTAGGCCATGAGGAATAGATCCATCGAGAGAGAGAATCATCCTTTACTTGTATTTTTATTCTAGAAATACAGCACAGAAGATGGGGACCTCCTAGCCCGATGGAACGAAGGGTCAGAAACCTAGGGATATCAACTTCAACAAAGATGATTATTCATGGAAACAGGAAAACCAGCATTGTGCTGAGAGAGCTGGTGGAATTTCACAACTTTGAAGCATAGTTCAGGGAACTGTGTGGGTTGTGGTTGTGTCTTGTTGGGGAATCAAAAGGTTGGACCTCTTCCTAGTAGATGATGACGAAGTGTCAATCTTCATGAAAATTGTATTGTGGGTTCTCGGGTTGCCTATCTGAACTAAGAATCGCATGTCCCGAGATGTCTATGAAGTTGGGCCATGAAAAAGGACTTGAACCGAGATGTGTTAAGACCAGTGGAAAGTGGAAATATAATGGTGAGCGGGAAGAAATCGGGGACATGGGTGATAGGCGGGAGTGAGAGAGAATGGAAGCGAATATATAGAGAGTGGAAAATGGTCATAGGGGGCATCCAAAATTATACAAAAAATCAACCAATGTGATTGATCGAAGAATAAACATAGAGTCTCGCTAAAGCCCCTTAAGTGAGGCGATAATGGTTCAGATCTGCCATACTGGTGATGTGCCTTTTGAAATGTGGCATCATGACTAATTATGTGCCAAAGTTATTGGTGATATATCTTAATCAGATCGCTTGACCCTTCAATGTAATGTAGTGGTAGGTAGTGTTGATTAATTGGGTTGGTTGTCATTGATGTCAACCCTTGAAGAAAGTCTGGTAGTGAATTCCAGTAGCACAATGGTTCGGGTAATTGACTCAAGTTTGTTTGATGGATAATGGTATGAGTTTTGATATATTTTCAGGAAAGACTATTCTATATGGATAGTACATGTCATTCCATTTCAGGTGGTATGTGAAACGTCACATAACTCCTCACGGTTAGAGATTTATGGCCATGTGAAGTTGGAGAACCCTCATGAGTCATCTAGAATACCCAAAAGGTCAAAGTAGTCAAAGTGGTTGCAAAGAAGAAATTGTTTAAATAATAAAGTGAAGTGATGAATGTACTATAAATCAAAGTGGATACAAAATAAATTATTTAAATAAAAAAGTTAATGGAGAAATTACTAAGTGGACAAGTGGTTAAAAGTGGGCTAGCCCTAAAATAAGGAAAGTGGGTTAAGATGGTTAGAAGGTAATTTAAATAATAAAGTGAAGTGATGAGTGTACTATAATTCAAAGTGGATACAAAAGAATTTATTTAAATAATAAATTTAATGGAGAAATTACTAAGTGGACAAGTGGTTAGAAGTGGGTTAGCCCTAAAATAAGGAAAGTGGGTTAACATGGTTAGAAGGTAACCCCTTGAGGAAGCTACATGAAAGTATAAATAAGAGACAGGTCTCTCATTTTTAATCACACTTGAGAATATCGAATATCTACAAGTGACTAAGGTAACCAAAGGATATCTAAGCCAAATTTCAGAGGGAAAGTGAAGTAAAGAAGGCCGAAATTCAAGGGAGGGTAAATTATTTTGATGATGTTTTCTAATGTATGTTATTTACAGGTCATCTCACCATTTTCACAATAAAAAAATTTATAGAATGATTCAAACCGTGAAATTGGGAGGACTTTAAGGAAACATATCCAAGTAGCTTTGGTAGTTTTGGAGTTACATGCAGTGGAAAATAAGGTTTATGGCTAATCCTAAAACTAGTCTAAAATAGGTGTTTCGGGCAAAAATGTCATAACTTCTTCATAATAGATCCAAATTCAATAAGACCAAATGTATTGGTTATAGTACAGTCTATAGTATGTGGTGTACAATTTTCATATATAAACAACAAATATTTTGTGTGGGGCACGCTCTACAAGTTCACTCTCTAGAATAAGCCAGAATTTAACAAGGTATGCCATTTTTTCTATAAATTCATTTTTTAGAGGTTACAAGTAGTGACTACAAGAATTGCATAAAATAAATTGAAGAATATTGTGTACCATTTTCAGATCTTTATTCATTACAGGTACATAGTTATGATTATTTCAAGTTAGGGTTGTTGACTAATCCAAAATTAGTCATGTGAGACTAAAGTAAAGTTTGATAAAATGCTAGTCTCTTGTTGTTAAAGTTAAGGAAGGTTTGAAGGTATGTGATCATATACACTAGGTATATTACAAAGTTACAAATCAGATTTGAATGATGAAATTGATGAGGAATTTTGGTTGAGGTACATGTTGGGTACATGGTTGAGACAAGTAGTTGATGAGTTGGCACATACATGAGGTGTATAGTTGATGATGTTGGTACATGTTTATGAGTCATAGTTGGTGAGTAGTTGATACATGATTGGTACATACATGGTACAGTTTTAGGTACAGGTTGGTGCATGGTTGATGCACTTATTTATGGTACAGGTTGATTACAGGTTGTTTGGTACAGGTTGGCGCATGGTTGATGCACTTGTTTATGGTACAAGTTGATTATAGGTTGTTTGGTATAGGTTGGTGCACGGTTGGTGCAGGTTGGTGCATGGTTGATGCACTTGTTTATGGTACATTTTGATTACAGGTTGAGGTACAGGTTGATGCATGGTTGATGCATGGTTCAGGTTATTGGTACAGGTTGTTTGGTGCAGGTTGATTGGTACAGGTTTAAACCAGTATATCTCATTGTGATAGTGTGATAGTGGTTCCATCATTCTACTTATATTTCGAGGTAGTTGGATGGGGCAAGGAAAGGTGGTTGTAGCCACCTTCCAATTGTAACCGGAGAACATAGGGGGTTGGAGCCTCCTTCTGGTTGTAGCCAGAGAATTGGGGAGTTGGATCTTCCTTTAGGTTGTAGCCTAAGAAACTAGGGGGTTGGAGCCTCCTTCTAGTTGTATCCAGAGAATTGGGGTGTTAGAGCTTCCCTCAGGTTGTAGCCTAAGAAACTAAGGGGTTGGAGCCTCCTTCCAGTTGCAGCTGGAAAAAAAAGGAAGTTGGTGCTTCCAATAAATGTAATTCTTAAAGACATATAAGAAAAATCATTTTGTGGTTTTCTCTCGCTTTGGGTTTACACGTAAAACATTGGTGTATTGTGTATGTGTATGATTGTTCATTTGTTCATTGTTTATTTACTCTGCAACTATTGGATGATAATGCTACATTTATATAACAGTTGCATTTTATGGTGAGAAAGGATTAAATTGCTCTATTACTGATTCACCCCCCCTCTCAGTAATTCAACAATTGGTATCAGAGTCGGTTCCTTCAGGAAACTATTTAACCACTGGAAGGAGATCATGGATTATTCTGAGAATGGAGTACCAATGTTTAATGGTCAGAATGGTTTAAAGTATGAGATGTGGAGTAGCAGGACGAAAGTATTTTTACAGGAACATGGACATTATATTTGGTTATCAGTTGTTACATGATATGATAGTTCAAAAAGGGCAAAGACTGGAGCCAAGAAGGAAATGAAAAAGAATAACAAAATAGCAATGGATTTCATCTGGGAAGGATTACCTAATCCGGTAATAGAACAGGTTGGTAAATGTTCATCAGCCAAAGAATTTTGGGATAAATTACATGACATATATTCTTCACCCATCGCAGATTCAGAAAATTCCAAAGAAGATGCAGATACAAATCAAGAAGAATTATGTTCACCATGTCAAACAGATTCAGAAGATGAAGAGTACATAATCACCAGAGGTATGTTGTTTTTCTTTAATTGTGAAAAACATGGACATCTTGAAATAGAATGCCATGAACGAAAAGAGACAGAAAAACTAATTGAAAAGGAAGACAATTATGAAGTAGAGTTGACTAGTGCTTTAGATGAACTAAGAGAAAAAAATAATTCACTCAAGAAATAATTTATTAAACAAAAGGAAAGTGTTCACATTTTTTAAGAAGCCCAACAGGTCATCAAGAACTTAAGAACTCAGCTAGAAAAAGCTAGAAATATCGAAGAAAATCTTGAATATCAAAAGAAGTATTTGGAAGCCAACATAGTAGCATAGAAGGAAGAAGCAAAAATGAGAGAGAAGATATTAACAAATCATCTTAAGGAAATAACTAACGATCTAAACTAGCTTGAGGCAAAGTTTGGTCAAGAAGAGAAAGGACTTGAAGAAGAAATAATCACATTAAAAATCCATCTTGAAGAAGCGAAAAGAATAGAAGAAGTCATGAAGTCTCAGATAATGAAGAAAGAAGAAGAGATTGAGAATCTTGAATAAGAAGTTGTCACATTGAGAAGTAAAATTTTCAAGCTCAACAAGAATGTTGAAGAGACAGAAACATCCACATCAGTTATAGAGAATGAAGAGAAGCACTCTAGGTTGCTAGAAAAGAAGAATGAAGAAAATAGAAAGATTTATGCAGAAGTTCTCAAAAGAAAGAATGATGGTCAACCAGAATCTAAGAAAACTATTGAAGATACATCTTCAAGAAGACCATCCATGTTCAAGCCACAAAGAAGCTTCAATCATGATCATGATCAGTCAAGGAAAAAATTCAGAAGGACTACACCACAAAGAATATCATTCACTCCCAGGTATGCAAATTTATTTTATGGTCATTGTTTTTATTGTACTAATTTTGGACATAAGGTTGCAGATTGCAGGGATTATAAAAGAAATGTTCAAGAAAGAAATGCCTATGTGGCCCCACGTGACATTGAATGTTATAAATTTCATAACTATGGACACATAGTTAGTGATTGTAGAAACATGATTGATACTTCCATGAAAGAGAACATTGATATCATATATAAGAAAGTATGGATAAGAAAACACGAAGAACAGGTGAACAAAGACCAAGTCACAGAGATCGCAAGATTGGCAATAAAACGAGATGAAGAAAATTCTACAGAGAAAAAGAAATATGCCAGATACATAAAGGTTTGGAAAATAACTGAAAGACAAGAATGAAAAGTAAATGAGGAATAGGTTCAATTTGTTGTACTTTCAATCATTGTAGTGAAAGATGAATCCACAAACAGAAAGAAAGAATTCAGAGCTCAGAGAGATGATGAATCTACCAATGAATATGATGATGAATACACATCAGAGGAGGAATTGTTCTGAGCCATCCAGCTTACAGACTCCCAAGTAATATGAATATTAGACAGAGGGAGTATATGTTATAGATGTGACAGACCAAAGAACCATCCTTCGAGTAGCTTGCAGAGTTTGAGAAGACATATCTAGAGAAGTCAGTTAACAGAAGTACAATCAGTTGTAGTAGTGAAGACTTCATGACAGTATAGTAATAAATGGGTCAACATTATGGGCAGTTGTGCAGTAGAGTCTTGGACAGTATGGACAGAGATGGATTTGTAAGAACACTTAGTAGGTTTGGACAGATATATGACCATGAATGAAAGCATGGATTCATAGATTGGTTCAGAGAGTAGTTCAGAGACAAAGGAATATTATGGATGTTAATTACACAAGAAATGGCTCGTACAATGCTAGTGGATTCCAAATTGATAGATATTTTTTTGGACACATACAGTGCATACAACAGTTCACATTCAAAACAAAGTAATCCTCAGAAACAACAATGAAAAAACTCCTCGGAAGCTATGGAAAGGAAGTGCAGACAATAACCTCTACGTCAAGGTAACTCAAGGTAGTATTTTATTAATTGGAATTTATGTTGATGATATAGTTTTTGGAAGTACTAATGACAGGTTAAGCCAGAAATTTGCAAAGGACATGCAGAATGAATTTGAAATCTCGTTACTTGAAAAACTATCCTTCTTTCTGGGTCTTCAGATATGTCAAAGGAACCAAGGAATTTTTATTTCTCAAACTAAGTATATCAGAGAAATGATAAAGAGGTTCGGAATGGAAGATTGCAAACCAGTTATCACTTTTATGCAAACTAGTTGCAAGTTGAGCAAAGGTGATGATTCAAATTCTATAGACCAGAGTAAATACATGTCAATGATTGGTAGCTTACTATATGTGACAGCATCCAGACCAGATGTAATGCAGACAGTTGAATAAGTGGCATGATTTCAAGCGGCACCAAAGGAATCACATGTATTAGCAGTGAAGAGGATTTTCAGATATCTCAAAGGAACAAAAGAGTTTGGATTATGGTATCCAAAAGGAAAGGATATATCACTTATTTCCTACACATATGAAAACTGGGCAGGTTGCATTGATGACCGACGAAGCACCAATGGAGCAACATTCTACTTTGGTGAGTGTTTAGTATCGTGGCTAAGCAAGAAACAATCATCAGTATCCTCATCTATAGGTGAAGCAGAGTATATTGTAGCAGCAACATGGTGTACACAGGTTCTATGGATGAAACAAAATTTGACAGATATAGAGGTTGAGTATGATGATCCCATTCCAATCTATTGTGATAATACAAGAACCATCAGTATCTCAAAGAACTCGGTGATGCACTCCAAGAAGAAGCACATTCCAATAAAGTATCACTTTCTACTGGAACAAGTTGCAAAGAAGAACATCATAGTTGAGTATATGGGCACAAAAGAACAAGTGGCAGACATCTTTACAAAACCGCTTCCACGGGAAGCCTTTGAGTATCTTCACTGGAGACTTAGAGTAATTTCTACTCCAAAATGAATGTTTTTGAATGATTATCTTATATGTCTTAGATTTACATGAGGAAGCACAATAGAGAGGATAGTTCAGGTTGGGAGATTAGTTTCAAGAAAAGTTTAGTTAGGGGGAGTATCCCCAAGGACAGTTCAGTTAGGGGGAGTATCCCCAAGGACAGTTCAGTTAGGGGGAGAAGCCCCAGATGGAAAGATACCTTTGTCATTGATGACAAAGGGGGAGAGTTTTATCAGATGCAAAGCACAGAGGCATGGTTCCAAGGGGAGCGATGGTTACAGGGGGAGCATGAGTGAACTGGCTTTAGTTTTGCATCAGAGTGTTTCCATCAATTCCAAAGGGGGATATTTTTTATCAATTGGGTTGTTGTCATTGATGTCAACCCTTGAAGAAAGTCTGTTAGCAAATTTTGATAGCACAATGGTTTGGGTAATGGACCCAAGTTTGTTTGATGGATAATGGTATGAATTTTGATATATTTGTTGGAAATACTATTATATATGGATAGTACATGTCATTCCATTTCCAGTGGTATGTGTAACATCACATAACTCTTCACAGTTAGAGAGTTATGGCCATGTGAAGTTAGAGAACCCCCATGAGTCATCTAAAAACCCCAAAAGGTCAAAGTAGTCAAAGTGGTTGCAAAGAAGAAATCATTTAAATAATAAAGTGAAGCGATGAGTGTACTATAAGTCAAAGTGGATACAAAATAATTTTTTTAAATAATAAAGTTAATGGAGAAATTACTAAGTGGACAAGTGGTTAGAAGTGGGCTAGCCCTAAAATAAGGAAAGTGGGTTAAGATGGTTAGAAGGTAATTTAAATAATAAAGTGAGGTGATGAGTGTACTATAAGTCAAAGTGGATACAAAATAAATTATTTAAATAATAAAGTTAATGGAGAAATTACTAAGTGGACAAGTGGTTAGAAGTGGATTAGCCCTAAAATAAGGAAAGTGGGTTAAGATGGTTAGAAGGTAACCCCTTGAGGAAGCTACATGAAAGTATAAATAAGAGGCAATGATCTCTCATTTTTAATCACACTTGAGAATATTGAATATATGCAAGTGACTGAGGTAACCAAAGGATATCTAAGCCGAATTTCGAAGGGAATGTGAAGTAAATAAGGTCGAAATTCAAGGGAGGATAAATTCTTTTGATGATGCTTTCTAAGGTATGGTATTTATAAGTTGTCTCACCATTTTCGCAATAAAATTTTTTCTAGAATGATTCAGAATGTAAAATTGGGAGGACATTGAGGAAACATATCCAAGTAGCTTTGATACAAATTTTGTCTTGTGGATAATTGTAGTTTTGGAGTTACATGCAATGGAAAAGAGGGTTTGTGGCTAGTCCTGAAACTAGTCTAAAATAGGTGTTTCGGGTAAAAACGTCATAACTTCTTCATAACATATACAAATTTGGTAAGAGAAAATGTATTGGTTAGAGTACGGTTTGTAGTATGTGGTGTAATATTTTCAGATCTATACAATAAATATTTCATGCGGAGCACGCTCTACAAGTTCACTCTCTAGAATAAGAAAGAATTCAGAAAGGTATGCCATTTTTGCTATAACTCTGTTTCTTAGAGGTTCCAAGTAGTGAAATCTGGAGGAATTGCATAAAAGACATTGAAGAACATTGTGTACCATTTTCAGATCTTTATTCATTACAGGTACATAGTTATGATTATTGCAAGTTAGGGTTGTTGACTAATCCAAAATTAGTCATGTGAGACTAAAGTAAAGCTTGATAAAATGCTAGTCTCTTGTTTTTAAAGTTAAGGAAGGTTTGCAGGTATGTGATCATATACACCAGGTCTATTATAGAGTTACAAATCATATTTGGATGATGAAATTGATGAGGTCTTTTGGTTGAGGAACATGTTGTGTACATGGTTGAGACAAGTAGTTGACGAGTTGGCACATACATAAGGTGTATAGTTGATGGTGTTGGTACATCTTAATGAGTCATAGTTGATGAGTAGTTGATACATGATTGGTACATACATGGTACAGGTTGCATGGTTGATGCACTTGTTTATGGTACATGTTGTTTAGTACAGGTTGATGGTACATGTTGATTACATGTTGTTTGGTACAGGTTGGTGCATGGTTGATGCACTTGTTTATGGTACATGTTGATTACAGGTTGTTTGGTATAGGTTGGTGCATGGTTGATGCACTTGTTTATGGTACAGGTTGATTACAGGTTGTTTGGTACATGTTGGTGCATGGTTGATGCATTTTTTTATGGTACTGGTTGATTACAGGCTAAGGTACAGGTGGATGCATGGTTGATGCATGGTTTAGGTTATTGGTATAGGTTGTTTGGTGTAGGTTGATTGGTACAAGTTTACAACAGTATATCTCACAATGATAGTGTGATAGTGATTCCATCATTCTTCTTATATTTCAAGGTGGTTGGACGGGGCAAGTATAGGTGGTTGTAGCCACCTTCTATTTGTATCCGGAGAACATAGGGGGTTGGAGCCTCCTTCTAGTTGTAGCCAGAGAATTGGGGAGTTGGAGCTTCCTTCAAGTTGTAGCCTGAGAAACTAGGGGTTTGGAGCCCCCTTTTGGTTGTAGCTAGAGAATTGGGGAGTTGGAGCTTCCCTCGTGTTGTAGCCTGAGAAACTAGGGGGTTGTAGCCTCCTTCCAGTTGCAGTTGGAAAACAAAGGAAGTTGGTGCTTCCAATAAATGTAATTCTTAAATACATATAAGAAAAATCATTATGTGGTTTTATCCCGCTTTGGATTTCCACGTAAAACACTGGTGTACTATGTATGTGTATGATTTCTCATTTGTTCATTGTTTATTTACTCTGCAACTATTGGATGATAATGCTACATTGATATAACACTTGCATTTTATGGTGAGAAAGGATTAAATTTCTCTATTACTAATTCACCCCCCCTCTCAGTAATCCAACATGTAGTTCAACCCAATTCTGTGTGACTCCTTACCTGAGCCACTACCTTCTACGAAGGCCACAATTTCAACCTAAACTAGACACATTGGGAATCTACAAATATGTCAGTGTATCTAATATGCCTGTGTGACCAAGGTGTACACTATGCTGCCAAAATGGAAAATTATGTTGACTATGTACTCTTTTATCTTATGTACGTCCTTGTTAACCCTACTTTATAGAACTTCAAGGCTAGGAAAGGGAGCTAAGTGACGGGTGACCCTTGCGTTCCATAGTACACTTTCAACATGTTTCCATTAATAAGTCCCTTAAGCGGTCATCACTGCAATGTAGATAGTTTTCCAGCACCAACTTTTCTGATGTAGACAAGATGGAAAGAACCCAACCAACACATATGTAGATTTCCAGGGTGTTGTAAATATTTGTTTTCATATAACAAGACTAAAGATCCAGGCTTGAGTGTTTTCTAGTGGTTGTTGTAATTGTTAGCACTCTTTCAGTTTTGAGCAATTTCAAAGAAAATTTTGCTATTGGAACTTCCGATAACGCTTCCATCAAAATTTGGCAAGATATGCTTGAGATTCCAAATGCAATAATTTAGGTGAAAGTTTGTTATTTTTAGATTTTAGATGCTTTTTTTATTCTTTTAAAGTATTTGGGATAAAAAAAATTTAAAAATTGCCAAAAATTTATTGGCTCCTTTGGATCCAATCTTCTTTTTATTCGAGATGTCATCAAAGAACCCAGAAGCTACACCAAAGATCGAGCCCCCAACTACCAATTTTGCACACAAGGCCCAGTGCACAAGTGTCTAGCGCCAATCCAACAAGGAGGAGTCTATTATGTGCTCTAAACATCTAATTATTGTAGAACTACTTGTGTATATAAACATTAAGAAATGCATCCAACATTATCAATATGGGAATATTCCCACTAAATTTACAAATAAATATATTGTGCATGTCCAATGAAACAAGTGCTCGATCATTCGATTAATAGAGAGGCATGTGTATGGTGTTAAAAGGAATTAAAATGAGTGTTGAGATCCCTAGAAATTATTTGTAGATGCAAGCATAGAAAGCGAAAAAATGGTAAAAACTTTTGCATCCAAGTGTGCGTTGAATGTGTCGAATTTTCAATGAAGGGAAAAATTATATTCAAGAGTTTGTAACAAAGATGAAAACATTAGCAGGGCTAAATGCACTGGTACAAGTAGTTGGAATTGGTAAAGGCAATCATGATCTGACAGCATAGTGAAGGCTACTTGATCCTCCACAGCTAGAAATGGGTGACATGACAAGCAGAAAAGTGAAGCCAGAATGCCACTAGACTAGTGAGATTCCAGAGGAACAAAATAATCACTTGTGAGATCCCCCTTGCTATCTTCGACCAAAATATTGCTCAATAAATCTGGATTCATATGTATTCATTGTATTTTCTCAAATAATGTTGATGGATTTGAAAGCACTCAATTGGCATGCATCTACCCTTGAGATTGTGGAAATTCCTACAACTATTCTTCTTCGGATTTTTAGTAATGATGAAGTGATTGGGGAAATTGTTCATGCATGGTAACCTATATAAGGGAGTATCCCCATGCCCCACATGTTAACATATTGGAAGGTTGTGGTACCCAGAGTGGTGCTCAGGTTGACATAATGGGAAAGATATAGGTGGCAGAGTATTAAAAGCATTCCAGATTTCCAGGGCACAAAATTATCAGCATTTCCAGATTTGTGGACAAAAATCAAACAAATCGAACATATCGAGGCAAAATATAGGGGGGAAATGGAGGTCAAATGGGACATTCAATTCAATTTGTTCCAAAATTTCAAGCAAAAGGTCGATAGTCCAATGATAGAAATGGAGCATTGAAAGGGCAGCTAGCATCCCACATTTTATGGCACAAAATTGGTAGGCAGTTGGGTAGTATCTAGGTGTAAAATCTACAGATGGGCAGATCATATCCATTTTTTCTAGGTACAAAATCAACTAAAGGAGGTAAACCTATATTCAAGGATATAAATTTGCAGTCAAAGGAATCCAAATGCACAAGTGGCAACAAAGAAAGCTTTGACTCCTACCTTCTAGCATTCAAGATACTTGACAACAAAGAAAGGAGATTTGACCAGCAGTCATAGCAATTCTAGATAATTGCAACCTTGTTTATTTTAGTTATCCTTATGATTTTATTGGATATTATTTGCCAAAAATTATGAATAGTGGGTTTATTGTAATTGTTATTTAAGTTATCATTTGTAATAGTGGGGGAGGATTTAGTCTGAGGAACTAAGGGAGAGCTAGGGATGGAAACTTGATATATTATTTTTAAAACCTTTTGTTCACCAGACCTCTGTGTAAATATATCAGCTGAAAATAAAGCCAATGTTCAGTTTGTTCTATAATTCTATGTAAATCATATTTTCTTGTTCCTCTACTCAAATATGTTATGCTGCTATTAAGTATACGTGCGCATTTTTTGTGTTGAGAAGGTTGTCGTGTAGGATATGTTGTAACCTTTGCCACAAAGCTATTTGAGTCTTTAATTCATGTTTAGAAAGGTTTTATGAATGTTGAATTATTCCTCTATTGTTATACATATTGAAGAACAGGGTGTTTTTTATTATTATTTTACAGTTTTGTTTCTCATATTTCTTAATCACATCCCACTATCTCATTTTTTTTATCTAGGTTTGATTAACTTGATATGTTGCACATAGAAAATTGACACAAAGAACCTAATCACAAGCTTCCATATTTGATCCTACCACTCTCAAACATTTTAAATCTAAACCCTTATTGAGCATTTTTTAAGCAAGGTGTGCTAGGCTTGACTCAATTGCAGTCTTGAGTCAACTTCTAGCGCTAATAGCAATCATGACATGCCTTTTGTCTTTTATTTTTGACCCCCTGGTTGAATCCCACCATCATACAGTCCTCCTATAACTCCATAAGTTCATCTAACCATTGTAGAATGGATTGTTCATATGTCATCTGAGTCACTAGAGAAACCCGAAGGCTAGGAACGACAAATTCTAACGGCATGACTGCTTCTTACCATAGACCAATGGTGTGTGCTTTGTCAAAATCTTGCAAGTTGTTCGATATGCCCATAATACTAAAGGGATGCATTGATCCCAATCATCACACTGCACATTACAAACTTTGGTTAAAGCATGCTCTAAAATTTTATTGAGCTTCAACCATACCATTAGCTTGAGGATGTTAGGGACAATTGAATATGGTAATCACATTCCGAAAAATGAATCTTGTTGTCATTTCTATCATGCAATCCTTAACTGGCATGGCTTTGGCCTATCTTGTCAGATATTCAGTGGTCATAATAATGTAACATACACTCGTTCGACGTGCAGGGGGATTGATCAGGCCCACAAAATCAATCTGTCTCTTTTCAAATGGTTCCAATGATGTGACTAGAAATAGAGTGAGCTCATCTTTTTGGCAAGGCTTTACAATCCATTGACATACGTCGTAGTGTTTACAATATTCCTTGGAATTTGCAAAGAGTGAGGGCCACCAAATCCCTGCATGTAGAACTTTCCCCGTCGTTTCCTTTCTTGAATTGTGTCCCCCTACAACACCTTCATGTGCTCCATACAAACTGGGGTCTCATTCATGTTCTAAGGCACACCTACGCAAAATACCATCTACTCCTAGTTTGTATAGTTGAATGGAAATCAACTAATAATATGTGCTACGGGTTACCAATTGATAGCATTGGGCCGGAGTATATCCTCTTGGGGCCTATCCTGATATGAGGGATTCAACGATTTTGTCCAGTTGAACAGGAACTGCCTTAAAGCGAAAGAGTTGTCCATCAGGGATTTTATCATTGAGACTCTGACTAGCTTTCTCGGTCTCAATTCATGACATATAATCTAGGCCGACATTATATTTTCCCGACTTGACCACAAATTCAAAATCAAACTCATGAAATAGCAAAAACCAGTGGCATATTCTTCCTCCTAACATCGGCTTGTTGACCAAATACTTGAGCACGGAGTGGTCTGTAAACAATTTTAAAGGGGTCCCCAACAAGTAATGTTGAAACTTCTACAAGGCATATATCATGGCAAGGCGCTTGCTCTTAGTGGTTGTATAATTATTTTCGGAATCAAACAGCTTGCGACTAGAAAAATAGACCAAATGGTCAATGTTATCTTCGCCTGGCTACACAAGAATTTCTCCCAACACAATGGATGAGCCATCGAAATGAACATGAATGAGCTTAGACCAGTTGGGAAAAACGAGAATCTATGCAGTGACTAGTTTCTCTCTTAGAGTATCCAAGGCTTCCTAGCATTCACGTGCCCAAATGTACTTGGTATATTTGCACAACAACTTCTCCAATGGGGCAGCAATTTTGGCATAGCTTGGATAAACCATCAGTAATATCCTGTGTGGCCCAGTGTGGTGTGAAACTCGCGAACTAAGGTGGTGGCTACCATATCCAATCTGGCAATAATTTTATCCTGGTCGACCAAATTTCCATCCTTCCAGTTACATGCCCCAACAATGTCCCAAATGGCTTACAAAAGTGTTACGATATTTAGACACTTAGGAGATAGTTAAGATATGCTCGGTCTAATGTGTCATTTGGTAAAAGTGTGTTTCTTAGTGTGTTTATTTCGTCTGCATTAATATGCATTTGTAATTAGGAAATCCGACATTCACGATATGTTCCTGACATAGAGTGATCCGACGGTTCACATTCTCTTCGATCTTAACGGCCATTGATCTGTGGCTTAAAACCTTATTGGTCCATGATCTCTATTTAAATAGCATGGAGGGTCATTTGTCAATGATCGATTATGAGAAACTCTCTTGTAAAATCTCTCTGTAATCTTTTTATTTTGCATTAATAAACTGCTCCAAGTGGTTGCATTGGTTGGGGATGTGGATGTTTCCCCATAGGAGTTTTACTACGTCAAAACATCGGTGTGTTGATCTTTGATATGGTTGTGTGAGTGGTTACTGAAGGTGTTCGTCCTCTATTGGAATACATGTGTTGTCGAACATGGTATCAGAGCCTGTTTGAAGACCCTCTCCTGTTGTTGATCAAGATTGTGAAGTCGAGTTGCATCATCTTTGTCTTCTTCCATTTCCGTACATTTCTAGGCTGAGAGGATTGTTCCATTGTGTTCAGAATGTTTGTTTCATTCAAGAACGATTTTCATTTCACTTGAAAATGTTTTTTTTTTTCCCAAGATACAGTCATTTCATCTAGATCTGGAGGTATAAAGCCTAAATACGCCCTTTTTAATTTTTTTGCAAAGTATTATTTTTGTTTTATATTGTTTGTTTTCGGGTTGCTACTCTTTTAGATATACGTATGCTCTTTTGTTTGCACCCTGTGGGATCTCGACAAATAATAAATATATAGGAAAAGGTGCATTTTCCAGGTAATCTAACCAAGATCTAACCCTTGTTGTCATTGAGAAGTGAAAAAAAAATCTTGTGTGAAAAGAATTTTTTTTTAGCACATTCTCCAACAAAAACAACCCCAATCCTCTTTCTAAACAATACAATAATTTTTGCTAGCCCACTTGGTAAAAAGTTGCCTTATTAAGTAAAAGGTCTTGATTTCAAGTCTCTCTTTTTGTTACTTTTTTTTTTAAAAGTCCATGCTCCATTGTAAAGTGTATTTCACTTCAAGTATAAAAGTGAATCGCTATAAGTAGCTTTAATATTTTATTTTAGAGTTATTTATTTTGCATGCAACTTTTCTTTTATAAAGTGGGTCACTTCATAAAACAACTTACACCACCATGTGGTCCTTTGGTTATCATTTATGCCTCTTTTTAAAAGGGAATAACTTTCACATCTTGTTTTTAGTGTCGTTTTTTTTAAACGACCAATTTTTCAAGATGTTTCCATCCAGATCATCAGTTTATGTTTTTAAATCCATATTATCTACATATTTAATATGTATTCTTCAAGTAATATTTTTCTTACCAGCACCAACTACTTCTAATGGAAATCACATATTGAGGATTTATTAAGAAGTAAAGGCTTGTACCAGATTACCTTGGGAAAGGAAACAGAACATATTGATGTTGATAAGAAAGTCAAATGGGATAATAGGAATGACAAAGCACGTGGACTAATTAGAATGTCCATGTCTCCTGATTTAAGGTTCTACCTTAAAGAAATTGATAACCCCGATGAAGCTTCAGAAAAGATTGAATCTGTGCTTCGTAAACACAATATTATTCGAGCACAACAGTTGGAAAATTAAGCATTGATTTTAAGTCTAAGTGATTTTTCTTGCATTGAAGACTATATATCTAAGTTTAAAACACTCATAATTTTATGTGAAGAATGTAAAATAAAGATGAATGAAGAGTGTTGCATATATCTTATTCTTTCTAAGCTAGGTAGTGGATATTATGTGTTTGTATCTACCTTTTATTCCATGAAAGAGGCTCTAGGGAAAGCTTATCAAAAACCAACTCTTAAGTCCTTTTGTGATGCTTTGATTAGAGACCAAGATAATCTTGTACAACTTGGAGTGATCAACACTGCAGGTACCTCCAACAAAGTCTTAGTCGCCCATCAGAAAGATAAATCCAAGAATCCCAAGAAACAATATCCTCACCACAACAAGCAACATAAGGGTCCCAAACCCACTCAGACAACTTGCGCTCCTAATGGTGACAAAGGAGAAAAATATAAAAATAAGAAGATTGACAGACATTGCAACTTTTGTGATAAAGATGGTCATGATGAGTCCAAATGTTTCAAGAAGATGGCAGATTTAGAAGCAGCGATGAAGAAGCACAACATCAATATTGATTCTACTTCTTCTTCTTCTCATGGACATGCACTTTTTGCTTATGGTTTCTCCTTCAATACAACTTCTACTTCTTCTTCCGATGAGTGTCTTGTTGATTTTGGAGCATCTTATCATATGGCTAAGGATAAAGACATATTTTTTGCTCTAAATAAATGTAACACCAAGAAAATATTTGTTGGTGATGATATATCTCTTAGTGTTGTAGGATCTGGAATAGTTCAAGTAGAAAATGGTCATTTCAATGATGTATTATGTGTTCCAAGTCTTTCTTGTAACCTTCTATTAGTATATCAAATCACTCATTCAGGTGAAGGTAAAATCGTAGAGTTTTCACCTCACCAAGTTGTAATCAAGGATCTAAAAGATCATAAGCATGTTCTTGCAACTAGAATTGTTGATGATATTACTAGGTTGTACAAGTTTGAGAACTTTGGTTCGTCATCTTTTTCATCAGTTTTTGTTGTTCATAGCGATGACTTGAGAAAACTTTGGCATGAGAGGTTTGTTCATCTAAACTATTGCTCATTGCAACAACTATGTAATCAATAGATCGTGCATGGTCTTCCTCCTGTTTCATGCAGAGATGGTGTTTGTGCCGGTTGTGTTCTCGGAAAACACCATCAAGACAGTTTTGACAAACATCCCTCTTGACATGCATCAAGCCCTTTGCAGCTTGTTCACAGTGATTTGTGTGGTCCAATTTCTTTTCCTTCTTTTTATGGGTGCAAGTATTTCTTAACTTTCATTGATGACTTTTCCAGGCATACTTGGGTTTACTTATTAAAACTTAAGAGTGAAGTTTTTGACAATTTTTTGGCCTACAAGGCCCTTGTAGAAAAGAAATCTAGACATCAAATTCAAAGGTTAAGAACAGATAATGGAGGTGAATATGTGAACAATAATTTTACAAGTTACTGCACTACGCAAGGAATCCAAATGAAACACATTGTTCCATATACACCACAAAAAAATGGTGTTGTTGAGAGAAAGAATTTTACATTAAAAGAAATGGATAATTGTATGATCCAATCTAAGGGATTAATTCTAAATTATTAGGAGGAAGCCATCAACTGTTAAAATTACATAGTAAATCGCACTCCCACAAAGGCTCTTAAAAATATAACAATGGAAGAAGCTTGGACTAAAATTAAACCAAATGTAAGTCACTTATGTGTATTTGGCAGTATAGCATGGGCTCACATTCCTGATGAGAAAAGGAAGCATTGCAGCCTAAAAGTGAGAAGTGTATATTTATTGGTTATTCTAAATATGTCAAAGGTTATAGACTATTCAACCACATTGTAATGAAATTATTATTATAAGAGATGTTAAATTTGATGAAAATCTATTGGTCTGCGAGCCTAATTTGGCATTTGTGCCTTCTTCGACCTGCGAGTCATCTTCAGCGTTTGTGCCTTCTTTTGCTCCTATTATGGTTTCTTCTTCAAATGATGACAGGGAGGATGAAAATCCACCTTCGCCTGCTCTCCTTCCTCTGGATGAGTCCTTTGAACCTGAACTAGCACCATCTCCAGCTCCATCACTTCCTAGATGGGTATGTTCAACACGATAAGTAGTTGGTGATCTTGTCGGTGATCCTTCATATCAGCATCAGACACGTTCAATGTTCTAGTGAGCCTCTTCTCTTTTGGATCAAGTTTCAGAGACTTGTGATCCAGAGACATTTGCAGAAGCTTCAAGTCATCCAGATTGGGATACAACAATTAATGAAGAGTATCTTTCTTTAATGGAAAATGATACTTGGGATCTTTTACCTCTTCCAAAAGGAAGAAAACTTGTCAAATGTAAATGGGTCTATGGAACTAAGTATGCATCAGATGCAAGTGTTGAAAGAAATAAGGCTCAATTATTTGCCAAAGGATTTTTCCAATTTGAAGGAATTGACTATAATGAAACATTTTCCCTTGTAAGCAAAATGAATTCCACCCGCCTTGTTCTTTCCCTTGTTGCCTCACATAAATGGGAGGTCCATCAGATGGATGTTAAATATGCCTTATTGCATGGAGATTTGCAAGAATAAATCTACATGGAACAACCTCCTGGCTATGTCCAGAATGACTCTAGCCTTGTTTGTCATATTAAGAAATCTCTTTATGGTCTTAATCAAGCTCCCCGAGTTTGGTATGCCAAAATGGGCAGCTTTCTTATTGCTACTAGATTCTCTATATGCCATTTTGATCCTAATGTCTATACCAAGAAAGTAGGAATTCATCTCATAATCCTTGTCCTTTATGTTGATGACCTTAGCCTTACTAGTAGTGACTCGAAACTTTTAAACCATGTGAAAACCAACCTTAAGAAGAAATTTGAAATGACATACTTAGGCTTTTTGCACTATTTCCTTGGCCTCCAAGTTTTGCAAACCAATGAAGGAATTTTTCTTTCCCAATCTAAGTATGCTTGTGACCTTCTTCATCGCTTTCACATGGATGATTGTAAACCATCCCCTTCTCCCTTCCAATATGGAGTCAAGCTTGATGCCACTTGTACTTCTCCCAAAGTTGATGCCACCTTGTACCGTCAGTTAGTTGGTAGCCTCTTATACTTGACTCATACCCATCTTGATCTTTCCTTTGTTGTTGGTCTTGTTTCTCGATATATGCAAACACCCCATGAAAACCATTGGAAAGCAGCTAAAAGGATACTTCACTATGTCTGTGGTACAGTTCAGTTTGGGATACGTTGTAGTTCAGGGGGACTCTTTTATTGGTTGGTTTCACCGATTCAGATTAGGTTGGCGACCTTGATGATTAGAAGTCTACTGTAGGTTATGTTTCCAGCCTTGGTTCAAGACCTATCACTTGGTCCTGTAATAAATAATAGGCTATTACACTTTCTTCAGCAGAAGCAGAGTACTGAGCAACGGTAAATGCAAGGCAAGAAATCTCATGGCTTCGACAGATTCTTTCAAATTTTGGATTCCAGCAGCAGCATCTGACCAACCTTTGGTGTGACAATCAAAGTGCCATCAAGCTCACCAAAGACCCAACTTAACATCAGCGCAACAAACACATCGAGATATACATGCACTTCATCAAAAAGCTCATTCATGATCAAGTTATTGAAGTGTTATTTTTCCCTACAAAAGATCAAGTTGCAGATATTTTCACAAAGTATCTTACAGAAGTGAAGTTTTCCAAACTTCGATCTATGTTAGGAGTTCAGGAAGTTGTCATCAAGGGGGGATAGGCTCTAATGCCTCCTTCCTTCTCCTATTGTGTCACTATTGTAAATCCTTCAATCATATCCCAAGTTGTTCTTAAGGGGGGGCATTAGGATATTTAGACACTTAGGAGTTAGTTAAGATCTACTTGGTCTAATGTGTCATTAGGTAAAATTGTGTTTCTTAGTGTGTTTCTTTAGTATGCATTTGTAGTTAGGAAATCTGGTGGTCACGATATGTTCTCAACATAGAGTGATCTGACGGTTCATATTCTCCTTGATCGGCCATTGATCCATGGCTTAACACCCGATTGTTCCATTATCTCTATTTAAAGAGCATGGAGGGTCATTTATCGATGATCGATTGTGAGAAACTCTCTTGTAAAATCTCTCTGTAATCTATTTATTTTTCATTAATAAACTGCTCCAAGTGGTCGCGTTGGTTGGGGTCATTGTTATAACCCTAATTTCACCAGACATGCATACCTGGCATCAGGCCATCTTACTTGCTATTTTTTCCAAGCCATCATTGAACAACTCTTCTAAAAAACCATTTTTTTGAAGATGCACGTGCCCTGCACCACGACTGCCCATGTACACATGCTTGTTGCACCATTACAGCCTGCGTATACTCACAAAAAGAACGAAAATTAAAAATGCAAAGAGATACGGGTTTTTGGGCCGTTACCTAACCATTTGACCGCCCATAACCAATCACCCAACCGAATAACTATCTTTTTGGCCTATAAAAGAAGGTGTTGGGTTCCCATTCCAAAGGGGAATGAGAGCAAAGAAACTCTGCCCATTTCAATATTCCCCCCTTTGCCCCAATATTTTGCAACACATTGTGAGTTTGAGCCAGAATTCATTTTTCAGCCCTTTTTCCTCCATTGCAAACACTTTCCATTTCCCTAGAGAGAACTGAAGAGGAGAAGAATACGTGGAACCAATTGGTGCATGGTGAAGAGGACCCCAGGACCAAGTTCGAGGAGCAGTTGTCGGTCTCATATTGTAAGATACTTTGTGAGATTAATATAAAGAAATAATTTTTCCATCTCGCTAAATGATGTCTTCAATCTTCATGATTTATTCGTATTTTTGTTATGATGTCTAACCCACTAATCCATATATAGAATGCATGTTTGTAGTTTCTTGTTTCTCTTTTGGTGAATGCAAGTTGGCCTTGGGAGGAGATCTACAATCGGGAAACAACTGAGCGCAAAGGGATCGAAACTGAACGCGGAGTTTACCAGATCCCTATACTTTGTTTTTTATGTATGACTGTGGGGTAATGTCAGGATAGTGGTTAAAAGTAGGAGACTTTAGACGGTTATCTTTGCCTGCACTTTAGAACCCTAGTGTAGTCTGTAGAGGGGTTTTCCCACTATAGCAGAATTGGCGACCATATTGGGGAGCCTCTATAGTTTTTAGGGTATATTTATTTTTGGGTGCTTTAATTGGTTTAAATGCCTTTTTTGAGTTTCTGTAAGTGTATGAGTCTTTAATGGATTCTAGTCTTCCATACTAGTACTCCCTGCCTTGTCAGCTTGACTATTGTTTTCTTTTTTTAGAGAGTTGTAGAGGTGTATGCTACATGTATTGGGCCTGCACGCGTACATATGCGCCCTACCTTTAGACAGCCCACATACATGCGCAGGTTGTTGAAGTGTCAGTAGCGTGCATGTGTTGAGAAAATATCTTTTAAAGAAGAGGCAATCATCCTCTTCCCTCTCAGAAGTCATAATTCTCAAGGGTTTTCTTGATCTAGACCTGGTCTCTATTATAGCAGTCTGTAACCTAGGTCTGACATCAACATAGCTTTCTTTTTACCAAAGATTTCTTGTGTTTTATTTATTAGGGTTTTTCGACGAGTTTGTGAGTCTGTTCTGATCTACCTGTTTGGTATTTTTAGTGACTCCCTACGATCTGTGGTGGGCCATAAGTCATTTATTGGTCTTTTATTGTCTTCATTTTTCCCTTGTTTTTCTTTAGAAGAAAAGAAAAGAATTCATTTTCAAATTTCATGTTTCGAAGAATAAAACAATATAAAAAAAAATCATTTCTTTGTTTGGTAAAAGTAGTTTAGGTTAGTTGTTTTATTTATCAAGGAAAAAGAAAGTTTTTATTAAGTTCTTTATTTGAATACTTAGAACATTAAGTAGCTCGTAGTCGAGTGAAATCTTGTTTTAGGTTTTTCCTTTTCAAAGATCTGAGAAAAGTAGTTACAAAAAGTTTGGTTACAAAGTTTAAATTGGCAAATCTTTATTTGTGAAGAAGGAGTAGTTTGTTTTCAATTTCATTTGATGCTCTTCTCTTTCGTCTCTTAAAGAAAATCATTGGTTTCACTTTCATTCCCTTTGACTTAAGACAGCCACTAAAATTAACACTTAATCAAAAGTTATTAGACTTTGTGTTTGTAGGGTCCATCAATTTAGTCTAGGCTAGAGCCTTGATTTAGGATTGGAGAGGAAACATAGGATTCTATGCTAGGGAGTTCTTAAAGGTCCAGTAACCATGAAAGTTATCCAAGACCCCCCTCTAACACAGGGGCTAAGCATGAGGTCGTGTGTGGAAAGGTAGCGGATATAACCCCTCCAAAGTCGGACCAAGCGTAGTGGGGAACGCATATAGAGGGCTTGTCTTGGGATTCTGTTGATCGCATTTCCCACGGAGCTTCATGGGTCTTGAATCCGTTTAAGGTCCTTAGTCGTCTTTCGAAACACTTTCTTTCGATACCCTTGATAGGTTTCAGGCTTGATACCCTGCTCATTGCGTTCCACCCAACTGTCGAATGTACCCGCCTGGTGAATGTTCGTGCGCTGGCAACCTAGTTGCCTTTATCTTAATGACTTACACAGGTGACAGCGAGGGTATACCACGGTACCTAGGGAAAACATCGGGCCATGCTTTGCAGAGTATACCTAGAGGGTGCTTCAATATTTGAGTTTCACTTGCACCGATAAGTTTCTCTAGTGTTGGCTGGTGTAATTGTTCTTCCAACTAGCTAGTGATCTGCTTGTCTTATCTCATAGGATGTTTTTCTAGTGTGTGTTGATTTTTAACGTTAATAAGAGCCCTAGTGTGTCATTGATATTCTCACACCATCGAGGATCAGGAGCTCCACCGGTCATGAAGGCTTCTTGGCATGTCGTCGGTTAATCTAGAGCCACCCCCATCATAGCTAAGGCGAATACTAGACCAGCAAGGGTATTTTGAGGTGACCGAGCCACAAGAAACTGTGCCTGACCCATCTCCGAGAGGAGAAAATTTGATTCCGGAGGAACCAACCATTTTTTACCTTGGAACGGAAGCTCTCGGTCCATATAACCCTCTGATCAATGATCTATCGACACTCATCATCGTATAGGTTGACCCTTACAAGCGTCAGGTAGTGTCACAAGCAACGATGGAGACAAATGTTGTTACTTCTTCAGGGAATCCTCATACTCCCTCTACGGCTCTCACTGCAGGGGGTTTTCCACCCCCTAACCAACCGTCATCGGTCTGGACCACTATGGTCTCAATCGCCTCTACCTTGGGCAATGGTCTGATTCCATCTATGGAGGTGATCACTACTCCATTCACCCAGAGTGCAACAGGCCCTCCGTTCTCATATGGGATGCATGGCTTCGATATGAACTTTGTCCTTTCCTACTCCACTCTACAGACTCTATGTCCGGGGGTAGGGACCTCAAACGCTCCTCTACAAGGATCCATGGGGGGCACTTCATCTCCCTATAACGCTTTCCCTTATGGAGGGGGTCATATACCTCCTTCGTCCCCTTCGCTCAGTAGTGCTCAGCAGCACTCCACCAAGCCGAACATAAACTATAGTTCATTTGGAGCAGGTATTCAAGGACTTCCTTCTTATAGCAGGTTGGTAGGTTCGATGCCATTCTCTTTATTCAGTGTGTTTGGTAACAACGCTTTCTTGTCAGCTGTCATCTCGACCGGGGGCAACCCCGGTTATGGATAACAAAATCCTATGCAGGGTACTACTCCTGGATATGGGGCAAACTCAAGAATTCCTTCCTCACAAGGACCTTGGAATCTGTGGCAGGGATCAGTTCCCTCATCAAGGATGTCGACCGAGGGAAACCCCTTCCATAGCCAATGGAACCCCGGGCAAGTCTCAGGACCTATGCTCGTCGGATTGGCAAAGGGAAACCCTTCCCAAAATCCTTGGAATACAACGCAAGTCCAACCTTTCACGCCCTATTACAGAAGTCAGTCGATGATGTCTCAACAAGTGCAGAACTCATACACTGCTCACGGCCATGGTTATTACCAGAATCCTGGCCAGAAACCTAACTTTTCCTGGCAACCTAGTGCCAGCCAAAATCCAGGCTTCTTTTTCCCTGGTTATAATCAACAACCCAAATTATGGTTTCTAGAAACTTTGCACTTGCCAAACTTGACAAGGTTATTAAACAACCCCATCTGTCATAATCCACATTGGCCTCCTATGCCAACCAAGTTGCCTTTGGACATTCCAAAGTTCAAAGCTAAGCCTAATGAAGATCCAGGTGATCATGTGAATACCTTCCATTTATGGTGCTCGTCTAACTCATTAAGAGATGACTCCATCCAGTTGTGTTTGTTTCAACGCACTCTCATTGGGAGTGCTGCGAAATGGTACATTGAGCTCGACCGCTCAAGATACTCTACCTTTGGAAAATTGGAAATGGTTTTCTTAAACCATTTTCAATTACCTGTGAGATACGATGTCGGCATTGAATTGTTGGCCAACTTTGAGCAGACAAAGGAGGACCATATCTTCGATCACATCCAAGAATGGAGATGTCGAAAGAGTTTGATAAAAGTACCAGTCCCACTAGCATTCCTTCTTGAGTCGTTCCTTAAGTCTTTAGTACCTCAATTATCCAAAGACATAGCAACATCGGGGGTATTTTCAGAAGAAGAAGTGATAATGAGAGCTCAACATCTAGAACTAATTTACTCTCAGTCTGGTTTACTTTACGAAGTTTTTCTAGATGCACCACGGTCGATACTTGACAAGACCAGTCAAAGATCTGGACCACATGTCGATGGTATTTTTGGTTCAGCGCAAACAAAGTCTGTTGATCAGTTTTCAAATCAATTACAGCAATTGTCAATACAACAAACAACGGCCAGCCAGACCACTGGCTCAGCTGCTCCCCCTACTCAAACGTTGGATGTACACAATGTGCAATCGACAAACCTGAAGGCCACCCAGCATCCTGATGGAAAGAAGAAACAGCGAAAGAAGGGTAATGGGGATAAGAAACCTACCAATAATGTTGGTAGAGGAAACATGAAAAATAAGAAATCAAAGTATCTATGTAAACTTTGCATGGAAGAGCATCCGACTCACCTGTTTCCTCGACTTGCGGAGGCCTAGAAGTTATTGGCACAGTAGCAGCCTATCATGTTAACAAACCCATTTCCACATGGGAAAAATTTAACACAAGCCTCTTTGAGCGTGGAAGGGGTAAGTCAGGGACCCCCTCCATCTTCAAGTAATCCTTCGTCCGCTAATGTGCATATGTTGAAAGGTAATGTTGATATAAAAACTAGGAAACACGACTACGGAACACCAAACACCTCTGAGAAGGGTAAAGAAGTCGAAAACCCACCTCTTCCTCTCCAGATTGAGAATATGTTGGGCGAAACAATGACACGCATCCCAAAAGGTGCATTCAAGAAAGCTTCCCACAATCCAAACCCAAGGGTCACCCAGAACTACTCTGTGGTGGAGGATTTGTCTCAAACCCCTTATGCAATGTCTGCTTTGGAGGTCCTCCAGAACTGCCCTTCCCAGAGAAAGGCTATGTTAGCTACCTTAGGATCTATTGATACTTGTAATCCAGGAACGATCATGCTTGATATGACTGACTTAAAACCTCGTCTCCCTTACCACATGGCATTTCAGATAGTAGTGGCTTACACCACAAAAAAAATTACCTGGAACATTTTCTGCACGGTGGTTGATGAGGAAGCCTCGACACGTGTGATGTCGTTGGCGTGTTGGAAGGCCATTGTCCAACCTGTTTTTTCTCCGTCACCTACTATTCTTATCGCTTTCGACGTTCGTTTGTTCCAACCACATGGAATCATCCCCTCTTTCCCTGTGCAGTTAGGGGGGAAGACCGTTTGCGTCGAGTTTGATGTGGTCATTGCATCTCTTGACTACAATCTCTTGTTAGGAAGGAGTTGGACCTATTCTATGCATGCAATGGTCGCTACATTTTTTCGGGTCTTGTTGTTTACACACAAGGGTCAGATCGTGTCCATTGATCAGTTGTCCTTCTCCCATCCTGACCCTTCATCGAGGGCATCCACGGTCCCGATGATTGATATTCCTCAACCCAGCATCATCAACATAGGGGTTGGTTTGTTCCCACCTTTGATGGGTACTTTCGATTACCTACCTCCTTCCGGGGAGGTTAAGTTCATATTGGTTGTCCTTGACCAGCCCAAGGTTGAAATTTTTCAAGTCTCGTCATTTCATACAACTTACTTTGATGATCTGTGGACTCTTCCTTCCCCATCATCCACGATGGAAGGGACAAGGCACCATGGCATGGCCATGCCTTTGTCCATGACAAAGGTTGCATACTCTATAGTCCAGCAAGCTTCCACCGATCTCGATCTGACTCCCGCAGAGGAGTTAGATCCGGTTCTCGAGCCTATTTGGGCTCAAGGATCCCTCACCGATACTGATTCTTTAGACTTGGTCTTACCCTCAGACGAGGCGATTATTGAGGCAATGGCTAGTCCGGACAGACCCTGAGATGATCTCCATCACAGATATTTTTTCCTCCCAAATTTAAGAAGAATTGAAGCAAGTGAATTCACTTTGACTATGACTGGAAATAGGTCTTGTCCTATCAATCCTTTGGCTACACATGCAGTTTACGCTGAAGGAAATATGGCAACCATCGCTAAAATGATACCTATTGATATATTCAAAACCCCTAGCATCATGGAGAATGTCTTCGTCGGAGCGGACTGCTCCCCCGAGGAGATTCAAATCTACAAGGATTTATTTAAAGAATTTTGCGACATGTTTGCCTGGTCTTACGAGGAAATGCCAGACATAGATCCAAGAATCGTTGAACATGAAATCATGACATATCCTGACGCTAAGTCAGTCTGGTAGAATCTTCACTCGATTAATCCTAAGAAAGTAGTAGTTATTAAGGCTGAAGTAGAGAAACTGATTAAAGCTAGTTTCATCTACCCCATCTAATTGACTCAATGGGTGTCAAATCTCATTCCAGTCGACAAAAAATAGGGTACGATTCGCGTATGTATTGACTTTCATGATTGGAAAATGGCTTGTCCAAAGGATAATTTCCCCACGCCATTTATTGACCACATAGTCGATGAATGTGTGGGTTGCGAGGCCTTTTCTTTCATGGATGGTTTTTCGGGATACAAACAGATACAGATCAAACTCGAAGACCAACACAAAACCACTTTCATTTTTCCATGGGGTACATTCACTTATCGAAAGATGCCTTTTGGTCTTAAAAATGTTGGTGCTACTTTTCAATAGGCCATGGCTTTTTCTTTCCACGATCTCAAACACATAGTCAAGGCTTATCTTGATGATTTAACATCATTATCTTGTAAGAGAGTTTATCATCCCACACACCTCTAACTCATCTTTGAGCGATGTCGCTACTATCGGATCCGCTCGAATACAAACAAATGTAGTTTTTGCGTAACGTCGGGTTGTCTGCTAGGTTTCATAGTTTCGACAACAGTGATCATGGTCGATATTCTAAAGTTTGAAGCGATAGTTCAGTTTCCTCCCCCATGCATAGTCCCTCAGCCTCGGAGTTTACAGGGAAAAATTGAACTTTCTACGACGTTTCATCGCAAACTATGCCAAGATCACAAACGGTTTTATGTGTTTTCTAAAGAAGGATGTTCCTTTTCATTGGGACGAAACCACTCATCACTCTTTAGAAGCGTTGAAATGTGCCCTCACGTCTGCCCCTCTACTTCGGCCACCCAATTATAATGAAGATTTATTATTATACTTGATCGTTGGGGAGTTGACCATCGGTATGGTCTTGGTTCAGGAGGATGATTTTCTCAAAGAATACATGATTTATTACCTGAGCCGAGGCCTAGTTGGACTAGAGCTCAATTATTCCCACGTTGAAAAACTTGTGTTGGCAGCAGTTCATGTTGTCCAATGGTTTTGTCATTATATCTTGTTTCGCAAGACCACCATCATTGTTGTTGTGAATCTGTTTCAATATGTGTTGACATGACGTGTAATTGGAGGAAAGATTAGTAGATGGATATTTATCCTCCAAGAATTTGACTTGGATTTTGTTTCGGTGAAATCCAAAAAGTCGTTGGTCTTCACGGAACTCATCTCGGAACTTCCGGTCGAATCAGGTGATGTTATACCTGAGGAGTCGCCTTTTAAAGGAGACATGTTTTTTATCGCATCTTCGGACCCCTGGTATGGAGATATACTAGTCTATCTCCAGACTTTGAAGTGCCCCACCTCTGCTTTTCATGATGAGCATCGCCATATACACCATCAGGCCAAGAACTATCTCATACTCGAGGACACTTTGTATCGTCGAGGTGTAGATTGCATCCTTCGTTAGTGTCTCACTCATGAAGAAGCGAAAATCGTGCTTAACGATTTCCACACTGGAGCATGTGGCGGTCATTTATCTGGGTTTCCAACAGCCCAAAATATTCTACGAGCTAGTTACTTTTGGCTAACATTAATCAAAGATTGTGTTGAATCAGTCAAGAAGTGCCATCCATGTCAGATCTTCTCTCAGAAGATGAGGGCACACCCCGCTCCCATGTTTCTCGTCATCACAGTTGGTCCCTTCAAACCCCTGTGGTTTGTACCTTTCATCGTGAAGGAGGTTCTAAGAAGGGCGCTTATCGTCTAGTAGACTTTGAGGGAAATGCTTTGGCAGAGACTAGAAATGGGCTCTACCTCAAGAAGTATTACTCATAGGTGGGTCGCCTTGGGTGACTTCATGTACATATGTATAGTTCTTATACATTTTCTTTTTAGTTTTTTGTCTTTTGGTTTTATGGACGTGTCATTTTTTATGTCATCTTTTTCACTGTGGAAGATGTCAAGTGAATCGAAGGTGTTCGTTGGGTTTGTGGACGACGCTAGTCGGCACACTCGGAGGCTTTCTTCTATAGCTTGGGTGATTTTCACACCTCAGGGACAGTTGTTATATTTAGGAGGTATCTATTTAAGTGACGCCACAAACAATATTGCTGAATACAGCGCAGTCTTAGAGTTTCTTCATGACGCTTTGTCGCTTGGTATCTCTCACCTTCGGGTCTACTTAGAAACTTAGCTAGTTGTGTCCCAGTTAAATGGGGTTTATTGCGTTTACGATCCTACTATACACCGACGGTTCCTTATGGTACGTCTCTTAGAACAAAGCTTTGATTGCATTACGTACATCCATGTTCCTAGGAGATTGAATCAAATCATAGATACTCTAGCTAATCATGTATTAGATTGGCATATTGCACACATGTAAGAAAAATCACACACACGCACATGTAAATATATTTGTAAATAAATGTAATCCATAAGACATAAAAACATGTAAATATGCATATATATATATCGAAAGTATCAGAGTACATGGGTGGGCGCAAGCACCTCAAAAATATATGTCCAATAAGAGTCATAGGGCTTATGCCCTCAAAAATATACAAAAGGTGCCATCGGCACGTAAATAGTCCAGCCTAGCTAAGGGCGGGGCCTGTTGGACCTATCATGGTGAACAACGGTGTTTTCCAAACTATGGAAGAGTTGGACCCAAGTAGATGGTACCCCAACTCTGTGAGGTTGCATCAACGGTAGGATATCCTTGATCTCTTCCTTAGGGACTGTATGAGTGAGTGCGGTGAGGTTCTGCTCCACCCATCTCAATACTCTCTCGGCCTCTCCAGGTAGAGGTCCCCCTATTGTTGTTGTTGGTCCGACAGCTGCGGCTGGTCCTGCCTGTGGTCGAGCACGCCACCTGGTCCTCCAGAAGTCTTCCGGACGCACTGGTCCCACATCTGTAAACAACAGATACATAACTGTCAGATACTCTGGTACACATAAAAAAATGATATATATAAAAGAAATAAAAATTAAAGAACTTTGAAAAACAAGCATACCTATCTCTCCTCGTTCTACTCTGGGAGGTACAGGCATGTTAGGATCCCTGGAGAAGTTGATCCCAGCATAGGGGTAGTCCTCTATAGCCAAAATCTGTCGAGACCACCAGTCAAAGAAAGCATCGTTGAAGGCCTCAACGGTCCTCCCTCCCCCCTGTTGCGGCAACAACATCACCCATCCGCACAATGCTAGGAGAGAGGCCATGTTCCCTTGTATCATCTCTCATGGACTAATAATGGGTACCCTCTCAAAGAAAAAGGAACACAGAACAGTCCTGAACCCAAAGTTTTTGTTCTCCCATACGTGACACTCTATCAGCTATCTCTTCATGCAATATAGCATGGTTGTACTCCAGTTGAACACTCATGCATTCAAGAACTATATCGCATGATGCATGTGCACCTGGGAAGCCTAATGTAAGGCTGTGGATCCAATGATCCGCCCAATAAGTAAAACTATCACTTTAAGTGATATCTTGGAAATCTTGTGGATCGACACCTGAGAACCTACTTTATCTATGCCCACCTCGCAGTGTAGCTCGATCAACTCGGCTATAATGTGAGGCTCGGGGGGAAAAGTACGTAACTTGACTAAATCACCTCTCCTTGAGAGACCAGTCAAGAAGTAAATTTCTTCAGTCTTTGGATTCAAAGACTGCCCCTCGAGCATGAATGCCTCAGCGTCTGGGTGCCAATAATCTATCAAGGTGTTCAGCAACCTAGGTTGTGCCCTTATGAACGGAAACTGAAAGAATTTCAACAACCCACATTGCGCTAATACAGAAACAGTAGCAAGGTCTTGTGAGACCAAAAAATCAATGTCTTCATTCTCCCTCTCTCTCCAGTGAACATACATCCTGCAAATTGATAAGTTCATGGAGGATTAAATCTTGCATTTTTTAATTTTTCCACATATTGGAGGGTGTACGCAGGTTGTATTAGACACAGTCACATATGCACGAGGGAATATTGTTTTATGCACATGGGCATACGCGGGTTGTCCTAGGACAACCCGTGTACACATAGGGCCGACCTTTTTAGAGGTGCACGCCCCCCAATAAAACAAATTAAATGCAAAAGGAAAGTATAGAAATGCAAGAGGAGATAGTTTGTACTTATTTGGTCTGAGCGGAAGTTTGTTTCGTCCTCTAAATCTCCTGGAATCAACTCTTTTGGCAAAGGGGTGTTTTTGACTTTTTGGTCAAATCTCAATTTACAATGGTGATAATTAGCTGCCAGATTCTATTTATAGACTTTTTGGCCAATTTTTGTCACTTTTTTGGACCCTTTTGTCATTTTTTCTAGCTTGAAAAGCGTTTACCATGGTTCTTGAGTTTCTTACGGGATGTTACGATACACTTCATTTTGGTCTTGGAAACATTTTGAGAGTTGGGTCATTTTTAAAGGACCTTTGGTAAAAAGTCATTTTTCCAACTTTTTTCATCTAAGTTAGGACTCCACCTCCACATTTTGCATCTCGTTGTCTTTTTCTCTTTGCCATAGGATCGACCCCACCGAGATGTGACATAGAACCATCATTGTTGCATTAGAAGTTTCGTAATTTAGTGGTAGAGCCTGCCTTTACATGGATGTACTAGTTAGATCCTCATTGCTAGGGAGTCCTTATTATTTTTTTCCTGATTAAGAGTTTGAGCCTCATTTGCATGATTCATCATCACTCTTGACCTCACCCTCGGGACTCCCAAACAATGATGAGTCTTCTTTAAGCTCTTTTCAGACTCCTTAAACATGAAAATATTGTCGAGCAACCTTGTTTCCATTCACGCTTGCCAAACTAAAATTTGAAGCCACGTCCATCCGACGGTAGTTTAACCCTTTTCGGTATGGATGATCAATAGTACGAACAAAGGTATACTCTAGGAGCTTCAGTTCGCTAGAAGAGTATTCTCAGGTACAATTTTAACCCTTTTTCGGGCCTGAGGGACTAAATTTACGAAAACGAAATCCCCACGGAGTGCATAGTTAAGCTCTTTTCAGACTCCCTAAAATTTAAAAGATGGTCGAGTGACCTTGTTTCTTCACACTCGTTAAATTTGTCCAGAAGAACATCCCTTACAGAGACCATAGTTAAGCTCTTTTCAGACTCCTTAAATATGAAAATATTGTCGAGTGATCTTGTCTTTGTCACACTCGTTAAAATGGTTTTGAATAGGCATATTTTGGCCTAATGTCGGCTCCATGTTGCTCTCGACTGAACCATCTGAAGCATGCCTTATATGCAAGCCTTGTATCACTTTGCCTCTGCATCTTAACACCTTGACCCATGGAGGATTTTTTTCTGAGTGTCCTTTTCCTACATATGTCTCCTTTCTCTGAGCATCAGTGTGTTCCTTATGCTTGGAACTAGTATGTTTGCGACACTCGTTCCTCCTTTGTAACGTAGCATTCTTTTATTCTTTTTCAAGCTTTCCAAAATTATTGAAAAAGACAAAAAAATCAAATATACCCCAAAAAGAGGAAGGGAAAAGTATTTTCTTTTTGTTGGCAGCACAATGAGTCGCCTTTGGACTAAGCACATTCTTTTGTTTGTTCGTTGAGCTCTAGGATTTAATATGACTTTAGGAAGTTGTTATCACTACATAGAGTTGTGTCCTCCTCCATTTGGTTATCCTTCCAAACATATGAAGAGTTTGTGTTGCCTCCTGCATCGTGAACTTATGCCAATGCCATGCTTCCTGAGTCTCATCATTTATCATGCTTTTGTCCAAGGGAATTTTTACCAAACTTGAGTTGGCCCTTCTGCAGTTTGTCTCTTGTCCTCGTACCCGGTCATCCTTAAAGTCCAATCAAGTCCTTGTTCGAAATCAATGAATTTCTCTACCTGATCACCGATATCATCTTGTTTGTTCCCAACGAGCCGTCGAAGACCTCTGGGTAGTGAATTCGTACACTCATATTACACTCCTACCTGAGTTTTGAATATCTTGAATTTGTTGCTCGAGGTCTGAAGGCCTCATCTCCAGCCATCGGGCGTCATTAGCTTCTTAAAGATGGATACTATACATGTATATCTTTTGATTTTGAGATGTAGATCCGTTGTGTATTGCTCGTGGCTACACTTTATATAGTTATATGACATGGATCTGTAGTGTATTTGGTTGGCAGCCATGATTTTATTTCATCCCGAGAATGGGTATGCCCGCCTCAGTGAGACAAATTATTATTTTGCAGATGGTGCCTCCCGAACTCTGGTCCCTATGATCACTCGCTTCGTACATTAGTGAATATTTGTAATGTATTTGGGCCATCAGATGCTCTTCTGACCTCACACATTAGGGGGAATCTATTATAACCCTAAATTGCACCAGACATGCATACCTGGCACCAGGCCATCTTACTTGCTATTTTTGCCAAGCCATCATTGAACAACTCTTCTAAAAAACATTTTTTTGAAGATGTACACACCCTACACTACTGCCCATGTACACACGCTTGTTGCACCATTACAGCCCGTGTATACTCACAAAAAGCATGAAAATTAAAAATTGCAAAGGGATACGGGTTTTTGGGCCGTTACCTAACCATTTGAATGCCCATAGCCGGTCACCCAACCGAATAATTATAATTTTGGCCTATAAAAGAAGGTGTTGGGGTCCCATTCCAAAGGGGCATGAGAGCAAAAAAACTCTTCCCATTTCAATATTCCACCTTTTGCCCCAATATTTTGCAACCACATTGTGAGTTTGAGCCAAAATTCATTTTTCAGACCTTTTTCCTCCATTGCAAATCCTTGAAATTTACCTAGAGAGAACTGAAGAGGAGAAGAATACGTGGAAGCAGTTGGTGCACTGTAAAGAGGAGCCCAGGACCAAGTTCGAGGAGCAATTTCTGGTCTCATATTGTAAGCGACTTTGTGAGATTAATATAAAGAAATACTTTTTTCGTCCCGCCAAATGATGTCTTAAATCTTCATGATTTATTTGTATTTTTGTTATGATGTCTAACCCACTAATCCATATATATAATGCATGCTTGTAGTTTCTTGTTTTTCTTTTGGTGAATGCAAGTTGGCCTTGGGAGGAGATCTGTAGTCGGGAAACAACTGAGCGCAAAGGGATCGACACCGGACGCAGAGTTTAAGTTGGGCTTATTGGATCCCTATACTTTGTTTTTTATGTATGATTGTGGGGTAATTTCGAGATAGTGGTTTAAAGTAGGAGACTTTAAATGGTTAGATGTGACTGCACTTCAGAACCCTAGTGTAGTCCATAGGGGGTTTTTCCCGTTATAGGAGTCGTGGATGTTTCCCCGTAGGGGTTTTACCACGTCAAAACATCGGTGTGTTGATATTTGATCTGGTTGTGTGAGTGGTTACTGAAGGTGTTCGTCCTCTATTGGAATACCTGTGTTATCTAACAAAAAGATGCACTTCTTCAAATTTAATGAAATTCAGAGCTAGTGACATCGATCCTGCATCAATCGAAGGGCCTGCATGTGTTATTTCAAAAAAATGAACACTATCCAGTTGTCTAAGTAAACCTCCAGAAACTTGTGGATGAATTCTTTAAAGGATTCTACCACACTCGTGGAAAAAACTGTGGAGGAATTATTTAGTCCAAATGGCATCATTGTATAAGAAAAAGAGCCCCACTTCGTTGCAAAGGTAGTTTTATCTTGATCTTCCTCTATGATATGAACCTGATGATACCCTGAAAAAGTTGTTTATAAAATATTAGGCTTCTCATCCCCCCACATTCTTTATAATCTCATCGGTGAAAGGTATAGGGAAAGGTTCATGGACACGCGTTGCATTAAGGCTTCTCGGGTCTACACTAATCTGAATGTTACCTTTCTTCTTTGGTTGCACCACCATGGGACTAATCCAATCTGACTCTTCCACAGGGACAATAATCCCAGCCTCCAACATTCGATCCAACTCCTTATGCACCCTTTATTTATATTTAGAATTTAATTGGTAAGGCCTCCTTTTGACCAGTTTGACATTCATCTTGAGCTAAATTTTCATAGCCCCCAACGGTCCTGCAATTCCTTTCATTTCTATGAAGCTATGGGGAAACAAGCCCTCGTATTCCTTGAGTAGGTCGAAAACTTGGGTAATAGTATCCTCATCCCAATAATCTCCAATGATATCCATTTTGGGCGCTTCCTCAATACCAATATTATGTTTCTTAGTCTAGCACAATCATCTTTGAGACTTTTCCCTCAATTGCACGCTCACCCTCAAATTCTTTTATTTGTATTCCTCATGGGTTATCATCGTCAATATTGTCAAGATAGCCCTTCCAACAATGGATTGACTCTTCTATTTTTACCATTGTCTAATGATATGAGCATACTACCTTTGGTGTGGCGTCCTTTGGCTGACAAAGAAATATAAAGTTCTTAATCCAGAAGAGTGCATCTCTTTGGGCTGGATCCACTACTATGAAGAGGAATGTTGAGAAAAATTGTAAACTTACATGGATCCAATCTATCGTTTTCCTCCTAAACTCCTCTTAAATATACCAGCTTCTTGGGACCATATCCATGGTATGACCGAATCAGTGGACCCATTGCATTCAAGGATTATTCTTGGAAGTCTAGCGTCATTCGCAATAATAATTGTTTTTATGGATATTCAGTGTTGTTATACTAATTGTCCAATTCGAAGTCAAAGATGGGATGGAACCTGACTTTTATCAACTCGGCCACCTATGCCCAATTTTGGATATTTGCGCAGTGTGCTTCCCACCATCATGTAAGTGTCGCTCATACCATGACATCCATGGTCTGAATCCTCCATTCTATAGGAATGATCCTCCATTCTATATGAATGATCTTCTCCATTTGTATTAGGAATGCCTCTATCGGCCCCATTTCTTCAAATTATGGGGCATCGCATAACTCAGATCCAATCTAGCATACTACTTTATTAATCCTTGCACATATTCGAGTTGAGATCACATACAACTTGTTCTACTAACTTTCCATGGCATCTTTTGAATCAGTATCATAGGACTTCACACTTCGCTAGCTCAGTTCCCCATCTATCGTGGGATTGATATAATCATCCCTACGCTCAGTGATCTTATATATATTCTTAATAATTTATCTACTTGCATCCTCATCCATCGGCGCATTGTATATTACCCCTTCATTAGGATCTAGAGGTGCGATCACATGCAGGGTGTCGATCTCAAATGACATATGTCTCTTCTTCAAATTCAACACTACATTGTTGTTGAAGGCCCAATCAATGCCAAGCAATGTAGGGTATGGATCATATTCATCCATAATATATATCACTTCAAAGTCATCCTTCATCTTCACCCCTTTTATATTCACTTCAAATTTCTCTTGCCATCCTATAGGATATATCATGTACTAATTTTCCTATAGAAACTAGATGGGTGATCATACCAAACTGGATTTACCCATCAACTCCAATGACTTCTTCTACAAAATGTTCATGTTGAAACCCAAATCAAACATGACTCCATCCATTTCATAACTCCCAAGTTTGGTTGTCATCTCGAATTATCTACATGTGCGCTTTTTCTTACTAACCTGACACAGATCTCTTTTCGACAGGGGGTCTGATATAGCTCAACTGGTCTCTTGTTCACCCATGCAAGTCGCTAACATTTGTGTTAAATTTATTGCAACATCAGGATCATTTAACAATTTCAAACAAAAACATAACAAGTTACTTACTTGATCTCCAATCTCTATATTGTGACCCACGTCACGTAGTGCTTCTTCACATGTCTCACTTAAATTATTCCTTGTAGTGTTCCTCAATTTCTCTTTTCTTGGTGTGTCATATCTCTTCATATCTATATGCTTCCTCCAATGATCTTTGTGTCGTGCGCTGCAATTCTTCATGCGTGAGAGCCTCTTCAAATGATCTTTGTGTTGCTCATTGTACTTCTTCACAAATTCGGGCCTCTTCAAGTGACCTTTGAGTTGTGTGCTACAACTCTTCTTGTGCTCTTTATTCTTCCAGGGCCCTCTATGACTCATGCATAAAATACTTCTATTGAGCACCATCGAACTTAGAAGGGGAATGTGTTATCTTTCAAATCTTCCCCTATGGTATTTGACCCGATATTTCACCATGATCGAAGTCCATTCCCGTCTTCACTCTACCTCAGGTTATCACCCGGACATCAACTTTTGCATCCTTCTTCATAATTTTGTGCAAATGTTGTAATGTGTCTTCTTTTCTTCCCACTTTTTCAACAAGTCGGGATAGTCTTCTACAACATGCTCTGGGATGTAAAAATACCCACAGAGAGCACACGATTTGGTACAAAACCTTAACACATGTCCAATATGCCCACAGTTGAAGAAAGTGGGGAGTCTACCTCCCCCTCCTCCATATCCTCATCTGCGACCATGTCTATAGCTTCCTCTAGGACCTCCTTGATAGCCACCTCTCTCATCACTGCCATGATCACCACCTTTATTATTCTTGTACCTAGAAGACATCATGGGTATGGGCTTGCATCAGTTGGATTGATCGGCAGTTGTTGACATCATGTCCCATGAACTTATAGAATTCACATAATGGAGTATGATGTGTCTTTTGATATTTCTCCAACGTTGGGTAGAGGGGTGGTACATGGCCCCATTTTTTGAAAATTTCACACCATTTCATCTAAGGCCCAGTTGGAAATGAACTTGACGCACCTGTCACCGCATAGTTTTCAAGTACATGGCAGTCATCTCTGCAGTGTCCCTCAAACTAACATGTGGTACACCATACGTTCTCACGCATGACGTTTACCTTTACCATGTCCTATAATTTCATCATTAGATTGGCCAGTTGTGACTGCACATGCGCCAATCCTATCGATGTCTCTATCCCTCCTAGTGTATCCTCCAAGCACATTGCAATTTCCACTGCTTCTTCTTGATTTGACACCTTTTTTTGGGTGAGTGGGACTCAGATATGGGAGATTAACCCCATAATAAACCATTCCCTATGTTGTATGTCCTGTATCTATAACGTAATCCTATCCAAAAAAAATATTGAATTGTTGGTCATAATCCCACACGGTTTCACCCTGTTTCTTCTTAATCTCCTTGATCTCCATAATGCACTAAGATTTTGACTTAGGTTTCTAGAACTCCTTAAGTAGATCTCTCTTGATATCAGTGAGGGACCTCACCTGTCCCATTGGTGCAGTGGCCTTGTACTTCATGTACTACATCAAGGCTCTATCTCTGAACATGGTTTCCAACTGTGCAATCTTCATTGCTTCGTCTATGATACTCTTCACAGACCATATCATTTCACATGTGAACCAATGTTGTTCTGCATCATCTCTACCCATTCCATGGAACACGGGTAACCTCATAGTACTATCTTGATTCGCCAATCTCAATCTCAAACAATTTCCTCTGATCTGATTGTTGGGTGTCGAGATTTTAAATATCGATACTCTTCTTGGTGAAGTAGCACTGAATTATCCTTCTTCATCACTCGTCGCTTCTCTTTTATCTTCTCCTACTCATTCTTCTACTCCAATTGCCTCGTTGTCTCTTATTCTTTCTTCTTGGTTAAAAATGCATAAGAGGGGTGGTTCAAAGGGGGGGTAACTCCATATTCTTCTAAAATTTCTTGAGAGGTGACCTAGAGAGTTTCCTACCCCCATCTACGCAAGACCATCTAATATCACTAACTCTTCTCCCCCACCACTAGGGGATATTCCATCTTCCTCTCCTTCTCCTGCACCTTTACTTTGCACCTCATCTTCCTCTGAGGTTGTGGCACTCTGTAATAGCCAAGGGGTTCGGACTTCATCTTTTAGGCCCCTATGACTACTACTACTATTGTTGTTGTTGCTAGTATCCCCACTGGACACCCTAATCTCAATGTTGCACCTCTTCACATGCATATCCTTTTTTGTGCTATCCTTTGGCACAACATACTCTCTTGCACTTCCTCCTAGTGCAGTCTCCTTCCTCTTCATCCCAGGTCTCATCCCTCATCATGTACCTCTAGAAATATTCCTTCCACTTATTTGTTCCGCTCTCCTCCTTAACTCAACTCTTATTGCATATCTTTTGACTCTTTCTCTCCTCTGCTCTTTTGGGTCCATCCTATTCCTCACCACATTCTAACAACTTTTGGATCCTCCTCAACAGATCCATCTCCTCTCTCATTTTTTTCCCATCTTTTCATCCCCCCCAGTGCTATGGGAATCTATTCAACCATCCTATTGGGCTCCATACGCATCATCCCTTTCTCCACAAACAACATTTTTATCCAAAGTGGTATTTCTTCTAGCAACCTTCTTCTAGGAGATTTCATGAACTTCCTTTCGACCTCATTGAAAGAATCAATGTACTCCATAGCAAACTCAAATTATATACCCTTCCTAACATGAGTAAACCAAAAATCAATGGCTCAAGCCCACTTCTTATCCAATTCCTTCATCCTATCAATCGTGGCTAGATCCCAAACTATTGGCTCTAGCAGTCTTAGAGAAGTATTAGTGGTAGTCTGACTTTTCAACCATTCATACAATAAATAGGGAAATTCGGCAAAGAAAGTCTCATGCATATCAATGTAGAGATGTTTATCCTTACATCACTTCACATTGACTCTCAGACCTCAAGTTTCCTACCAAAAAAACTCATGTTCCTTCACAGTTAACCAATCTTGAATTTCTTCACATGATGGATACAACCTCATTCTTTTCCTTCATCATTCAATACAACACTTTCAGGTCCCAACAACAAAACCATTTGTTGGTTTGTTTCACATTTGTGTGTGTCCTTATTAACATTAGGGGGTTGAAGACCCATGGTTCATCCAGAAAAAACCCTAAGGCATCGACATATCAATCCTTAACCAAGGCTGAGAAGGGTCTCACCCAAGATTCCATGAGGATCACAGAGACCGTCTTGTCTTGTGTCAGGGATGAAGGACTAATCACATAAATATCCACTGGGATTGCATTCATGTTTTTCATTGCAACTTATCTCACAAATGACAAAACATAATTGAAGCAACACATTCAATCAGAAACATAATTGACACATCATAGGTCTAGAATCAATGCAGCTTTATTATTGTCCTCATTCAATCATGCACAAGAATACATTAAGAAACTTATTCATTTAAAACAATATAACTCTTCTTTCATATACATTAAGTCTGGATCAGAGTCAAGGAATTGAAAATATCTCCATTTTAGGGACTTTAAGGTCATTATAAACCATGTTAGGAAAATACTCCTCCCCTTGGATATGACGCTCAAAAATTTCCTCATAAGAACTTTCAAAGAAGCAAAAGATTTTCACTCTCTAAGTTTTGACCATATCCTTCGGATCAATAACTCCCAGACCGATCTTCAAGCCAATTTGGTCTTCCAGGACCATTCAGGAACTCTTAGAATTAATGGTCAGGCCTCCAGCCACTTCATCCCATAAACCTGGCCTATGAATTTTTCCTTTGATCAAATTGTGGGTCTCTGTTGGGGCCCTACCTCTACTTTTCCACCACTCATAGGTCGATTCTTAACATTATCAGCCTCCAACTTAGTTGTATTTAAGGTTACGATTCGTGGACTTTCAGATTTGAGGATGTTGTGCTCCAGGCTGTGAGCATGTGGTCTTTTCTCCTCATACATCTTTCCCCCTGTCTTTTCGACCCTCTTATTTAACTCTTGCATGTGCTGGATCCCGTCGATCTTCTCTCGGTCTTGTTTTTTATCTCACCCTGCTCCTTCCCATATGGATTATGTATTATCCCTCACCTTGTTAGAGTTATCACAATTAAGGATTGCATCAACCATTTATGTAAATGATGACTATGTCCAACATAGGTCTTGTCACATGAAGGACATTAAGGTTCACTTGCAAGAACAGAAGATGGTGCACAATCATACTCAAAGGTGGTGACCTTCTACATGTAGTTGAGGTGTTTTAAATGCAAAGAAGTTGTTTGCAAGAAACATAAATTTGGGATGTAAGCCTCTGGCTCCTGCAAGCCTGCTTGAATCTTTTGAAATTCTCAATCTTCCAGACAATTCTCGAGACTTCATTGAGCAAGTAACTAGTGAGGGAAGGGGAATTGGAACTATGGTGAACATGCGTTCTGGCATAGCACATTGATGACAAGAGCTTCATGAAGAAGAGAAAGAGGTTGTGGTGGACTCGGTAAATGCCTTGCATCTTAGGATTATAAATATATCATCTCAATTGCAGACCGTGATGGAGTTTCTCACTAAATAGAGACGAGAGAAACAACAATTATGTGATGAGGTAGAGGCCATCCACTCTCAAGTCGAGGTTTTGTGTTCTTAGCCAGCCTCTCCATCTCCTTCTAGTCCGGTCACAACCATATCTATGTTGCTTCTTCTCCAGATCCTCCCTTACATGTACCTGATTTGAATTCACACCGTGAATCTCCAAAAGGGTCGCAAGATAAGCAAGATCCTCTAGATACTTAGCCTTTTATGTACTGCTTTAGCATTTTGATCCTAGGCATTTTCTACAGGCTTTATAGTAGAATTCATGGTAGCTTTGTTGAAGCGCAATGATATTTTGATAGAATGTATGTAAATATAGTAATGCTATAGCATGATTTTGATTATGATGCATTGGCTGAATTTTTCCACTGGAAGACTTCTCTCCATGAATTTTATCACAAAATTTTTGAATAAAATTTTATCCTATTTCTATTAAAATCATATATATTCTTTGTTTAAATGGAGTCATCTAAAACCACTAAGGCAAATAATATAGCAATTGTTGAGGAAGAGGATTTGGTTGACATAGACAAAGACAATTTTGACCCAATCCTATCATTTGATTATTTTGAATTACACCAGAAAGCGATTCAAAATTTTAGATATTTGGTAGACCATTACCATGCTTGGGAATCTGAATTTGTGAAATTTATATTTCCACAAGTATATGAATTCCTCGAATTCATGGCCTGGTGCACCTCGAATTACATTTCCTCCAAGAAAACTGTAATTTCCAAAATTGGGTCTATACTCATTGAAATAACCCCTCAATTTATTTCCAAAATGATAAGATGGCCACTAAACATAGACAGTGAAATGTTAAATGAGATTGTATTGGCCAAATGTTTCAGATAATTAAAACTTGAGGATAGAGTTTCCCTATTATGGTCATATTTATGCAATAATGTTGATGTTCTTGCAGATAATGTTGCTCTTGAATCTAGCATGTTTCCTGAAATTCCAAGACAAATTATCTCTATGATTTTTTTCATTTTAGGAAAAGATAATGACCTTGTGGTATATGAATTTGTGTTAGGGAATATGATGTCCATTTGTCCATTATTTTTCAAACCCTTGACCAAATTCAATTATGCCAAAGTTTTAGCCAACTAAATTCATCATCAACTGTCAGAGTTTGAAACTCTTAGGAGTTTAAGATATCAATCCTACCTTGTTCACTTATTCTTGTTCACTAAAGCCTTTCATTTTTTACATATTGGACTAAAGGTTGAAGATAAAATTAGAAATCCACTCTCAATAATTCACTGGACATCTATGGTTAATAAGAAATCTCTGAATGTTGGAATATCATAGTATATTTATCAATTCATGTCACAATCTTACTAGATCATACATGATGAATCTCCCCCTAGGATCTTTCCAAAATGTAAATAGTTATTAATGTTAAATCCAGACAAGAGAGTAGGAGACATGTACATCTTTGAAAACTATACTGAAATCAGAGTCTATGGTTCTAAACTTTGACCTTTTCTTTTAAATATGTTCTTGACTCCCAAAATATTTGCACTAGAATACATTAGGCAAAGATTAAATTCAAATAACATTTATTTTGTATCAAGAAAATACAAGGCTAGTTTAAATTGAAAAAATAAATAGGACCTTTTATTGTCAATACCAGATCATCATTATACGTACCGACAAAGGTTCTCTCAACTATGGTATTTCAACCAGGAGATTCATGGATCTGTGATCCACATGCTATAATTTCCTCAAAGAGAATTGCTCATCGACATCAACAAATAACAGAATTGGAAATGATAGCGAATCAAGATAGTTGGGAAAATATACAAAGTATTTTGCAAATTCACAATAAAGTTCCAAAACAACCTTCAAAATATCCAGTTACAGAGACCCCTTGACAATTTGAGAAGACATATAAAAGAAATAATGCAGGGTCATCCTCAAAGGATTCGGAGACAGAAGAAGAGAAGTCTGCAAAAAGGTAGAAAAAGAAGGTACTTAATGAAGGGGAAGATCAAGAATTATAGAAAGAAGTACTACCAGTGGATAAAGGATCTGTTGTGATCGTATAAGTATCATCATTAGAGAAGCCCAAGAGTATATAGGATCAAAGTGAAATAGAATCAATGAATACAGATCAAATAAAGAAAATCAATCATGCTCATCACTTTCATGGATATAAGGAAAGTAGGTGAAAATATCAAACAGATTATTCTTCCCAAAATCTATGATCATCAGATATCTCAAATTAGAATGTTATCAACAATGGACTATGAGAAGGGGATATTGAACATAGCAATCTTAGAACCAAAAGAATAGAAAAAGGTTACAAACATGTATATAGATCTTATTGAAGTTTACCCCTTCGACAAATATGATCTACATAGACAAACTGCAGATATGATGAATAGATATGTGATGACAGCTAATCTTGGAATAAAAAAGATGCAAGTCATAAATGAAAAGCTCATAAATCAACTCAAAAATGAAAAATTGGCTAATAGAACCAGGCAAATTAGCGTGGAAGAATTAGAACAGTGGGTAGTGGATCTAGGAGTTAATCCACAAGATGCAACATCTATGCAAGAGTTGATGAAAACAAATGATATAGGGATCCAAGCTCTGAAGAAAAGGCTTAATATCCCCGAAAGTGAACATGTCCAGACTCCATAGTTGCAAGTAATCCAATCATAAAAGCATCAACTCTTAAATAAAATGGTGCAGATGGAAGAACATGTTGATTTGTATCAAAATCATATTCACATTTTGAAAGGATAATATTCTTCATCACAGGTTACAGAATCAGTAGATCCAATAGAAGGGTTATCTAAAGAATTAACAGATTTTAATATAACGAGAGTTGAGATTGAAAATATGAAGAACACAATTGCAACACAAAATGACGAGATCGAGGATAAGGATAAAGTCATTGAAGAATACACAAAACTAAAATCCAAGATATTAAGTGACATGGAGAAAATGAAAAGCAAGTTGTCTAGAAAACCTTATTTGATAGGAGCTAGACACAATATTTGGGATGAAATCATAGATCAAGTTAGCAAGATTTGGAATTACTTCAAAATAATTGATGATGAGATCCAATTGACAGATGAAACAGAAGATACTATCAAGAAAGCATTTAAAGAATTAGGAGCCAGACCCCAAGCTTCTACCAGAGTTATTAAGTTCCTAAATTCCAATGCCATTGAAGTATTGAACACCAATGGTGTCAAGGACATAACTATGATGGTGATGGAGGCCAAAAATATATTTACCAAAAGAAATTTTCTTCAACAAGCTCAGAACAAATGCATAATGGTGAAAAGAAACATTGAGTCTTTTACCAACAAATATGAAAACTCAGTAAAGATGGGACTATCTTCAGCTTGGAATGACAAAGGGAAGCTTATGTTGTTTGAAAGATACAAGAAGATTTTATTTATAGTAAGAGAAAATGAAGAAAAGTTCCAAGGAATGATTCACAATTTGAGAGGACAAATTATTGTAGATGTACTCATAGATGATTTTATCTTCTATGGAAAATCAAAAATTTATTTTCAAATCCTCCTACATATGATAAATACATTGAGTTAGATATTGCATATAGGAAAATGAAGTCATTCAATTATCCAACAAGCGAAACTTGGAAGTTTTTCCTTCCACTATTGATTGAATGTGTCATCAAGTCAACTAAAAAAAACAATCAGGGATATCAAATCATATCTTCCATGTATTCCTATTTTTAGAAAATCAAATATCCTTTTGTATTTGAAAAGCTAAGAAATAGGACGAATAACCATTTTGGTTACATCCTAATCTGTATAAATATCTAAGTAGAATTCAATGTAAGAGAGATTTTTGGGGCCTGAGGAAGGTAGATCTTTTAATAAAATTTTGGCAAGTTTTGAGTGATTCAGAATGTTTGTGTTTCATCTCCTGTGATTTCTCTCTATCTTATGTTGTTTCCATTTTCATAAATTCTTTCTTAAATGTGTTTATTACTGAAATTGTAATATTGTAGTACAAATACTACTATTGCAACTGCAAAAGGGATCATTAAAGCTACAAATTTCTTCAATATGTTGTGAGTATTAAGAGGACGTGTGCTTGATTTTATCACCTTTCTGAATAGAAATGAATTGTTCCTTTCTATTCAATTCATATTTTTAGCTGAGAAACATATTTTATATAATTTATTCTAATCGAGAAGTAAAATAATATTTATCAAGAGACATTATTTTACTATCATTATTTTTCTTCATATTTCTTCTCTCGTCTCTTAAAAGATTTAGTATATATAAACATTGGAATAATGCCCTCAAAATTTGATTGTTAAGGCCTGAAATGAATCAGTAAAACACTCTATTTTAGGATAGATCTACTTAAACAAAAATAAATCAACTTTAATGGATGCCTTGGCATAGTTTTCTAGCCAGAAACATCTCAAGGGTTACAACATTCTTTTGGCCCCATTGTCAGGGACCGAATTAAAGAAATTTTATTTTTCCCTAGGTAAAACGACAAGAAAACCTACTCTTTGTTGGTGAACAAGAGTGAGGAAGGATAAAATATTTCACCTGATGACTCCATATTTTCAGTCTTGGCATCAAGAAATAAAAACACTAGGGATAACCTAGACCCAAAGAAAACCACACCAGTAGCAGATCCAAAAAAACTAGTGTCTAAGGGGAATCCTAGACAAAGACCTATAACACCTTCTATTATTCCTTGAGGTGCTAAACATTCTTCTTCCACATACCCTAAATCAAAAGGAAAATCTGCTATTGTTATAAAATATCCTTCAAAATATTTTTCTTCTAGTTCCCTCAAACTTCCTCTTCCATCATCTCCTAAAGAGCCTCTTCCAAACTCTCTAAAACTACCTTTACCCGTTACCACAACTGATTCATTGAATTCTAAATTCCTAAACATTATATTGAAATTTCTCTTAAATATTCTCCTATAATCTCTCAGATCTATCAAATTGAAAATTTCTCCCAACGCTTCTCCAAAGGAATCTCTTGAGAATTCTCCTATTACATCTCCTAGATTTCCTTTCTAATACCCTAAAATGAAAGATTTAGAAATTCCTCAAACATCCACTCACTCCTAAGAATTCATAGTTGTTAATAGATCATCTAGTCATGGTGGGAAATATCCCTCAATAACAACCACCTCCTCCACCACCCCCACCAAAGGTTTTTAATAAAGCAATTGCTAGATATGCCCCTTGGAAATTGCCTAGAAATATACACAATTTTCCTGACAATCATTTAAAGTTATTGCCTAAATTTAATGGGGAAGATCAGATCATAGCCCTAGAACATTTATCATCCTTTGATTATTTCATAGATAATCAAGGACTTGATCATGAAGATTTATATATAAGGATATTTGTTCAAACTTTCGAAGGAGAGGTGAGGAAATTATTTAATGGGTTACCTCCTAATTCCATTGATTCTTGGGATGCACTAGAATCTGCTTTCCTCGAACAGTGGGGTGAGAAGAAAGATCATTTATATTTTTTAACTAAGTTTGGGAGTTTGAAAAAGAAACAAAACAAATATGTCCTAGATTTTATCAAAATATTAAACAAACTTTATAATAAAATCTCTGCAGATGTCAAGCCTTCACAACTAGTTGCAAAAGTTACTTTGTTGGCTCTTTTGACCCAGATTTTGTTTTACTACTTAGGGAGAGAATATCTACTACTTTAACTAGTATGCAAGATGGTGTTGTAGAAATTGAATCCGATATGATCGCTTCAGGAAAATCTAGAATTAGAAGTGAGTCAGGGGAAAGGGAGAAAAGAAAACAAAAGGAACAAATTGGTGCATCGGGTACTAATAAAGGTCAAGATGGTAAAATTGAATAAATGTCAAAAATCATTATAGATTTATCAAACAAACTGGATAGAATGGAAACTGAGAGAAGAAGGCCTGAAAATAGAAATCCAAATCAGTTTAGAAGGCCTTCGAACCCTCCTCATGTTTTGCAAAGATAAGGGAGAAATGAGGATCAACCAATACAAGCACCTATAAAAAATGAAAATTTGGTGGATAACTTTGTGGAAGAAGAATTTGAAGATATCAATGAGGAAATAAATAGGTTGGAAGGTGATGTTTCTGATATACATCTCACTCAAGAAGAACATGAGAAATCCTTAAGTTTTAATTCATATTTTAATGAAGATGATAATAATAGTCACACTTATTCTTCAGCATCTCAATATAGGATTTTCTAAGATGCCTTGCAAGTTGAACTACATAGGAAATATGACCTTGGGCCTAGAGAAAATATAAATACAACTAAAACAAATAACCTATGTCAACCATATAAATTTCAAAATAAATATAAAGGAAAGGAAATCACAAATGTAAAACACAAATTTTGATCAAGAAGATTCTAAGAAAATTGATGTAGAACACAAAGAAATTGAGAAAATTAGTAGTTCCTTTACTTTGAAAAATGAATTAAATAAGATCAAAATTCCTATTCCTTTGTTGGAAATTGAAATATATCTTGTTTATCGACCTGATACATTAAATCTACAAGATGAAGGCCCATTGTAATGTGTGGTACTCATATTGAGGAAAGAGGAGAAGGAATGGCACCACTTTACATTTCTTTGACCATTCATGAACATCTCTTACAAAGGTGCATGCTAGATTCAAGGGCTTCACACAATTTAATGCCTAAAATAGACATGGAGAAGTTGGTTTTACAAATCACAAAACCATATAATGAATTGTACTCCTTTGATGCAAGAAAGGTTAGGTTCTTAAGAATGATCAAAGATATTGTAGTACATTTAGCTCAAATTCCTGTAAAAAGTGTTTTGATGGATATAGTTGCGGTAGATGTGCCTGTAAATTACGGTATGCTTTTATCTAGATATTGGGCGAGTAAATTAGGTGGCTCATTACAAATAGACATGAAATATTCTACAATTCCAGTCTTTGGTCGAGAAACCAATATGCTTTACAAGGAAACCAAACTAGCTTACATGGGCAGTGATCCCAAACATCCTAATAATTACCTTGTTCACTCAAAAGATAAAGACTTGGGTTATTTCATTTTATCTGTAAATAATGAACAAGGACTTCATATAGAAATTTTAAATACTCCGTTGTGTCAAAATAAAGAGCCTGAAGATGGAATGTGGAAAATATATTTTGATGGAGCTTCCTCCTGGGAAGGTGTTGGAGTAGGTATACTCCTTATTTCACCTTCTGGCAAAAAAAATTCATTTTATTTTGGACTACAATTTGAAACAGATTCCACCAATAATGTTTGTGAATATGAATCTTTAGTGTTAGGTTTAGAAGTTGCTAGAAAAATAAAAATTACAAAGCTTATTGTCTATGGTGATGCAGAATTAATTGTTAAACAAATTAGGAAGGTTTATCTAGCTAAACATCCTAGAATGAGATCCTATAGGAATTTTTCTTTAGATTTAATTGAAAAACTATTTTTTGCCTTCAATATCCATGCAATACCAAGACATGAAAATCAACATGTTGGTTCTTTAGTTGTAGCAGTAAGCACTTTAATACCCCCTAAGTTTCCAAACCTTAAATATGAAGTTGAAATGATATACCAACCTTCAATCCCTAACAATGTCAAACATTGGCAAGTATTTGAAGACAATCAACAAATTAAAAAGTTTTTGGAAATGGTTGATGAAGTTTCTGCAACTCATATTGACTAGGAAGATGACAAAGATAATGAGCAAATTAATCATAATAGTCATTCCAATTATAAATTACAAACTATGATTGCTAACCATAAAATGATGGTGTTAAGAAACAATAAAATTCCAAAAGTATTGGTGCATGTGGAGAAGCTAATCGATAAAGATGGTATGGTTGTTAAACCTAATGTTCATACTAAAACATAAGAAGTGGAAGATTGTAATATTGGATCTGAACAAGAACCATAGAATATCAATCTCTCGAAACTTTTTTCTATTGATCATAAGGCCAGGTATGTAGATTTGTTTAAAGAATTTATTCAAGTATTTGCATGGTCATATGAACAAGACTTGTGATACCAACATTATTCAACATAGAATTCCACTCAAATTTGGATATAAACCATTCAGACAGAAATCAATACAGGTGAATCATATCTTCTTCACATTCATTGAAAAAGAATTGAAGAAATTGTTAGATGCAAAAACCATAGTTCCTCTTAGGTATTATTCTTGGGTTGCAAATTTGGTACCTGTTAGAAAGAAGAATGGTGAAATAAGACTCTGTGTTGACTTTAGAAATATTAATAGATATTCATTAAAATATAATTATCCTCTTCCTAAAATGGATCATGTATTACAAAAAGTAGTGGGAGCTAATCGAATATCTATGATTGATGACTTTTCAGGTTATAACCAAATTATTGTGCATGAAAAAGACAGAGAGCTCACTGCATTCACTACACCTTGGGGAACCTTTATGTATGACAAAATGTCCTTTGGGCCAATGAATGCAGGAGAAACATTTCAGAGGGTGATGGATATAACATTTGTTGGAGAAAAGGACAAATTCATTGTGATTTATTTAGATGATCTAACTACTTTTTCCAAATTAGATGATGATCACTTGAAACATATTAGGCAAACTTTTATTAAATGTCAAAGATATGGTTTGTCACTTAATCCTAAAAAATATCACTTTGTTATGCAGGAAGGTAAATTACTTGGACATATTCTCTCAAAGGAAGGAGTTAAAATCGACCCTCAATGTGTTGAAGCAATTAATGTCATCAGTTTTCCAAGAAACAAGAAAGAGATTCAGTCTTTTCTTGGAAAGATAAATTTTCTAAGAAGATTCATCCCTAATTTTTTTGAAGTGGTAAAGGATCTAACAAACATGCTTAAAAAGGATAATGAATTTAAATGGTCTTTAGAAGTGAGATATTCATTTGATCGGATCAAGAAAGCATTGGGAGAAGCACGCATGTTGATAAGCTCAGATTACTTAAAGGAATTCCTTACCTTTTCTTTTGCTTCTGATATCACAATTGTTTCTTTCCTTTTGCAAAAAATGAACATAATCAGGGACAACCAATTGCATTTTTTGCAAAAGTTTAAGAGATTTTGAGCTTAAATATAACATCATAGAAAACAAGCTTATGCATTGGTTAAAGCTCTCAAATATTTTAGAGTTTATGTTCTTCATTCTAGAATAATTACATGTGTTCCTACTAGCACAGTAAAAGAAGTATTGAATCAGTTGATATTGATGGGAAAAGAGGAAAATGGATAGCAAAAATTCAGGAGTATGACCATGAAATAAAACCAACAAGTCTAATTAAAGGTCCTGGTTTAGAAAAGCTTCTAACTGAATCAAATTGCAAAGTTCTTGGAATAAATCAAATTGTAGAAACACCAGAACAACCTTCAATAGAATTTAAGGAAATTGATTTGCAACAACCCTCAATTAAGGTTCAAGATAAGTTTTCTTCGTATCCATGGTACAAATACATGTGTTTTACTTACGAACTTTTGAATTCCCACCAGATTTTAGTCAAGCTAAAGCTAGATCACTTAAACTTCAAGAAATCAAGCATTGCACAATAGATGAAAAGATTTATTGGAAAGACCCTTTGGGAATTTTGTTAAATTGTTATTTTGAAGAAGAGACCGAAGGAATCAAAGATGAATTTCACAAAGGTATATGTGGAGGACACCACGCTTGGAGAGCCACAACATACAAAATTTTAAGAGTTGGTTATTATTGGCCAAAGTTATTTTCAAAAGTGAATGCCAAAGTAAGATTTTGTAAATAATGTCAGATTTTTGCAGGTAAACAAAATCTTCCTTCATTACCTTTAATACCAATTAAGGTTGAAGCTCCTTTTCAACAATGGGGCTTAGAATTTATAGGTGAAATTCATCCTACTTCCAATGCACAACATAAATGGATCTTAATTGCAACGGATTATTTTTTAAAATGGGTGGAAGCAATTCCTACCAAGATTGTTATTGATGCAATTCTGATCAAATTTCTTGAAGAAAATATCCTTTCTAGGTTTGGATGTCCTATGAAAATCATAACTAACAATGCACAAGCTTTTAAATCACTTGCAATGATAGATTTTTGTCAAAAATATAATATTATTCTTAGGCATTCTACTGCTTTTTACCCACAAGGTAATGGATTAGCAGATTCATCCAACAATATTTTGATGAGTCATAAAGAAAGTTTTAATTGATAACAAAAGATCTTGGCATTCTCACTTAAAATTTGCACTTTGGACCAATAGAATCAACATTGAAAGATCCACAAGTATATCTCCATTCCAATTAATTTATGGCATTGATGTTGTACTCCCTATTAATATTTCTTTGCAAGTGATAAAATTACTATAGGACAATGAAGAAGAGCCTAATGAAATTACCAGGAGAATGAATCAATTGATTGAAGTGTAGCAGCCCAGAGAGAAAGTCGATGAAAAATTTCAAGAATATCAAGACAAAATGAATGCCATTTTTTATAGGAGAGCAAAACAAAGAAATTTTATTCTCGGTGACCTAGTATTGAAATGGTATAGTAGGAGAGAAGATCCAGACATGCATGGAAAGTTTGACCAATTGTGACTTGGACCTTACAATATTGTTGCACTTGAAGGGAACAACTCATTCTCCCTTCAAAATATGGAAGGAAATTCACTGGAATTGCCTGTGAATGGACGACTTTTGAAACATTTTGTTATCCCTAGGGAACCTCAGTTATTGCAATGGTTTTGTATTTGGTTTATAGGTAGATAAAGGAGGTTGTATGGGTTAAGGATCTGGTAAAACTCATCAACTGGATCTCAAAAGATTGGTAGTACCTCATATAGTCAAGGGCATTCACTTTGATGATTAGACGAATTAATAATTGAATATAGGAGAAATGACGAGAGAAATATAAGTGAGTAATATGTTTACTACTGTGTAGAATATTTACAAGTTCAAAATATCATTTTAAACCTGAAACATATATTTGAATATAATTTACAATGACGAGCAATTGGCAACAAAATCTTCATTGTAATCAAAGTTGAAACTATGTGAACATCAATGCATTGCAAAAATGTTCATTATATTCAAATAAGACAGAAAAGAAAGTACATAGATACAATATCCAACCATAAAAAATTATGAGTCCCTGAGTATGAGATGTTGCAAAGCATGAAGCTCTTTCTTGCTAAAATTTCCAAACCTCAATCTTTTCTCCTATCACTCCACCACCCTGCCTCGTCACAATTCTTGCTTAAATAAAACTTACAATGCTTGATTGAGAGTAACTAGTTAAAACTAAGATCCAAAACAAAGGGATCTTATCCTAATCTACAATATAAACTAAAGATCTAGTCTCCAGGTCGAATGGATAAAGTGGTTATTGACTGGGCATTTCGAAAAATCAACAAAATCTGTAAAAATAACTCTTGAAGTGCCACTTGTAGCTCCCAAATGGTTCACGATTGGAAAACAACTCAATGTGAACCTAATTTGGCCCGTTCTTGAGAAAACCCATGTTTTACTTTTTTGAGATTTGATCCCATTTTCTTGGAAATCGTGCTGAAAAATGAACACAAAAACAATCACCCACAGAAAATCCTACATTTTTACCAAATGTTGATCAAAATAATGGGAAAAGATTTGACTCCATAAATGTGTTTTTCGACCTTCATATGATTTGGAGGATTTAAAATGATTTTCAATATAGAACATAAAAACCATTACCACTACATTCTTTATGAATGAACCCGAGTTTATCAATTATTTTTGCGCTACAGAAACTACACTCTTTTTGCAACGAATAAAATATTGGCATAGCATATTAGTTACTAACATCGGCTCCTTCTGGGGAAGGTGGCTTCACTACGAGGCACCAATAACGTGTAGACCAATGGATTCTTCCATTTATGCAACCTGTAACCCTATAACTTATTCCTCTTAATTGAAGACAAACCATTTTGCATGTTAAAAACCAAACTGCAAACTGACATTGAAAAACAATTACTATGTATTGTGCCTTGTCTCCATTGGGCTATGGAGTCATTATTTATGTTGATCTACTGCACATCAATGCTAGAAATACAAGCTTATTTATATACAAATCCTACTCAGTTAAACAATCAACCTTTCAATCATGTTACATCAAACTTCCAGTGCAACCATTCAAGGTACTGGTTAACTAGTAGAAAATGACTTCCATCTTTAAGCACAAATAGGATAGGAGAAACTAAAAAATATAGGAGCAAAATAATTTCTTGAATCCCATACTTATAGTTCTCCAATTCTACCCTTAAAATCTTAAACACGGAACATTCTCTTCTCCATTTTGACATCATGTAGATGGCTATTGGATCATGAAAAGAATAAAAGTGTTGCTTCTGTTAATTGGTAAAATCCTCTATTTCTGATTGAAGTATGTTAATAAAGGCTTGCAAATTTCTGGAAAATACCAATCCACATTTGTTGGAAAATAAGACATTAGTGGTTGATCTAGTAGATCTTCATTTTTAGCTGTTGCAATTTATATCATCTCAACATTGTCTCTTTCACTGTTTTCCCAAGTTTCAGATCCATAAATACTATAGATAGGGTTACCTCTAAGAGGTTCCATATGTGCTAAAATAGACATATGCTCCTCATCATCTGAGTATTCATCATATACAGGATGGTCATAAAAAAATTATGAATCTTGACATTCAGAAATCTTCGTTTCATGATGCTCTAGCAATAATGATTGAATTTTAACAGCCTGAACTTCATAAGAATTTAGAACAACAATTTCATCATAGCAATAATTACTAGAAACATTTGGTACGATGACAAATGCATCTAGAGTATCACTGCCAACATATTTATCATTAAAGAAATCAATAAAATCTTCTTCCAAGATCGAAGAAGTAGAGAAGGATTCATGTGATTCCTCCTCCATTTCTTCAACAGAATCAACTCTTTCATTTTCACTATCACAAGAATTAATAATTGAATGTTGAATATAGGATTCAAACTCTTCACAAAAGTGTTCAAATAGAAACTCATATGGATAAAACTTTTTACAATGATCATGAAAATCTGTATGAAACTCTTGCAATGAAGAAATGCTAAAAGGAGCTAGATATTTATACCACTCACGAGCATCTCCCTCCAGTGAGTACATGAACATATTCATTAACACATATTCATTCATGATATCCCATTGATGCATAAGTTCATGAAATTTAAGCAAATGTTATGTTGGATTATCATATTTTCTCTCTTTAAATATGGGAAGGCATTCTCCCCATTCCTCCACAGTAGGGACAACATTTGGAAAACCAGGAATATCAGCAAAATAAAAAGGATAAAACCTCAAATTTATAATAGAATTCATCTGAGAATCAGATGAATTTTGCATTATGAGCCAATGGAGCCACTAATGGATTCTTCAGTCATGGAGTCACCAAGTAAATGATTTGCAGTCGATGTTCAATGCATAATCCTTGATCACCCTTGAGAATTAGAGCTAATAATTGTCATTCTCCCAAGTAAATATTTCTTCGTTACTCTGTTCCCTGACAACGATGCCAAAAGATGTTATACCTAAAGTCTGCACTAGACTGCTATGGAACAAAGCTTGGGCACCTCAGTTATTGCAATGGTTTTGTATTTGGTTTATAGGTATATCAAGGAGGTTGGATGGGTTAAGGATATGATAAAACTCATCAACTGGATCTCAAAAGATTGGCAATACCTCATATAGTCAAGGGCATTCACTTTGATGATTAGACGAATTAATAATTGAATATAGGAGAAATGGCGAGAGAAACATAAGCGAGTAACATGTTTACTAAAGTGTAGAATATTTCCAAGTTCAAAATATCATTTTAAACCTTAAACATATATTTAAATATAATTTACAAAGACAGGTAATTGGAAGCAAAATCTTCGAGAGTGTATGTTTTCATAGTTTGTCATGATGCTTATTGATATTTTTGGATATAAACTATGTTGAGAGTTTCAAAACGTCCTACGTTTCGAGTGGACACTCCACCCATCATCAGGGAAAAAAGCCAATAATAATGGTAGAAAATAACATTGATCGTAATATTTTAAAGGAGATTTGTGATTAGACCGTTACGAGGAGGTAAATGAAAATTTAAAAAATCAATTAGTCATTGAGAAGAGGTAATTGAAAAGATATAAATAAATTGGTCAATGGTCGTTGAGATATTAAATTTATAACAAATTTAGAAGGAAAAACAAAGAGGGTAAAAGTTAAGAAGAGGTAAGTGAAAAATATAAATAAATAAAATGGTCAATAGCCATTGAGATATTGAATTAATGATAACAAATTTAGAAGGAAAAAACAAAGAGGGTAAAAATGGACGTAGGGAAATATTGAAAATTATTAATTACTATATTAGTTCCAAATCTCAATATATATATATATATATATATATATATATATATATATTGAATTATTGAAAAATTTGATAATGGAAAAGGTTAGAAGAGAAGATGATAAAATTGGGTTCAGGGAAATTGATGTTAACTTTTTTAAAAGAACCAAGATATGTTAGAATTTAAAATTAAAAGCTTGAAGGAACATAGGAGGGAAACCAGAGAGAGAGAGAAGGATTAGGTTTGATGACTTAGGCGATGAATAATAGGTTTCCAAGATTGATTGAGTTTGTAGTCGTCATCTCGAATGAAGTTATTGGGGTGTTTCTCAATTTCCAATGCTTCTTGAATGATGTGAGATGAGTGATGGGGCTCAGAAGGTAGGATTTTGGCTTGATCGAAGGAAATTAGATGTTTGGATTTGTAGGAATGTTCAATAATATCTTACTTAGATATTCAATTATGGGAGGTGTGTGCCATGTGTTCTTTGATATGAGCTTTGAAGGACCGACCCATCTTACCAATATAATATTTTCCACGGGAACAAGGAATTTGGTAGACTCGTTGGTCGAGCATAGGTTTGTTGATGACACCTTCATCATTTGGCCTCATGGCCATTCCTCTCTTATCTCCTTTCTAAACCATCTCAATAACATTTCCCCTCATATCCAGTTTACCATGGAAATTAAAAAATACAACTTTATCCTCTTCCTGGATGTTCTTATCTCACGTATCCCTGACGGCTCTCTAACACATCAAGTTTATAGGAAGAAAACTCATACAGATAGATACCTTCATGCCTAATCCCATCATCAGCCCACTCAAAAGTTTGTTTTTCTTAAAACCTTGGTTTCTTGAGCCATTTGAATCTCCGCTCCCCGATTCCTCGAAAAGGAACAAGCCCACCTAACAAAATCCTTGATGTCCAATGTATATTCCCTCTCTCAAATCAACAAATCCTTTTGCTCATCTCAGAATCCCATTTCGAAAAACCTCCCCCCCATTTCCCCTCCCCTAGCTCAAATTTATCCTCTGTATATCAAAGGCACTACTGACCACATCTCTAAAATCCTGGCTAAAAAGAATATTAAAACCTTGTTTAAACCCTACAAAACCCTTAAAAAAAAATTAGATTCGCCAAGGATAAATCTGATCTGACGCTCAACCAAGGAGTCTACCAAATTCCTTGTTCCTGTGGAAAATCTTATATTGGCCAAACGGGTCGGTCCTTCAAATCCCATCTCAAAGAACACATGGTTGACACCTCCCATAATTAAGTCTCGAAGTCAGCTATTGTTGAACACTCCCACAAATCCAAACATTTGATTGCTTCAATCAAACCAAAATCCTACCTCTTGAGACCCATCACTCATCTCGCATCATTCAAGAAGCATTGGAAATTGAGAAACACCCCAATAACTTCAATCAAGATGACGGCTACAAACTCAGCCAATCCTGGAAACCTATTATTCATCACCTAGGTTGTGAAACCTAACCCTTGTCTCTCTCTCTCTCTCTATGGTTTCCCTCCTAAGTCCCTTCAAGCTTTTAATTTTAAATTCTATATCTCTTGGTTATTTTCAAAAAGTTAACATCAATTTCCCTGAACCCAATTTTATCATCTTCTCTTTAACCTTTTCCATTCTCGAATTTTTCAATTAAGTAATAATTCATAATATTTTTTTTTTAGATTTGTAACTAATATTGTAATTAATCATTTTCAATATTTCCCTGCATCCATTTTTACCCTCTTTTTTTTTTCCTTCTAAAGTTGTTATTCATTAATTCAATATCTCAATGGCTATTGACCATTTTATTTATTTATATTTTTCACTTACCTCTTCTCAACTTTTACCCTCTTTGTTTTTCCTTCTAAATTTTTTATTAGTTTAATATCTCAATGGCCATTGACCAATTTATTTATATCTTTTCACTTACCTCTTCTCAATGGTTAATTGATTTTTCATTTTTTCATTTACAACCTCCCAACGGTCCAATCCCAAATCTCCTTTAAAATCTTAAGATAAACGCTCTTTTATACCATTATTATTGGTTTTTTTCCCTAATGATGGGTGGAGTGTCCACTCGAAACGTACGACGTTTCGAAACTCTCGACAAAGTTTATATCCAGAAATATCAACAAGTAGCAAAATCTTCACTGTAATCAAAGTTGAAACTGTGTGAACATCAATGTATTGCAAAAATGTTCATTATATTAAAATAAGACATAAAATAAAGTACATAGATACAAGATCCAAGCATAAAAATTTATGAGTCCCTAAGTATGAGATGTTGCAAGGCATGAAGCTCTTTATTGCTACAATTTTGAGACCTCACTCTTTTCTCCTATCACTCCACCACCCTACATCCTCACAATTCTTGCTTAAATAAAATTTACAATGCTTGACTGAGAGTAATCAGTTCAAACTAAGATCCAAAACAAAGGGATCTGATCCTAATATAAAACATAAACTCAATATCTAATCTCCAAGTCGAGTGGATGAAGTGGTTATTGACTAAGTGTTTAGAAAAATCAGGAAAATATGAAGTAATAAGAAAAATATGAAAAATCACTCTTAAAGCGCCACCTATAGCTCCCAAACGGTCCATGTTTTTGGGAAACATCCCATGCAACACCTATTTTGGCATGTTATTTATAAAACCCATGTTTTACTTTTTTTAGATTCGATCACATTTGCTTGGAAATCGTGTCGAAAGATGAACACAAAAACAATCACCTATAGAAAATTCTGAATTTTTACCAAATGATGATCAAAATAATGGGAAAAGATTTGACTCCATAAATGTATTGTTCGACCTTCATATGATTTGGAGGATTAAAAATAATTCTCAATATAGAACATAAAAACCATTACCACTACATTCTTTATGAATGAGCCCGAGTTTATCCATTATTTTTGCACTACAGAAACTACACTCTTTTTGCAATGAATAAAAATCTTGACATAACATCTTAGGTACTAAAAAGAGATAATATATTTAAAATAAAAAGAGTTTTATTTTCTTTTTTTTGTAAATAAAAAGAGAGAATATGTTACCTTATGCCCAAAAAAGCGACATGTGTCAGAAGATAACAACCATTACAACCATGACAACCAGACTTTCCACCTGTTATGCCACAGGTGTGGAAACCAGAACTGGTGGCACAATGCATGTTAAAGATAGCTATTTGACAATTGTGAATGACCTGCCACCTATTCTTCCATGAAAAATGGAAACCAGAACAGGCGGTCTGAACTAGAATTTTTTGATAGCAAAAAGAAAAATCACTAATACTAGAGGTTCTTGGTAACCGGAAAGTAAAACAACTAACATCAGAAAATTAATAGTAGGAGAATTAAACATGAGGCAAACCCGAGTGTCTATCTTCACTGACGATGAAGGCATAAGGCTAACTGCAAGTCAGGAAATGACTCTTAGCGGGCTCGCCTGAAAGCGAATTGAATAGAAAATCCATGTGGTTTCTCGGGAGGTTTTGATGGTACCTTTGTTCTGCGAGGTCCCTTACCATCTTGAATATGAGGTCAAGATGCTCTATCATGAGCCTGCACATAAGGGATGAGGAATTTCTATCTGGGTTCTTCTGCAATGGCACCTCGGTATCTCCTTGTTCATGCCAGAATTCATCCCATTGAATTGTTGGATCTACTGTTATGGGGTCGGTTGAGTCCAACAGTCGTGGAGGGACCTCCTCTTCTACTGTACAGCTCATTGTGATCATATCCTATGTGCCTATCAGTATAGTCCCATCACCGCCAACAACTACGTCACCCTGTCATTACCAGCAACCTACAAATATTGAGGAATCTCCACCCAGTGCGGAGGAATTTCCTCATCCACGATGTAGCTTCCATAATTTGGCTCCGAGATTAGCCTCTGAGGCACTGCCTAGGTTTTCCTGGCCCAATTTTGATAAGAAAAGGCCAGATTATCTCGTGGGGAGGGCTGGAGAGCCATGGGACCAGTGCGGCAGTGTCGGCCATCTTGGTGATAATAGGTCGGCCCGCGTTTGGGCATGCCTCTTTTGCAGGGAACGTCGAGACTAGGCACAATGGAGGAACTAAAGAGGTGCGAACGAGGAGGAAGGATAAGAGTAGAGGCCTGGGAGAGAAAAATCAAATTGGCCAAGGGAGAATGATAGACTGAGGAGGGAAGATAGAGGTAAAACCAACAAGGAAAGACAACGATAAAGCCAGCGATTGAACCCTGCACGATAACTAGCAAGGTGAGGGTCATAAAGGCCATGAATGTTGAAGTGTCATGGGTGGCTGCCATCGTATCGGTTCCCGTAAGCCAGATTTGAACCACCATTAGATTTGTTGGGTTGTCCCAACACTCTCCTCTCTACTCTGCGTTAATGCAGGGCATGTCAAATTGATTGGGGAGGGTGTTAGCGGTGAGGGGCTTTGACTGCCTCTGTTGTCAGCGCACCATGTGGCATGTGGGATCCAAGTGGCACCCCATTCGGGGGATTTTAATATTTTTATTTTCATCCATTGTATATAGTCGGTATTATTTAGTGTTTCTTCTAAATCTTTTAGTTGTTTAAGAATTTATAATTAAATATTTTGAAATAAGTTTTGGTCTGAATTATGATTTGTAAAGATTCATTAATAATTGAGGATAACCTAAATAAACATAACTATAATGTTTTTTCCTTAGGATAGCCTATTCACTCTTTTTAGAATTAGTTTAGAAGATTACATCAATTAATAAATGCTCTCTTTAACATATAATTTTTTATCTTCTCAAACTTCAAAATCTTAATAGAAAAAAACTCTCTTAATTGTTGATTTTTGGCATGTTAATTTTAAACCAGAAAGGAGAACATTTTGTTTATTTCCTCATAAAATTTGAAAAGGTATGTTTTGGGTAAGTCTTTCTAGATAGAGGCTTAACTGTCAAACTCATAACTGGATGTTTTACTCAAGACATTTACTAAACTAGTATATTTTGGAAAGTCATAGTTAGAAATGAGGTGATGAAAAACTTTATGAGTATATTTTATCTGTCGGGTATTTCTAACTCATCCTTGATAAACAAACATCATCTCTTAAATGTGAAAAAACATATGGATTGCCCCCATCTCATGTAAAACTATCAAACCAATTAAAAGATATGGTGAAAATAAATTCAAGTGGGAAATGTAGGTATCTTCATCGGGGCTATGGACACTCGCTGGCAATGAAGCCAGGCCTGTGATGTCGAGGTGACTACACCATAGGCTATGAATGCTTTTTGGCAGTGTAGCAACACCGTGAGGATGATGAAGAGTACTAATGAGTGTCTTTATTTTATACTCACTCAAAATAGTTCTCTCAGAAATAATTATTTTCTGACCTTAATGATTACCTTTAAGATCTTAAAACTTTGAGTCACAAAACACTAGTTATAAATTTGACTCCTTAGCCAAAATTTATGATTACATTATCCTAAATAATTCCAGAGTAAATTTGAATCAGTGAAAATATTTGTATCCTTCTCTGGCCTTACTCTACAAAAACATGTTAAATCTTGAATTTAGTAGTGGTTCAGCTTCTTCAATTACAGATTAATCACTTAATGAGAAGAAAATATTTATTGTTGTTTTTAAGAGAAAATAGTCTTCATCATAAGTATTTTATAAGTTTTCTTCTAAGAATGATGACTCCATAGCCCAACAAAAGGCACATTGTCCTCAGTCCTTAAGTGTCTCACAGGGAGACATAATCCCCAAATGGAGCCAAATGTTGTAACATAATCCAAAATTTTCATAAAATTTAAAATTTAATAAAAAGTTCAATTTTATTAAAATTTTAAGGTTTTGTAAATAATATTTGAATAAAATTTAGACCTAGCTTAGTTTCAAAAATATCATAGAAATTTTATTTTATTTTGGCTCTATAAGGTTTTTTGAGTCACTTATATTAGTTTGATTTAGTTTTTAGTTTTAGTTTTAGCATTAAAGTTGTGTTAGTAAAGTATTATTATTAAAAGTTTATTAGAAACTTTAATAATAATTTAATATTATATAGTTTATATTAATAAAATACATGTTTCTTAGCAAAAATGATCGTGCACCCAATTTTTTAGATCAATGGTTCACAATCGATGGTGGCCCCCCTGCGCGTGCTCGATGGTTAACGAAAGGGAGGGAGGTCATGA